>CM019153.1:48627999-48800499 GCA_009733165.1 Naja naja | reverse complement strand
TTGGGTGGGGGCTTGGACTAGATGACCTACAAGGTCCCTTCCAACTCTGTTAATCTGTAAATCCTCCACAGTGATAATGGTTGGGTAAGGACTTGCCTCAGCTATCTTCTCAAGAAAGTAAATCTCTTGAAGGAACTTTTACTGAGAGACAGTGATTGCAGAGAAGTCAGGCAGCATCTGAAATTCACTCATGAAGCATTAGGGGTACTTTCCCCTTCAGCCCCCACCCCAATACTCGGTGTCCATCTATAGCCAATAAAATGCCCTAAAGGTGTTTTGGAAATTCTAAGGTGGGATGGTGAGAAGAGGTCATTCTTGGAATGCTGTGACCTTGAATGCCAGTCTGGAACCAGTTGAGAAGGATTCTGTACAGATGGCTAATTCCCCCCAAAAAAAACCCTCCCAAGCAGTTACAGCAAAAGCAAAAGTATGCAAAACATTCAACCCACAAAGCCTCCTTCCCCACACTCCAGAATGGTAACATCCCAACAGGGTTGCACACACCCCTCTCCTAGGCAGCCATCTAATCTACAGGAGTTCTATCTTAAATCCAAATATTTGTATTTTTTTTAAGTGATCTAACCTTTTTATAGAATCTCCCAATCTAACCTTTTTATAGGGGATCTCCCAACTTGGCAACTTTAAAACTTGTGGACTTCAGCTGCCAGAACTCCCCAGTCAGGAGCTGAAGTCCACAAGTCTTAAAGTTCCCAAGTCTGGAGACACCATTATAGAGACAAAGGCCCTTGATGGACATATTCAAGAACTGTTAACCAGGCAAAGGGATGGGGTCAAACATTTTTAAAGCTCTAAAAAGATGAGATAATATTCAGAAGTGGCTCAGGCACTGCCTCCCTGATATCACTGGACTATAAGAAATGGGAGGAGATACAATCAATCATTTGCAAGACTCTGTTATGTATCAATGGAAAGGAACACACTGACTCAAGTGGTTTGGAAACTGAGCAGGAGGTTAGCAAGTCCATGTTTGAAACCCAAGAGCTGCCATTGGGTGGGGTTGAGCTCCTGTCCTTCTCTCCATCTCCTTCCAGAAACATGAAAGGAAATCCCCAACTGGGGATTCACAGGATAACATTGATGTCACCGTCTAATCCTTTCACCCTGGAAGTGCCTAGGTGCTTCTGACACATGCAAAATCAATGTAAAATTGATGGAGATGATGGATGTGGAAATAACCCACATCTACCTCCATGCTAATTTAAACTTTAGTCTAATACAATCCTCTGAATATATCATTCCTTATAAGAAAAGAACTGAGACCTATTGCTTTCTGGACAAAGTCCCACGATCTCTAATGCTTATCTATTATCACAGTAACCAGTACACCGGTAGGTCAATATAACCTTCCATATTAATGATGGCCAGGGTAGACTCATTAGCATTCTCTAAGGATCCATCTGAAAATATAGCTGAAATGTTTCCTGTAGCTAATGAAGGAGACTGCTTATGGTCATTAAAAATATGCTTGCTTACTTACTTCAAGGAAAGGTTCTAGAATTCATGAGAACTTATTACAGCTAGGGAAATTCAGTTTTGTGATTCCCAACAGACTTGTGCTTGGTTATTACGTGAAGTGAACTATATTTATTCTTTGCAATCTGCAAAATCACTAAAATACTAAGTATTGACCTTTAGGTGCAATGTGGAAAATTCTGAAAATTCGCAGAAGTTGAAGGATATCTGGAATATATGTGGAAATGAAGTGGGACCAGAAACAGAGATTATTGATATATCTCTAAATTTCCCTGCAGGGAAAGTAATTAAGATTGGGAAGGTCAGAGGGAGAAATGTTATACTATGTAAGATTTGGTCAGTTATACTATGTAAGATTTGGCTGGGTAAAGAAGAAGAAGAATTCAATGGTTGTTTTTTTTTCAATCTCACATACAAGGAATAGGTGCTACATGCTGTGCAAATTAGTACAATTGAGGAACAAACAGGTTTATTTGAACTGTTCTTGTAAAATGTTAAATGGTATTGGTTTAAATAGTGCGGGAAGAAACCCTGCACTCCCATTGGCTGGCAGCTATGGCTGCAGGCTATAAGAGGCAGCTGTAGCCCAGCCAACTCGGGTCCATTCAAGCTGTAGTCACTGAATAAACTCTTCACTGAAGCTCTTCGCGTCTGACTCTTCATGCAAACTTAACAGCACCAGTGCTGGAAAGTAACATCATCAGGTAACATCATCACTAGCACTGATGATGTTACCTAGTTTGGGGAATGAAACACCTCCAAGAAAACAAGGAAGCACAGAGAGCACGGGGGACCGCTCATTTCTACTCAAAAATATTCTCTTTTTTAAAAGAAAATCACCAACAAGCTGTCAGGCACAAGAAACCAGGATCCAGGATTAAGTTCAAAAGAATGCTAGGTTTATTGCATGCTACCTATACACAAGAATCTGATCTACTAAGGATCAAGGCAAACTGGCACCAAATAAGAGTCAACAGACTTCAAGGGGAGCTGCACTTAGTCTCTTACAGTGGCATATAGATTCCAAACTGATGATATATTTGACGCTGCCCTCTGGCTCAGCCTGCTCATCTCCTACACAAGTTACAACCGTGACATTTTACTTTGGCACATTCTTCCTGTACCTCTAGAACAGGGGTGTCAAACTCAATTTCACTGAGGGTCGCATCAGGGCTTTGGTTGACCTCGGTGTGTGTGTGTGTGTGTGTGTGGCTGACTGGGCAGGTGTGGCCAAATGGGTGGGTGTGGCCAACTTAGTAGGCATGGCTAGTTTGCTGCCACTCCAGAGGTGGTATTCAGCAGGTTCTGCCCAGTTCTGGAGAACCGCTAGTGGAAATTTTGAGTAGTTCAGAGAACCGGCAAATACCACCTCTGACTGGCCCTGCCCCCAACTATTCTCTTTCTCCCGACTCCCAGTTGATCAGCTGAATCTTCTTTTGTTGCCCTGCACAGGAGAACAGAGCTGGAAAGCAGGTTAGTGGGGTGGGGAGGGAATGGGGATTTTGCAGTATCCTTCCCCCCAGGAGTGGGAGGGAATGGAGATTGTACAGTATATTTCCCCTGCCATGCCCACCAAGCCACGCCAAGCCCACCAAGCCATGCCCACAGACTGGTAGTAATTTTTTTTTGAATCCCACCACTGCACTACTCCCCAAATTGCTGGCATGTTTCCTCTTCACATTGGGTAGACTGGGATCATGCCAGGCTGGCCCAAACTTTCCTCTTCACATTGGGTAGTCTAGAATGGCCCATGGGACATATCCAACCACATCAGATCTGATCCATGGGCCTTGAATTTGACACCCCTGCTCTAGAATCTTATTTCCTATTTCTAACTGTGGCTTAATTAGCCAGGCAGCACTAAGAAATTGGACCCATTAAATTTGTCCTCTTAATTTTCTACATAGCTCCTTTTCCCTCCTCTTTGCTAAAATATTCAAGGTGGCACAAACTAATGTCCCCATACCTTGCCTGCTAAGTGTATTGATATCTACTGTTGGTGGCCTTGATAGAGCTTATTAGAGACTCATTTCCATGAACAAAGAGATAACATAGCAATAGAACCCACATTCCTTTGGAAAATTCTACTCTCACGTCTGTCTTTGCAATGCAGGATTCTTGGGCACCAATTGTGCGAAGAAGGGGTAGAGATTTTAGGGCAAAACTTCTTTCCAGAATAGCTAGGGAGTTTCCAGCTGGCAAAACTCTAATGAGGTTAATAGCTACTAAAAGATATTTCAGGAGAACTGTTTGGGTATCTGGCCTTAGCTAAGCTTAATTACATGGCTGATTGCATGAAACTTCAAGTACTAAAGGCTAATGTATAAATCTGTAAAATGTGAAGGACAACACGCGCAGAGAAGTGCTGAATGAAATCTAAGAATTTTCTCTGTGAAACATCTGCTTAAAGCCACTCTGCGTTAAATCGGGAGCACTTCTTAGAAAGAACCTTGCCATAAAAGAAGATGTGTAGGTTACCGAGGCCTTGAAGAAGAGCTTCCTCTAGGTAGAAAAAACGGTACATAAAATATCTTTACTTGCGCAAAAAATACCTCTGTGGAATAGTTAGATTTCTCTCTATTTTTGCCTTTAGAGTCATCACTTTTATTTGAAACTCAAAGCAGCATAGATCGAGTAGGGTGGGGTGGATTCTTCCTTTTTTATCCATAGAAAAATAAAATGGAAATGGTTTAGGGAGACAGAGGGATTCAATGGGTTCCCTAGCTGAATGGGGACTTAAATCTGGGTATCATTGATCCAAGTTCTAAATTCAACTCTATCAGTGTATAACATTATATTATTCAGGAGCATTAGAATTAGAGATTGGCTTCTGTAGAATGGTGTAATGAAGGGTCCATAGGCAGGAAATGGTAAAAATTTATCTCTCTATCTCTGTCTGTCTGTCTGTCTGTCTGTCTATCTATCTATCTATCTATCTATCTATCTATCTATCTATCTAGTGTATCTACCTACCTACCTACCTACCTACCTATCACAATAGCACTTAGACTTATATACCTTCACAGTGCTTTTACAGCCCTCTCTAAGCAGTATACAGAGTCAGCCTATTGCCCCCAACAATTGGGGTCCTCATTTCACCCACCTCGGAATAGAATAGAATAGAATAGAATAGAACCAGATAATAGAATAGAATAGAATAGAATAGAATAGAATAGAATAGAATAGAATAGAATAGAAAAATAAATTGGAAGGGACCTTGGAGGTCTTCTAGTCCAATCCCCTACCTAGGCAGGAAACCCTACACCACTTCAGACAAATGGTTGTTCAACATATTTTGAGATTTGATCTGCCAAATTTCAGGCAGCCGGCAGTCAGCAGAAGTATCCTGCAGTACTGCACTCCAACCACTGCACCATTGAGGCTGTATCTGACTCCTGCCACATTATTTTTAATAAACAACTCAAGGTTGTGAACATACCTAATATTCCTTCTTCCTCTTATTTTCCCACAACAACAGCCTGTGCAAGGTCCTTAGTGCTCTCTGAGCTTGGTTGTTTCCTTACAGACATTTCATTAGCCAAACTAGGTAACACCATCAGTGCTAGAAGGGAGTGAGGTGTGTGTAGAGGAGGGAGAGGAGGAGGAGGAGACTTGGGTCTTGTGGGGATCAAGCAACAAGGACTGTGGTGATCTCTGAGCTTGGCTGTTTTCTTGCAGATGTTTCATTACCCAAACTAGATAATATCATCAGTGCCCCTCATTTCAACCCTGAGCTACAAACATTTTATTTTTTGGCATAATCCTGTGAGCTGGATTGGGCTAAGAGAGAGTGACTGGCCCAAGATCACCCAGTAGGTTTTCATGGCCAAGGTGGGACTACAATTCACCGTCTCCTGGTAATTGGCCCAAGGTCACCCAGCCAACTTTCATGGCTAAGTTGGGATTAGAACTTCCAGGCTTCCAGTTTCTAGCGTGGCATCTTAACCACCCAACCAAACTGGCTAAATAAATTTAGAAGGGTGATTTGGTTATCATTTGTGTGTGTGTGTGTGTGTGATTTTTTTTAAAAAAAATTACTATGTAAAGTGGGAAATAGCTTTTTAAAAAGTATAAGGGCCACAGATGCAGGAAACATAAACTCTATTTTATCTAAAGAAAAGAACTACACTTCTGAATATGCAGGCCATATTATTCATAAATGTATTATTATTCCACTGAACTGGAACTAAACTTAAGATTTACCCTTAAAATTTAAGCCTACTACTGTACCATTGTGTGCGATAAATTTTCTTGTTTATCCTTCCTTGGCTACCATCATCCTTTCTCATAAAAGCATGTAACACACATCAGAAGATTTATTTTAAAACTGAACCCATGCCATAACACTGGCTTAAAGTTTCTTACAACTAAGGGAACATAACTGCTTAGTTATGGTAGGATTCTATATTAATATTAGACTTCAAGTTGATGGAACATTGACTATATAATACCAGCTTTTGCAGCTGATATATCTTCAGATTTAAGTTCCTTCTGTTTAATTTCTTACAATCACATTCCTGAATCTGATTTATCCTCTTTCAGATCATTCTGTGCCATTTTATTGGTAGTATCTTTACAAGCAATTCTCCCAATTTTAAAAAAAAGAAATCATGTTTGTATGAAAAGATTTATTTTAAATAGGAAGGTTTAATTTCAGCTGCAGTATTTCTGAGCACTTTTTCCTCATTGTGTGACTTTTTAACACCTCTCTCGATTGACAAACCACATTCTTTAAAAGTATTAATTTCAAAGCCTATCTGCATTAAAAAAAAACATTTTTGTCTCCAATGGTTGTTCCATCTCCTTGTTTTCTTCAGATGCTCTCCCTTCACTTTGAGGATCCCTTTTGAAACTCCTCTGTCATTCTTTTATTCAGTGTTAAAAATATAAGATTTTAAATGTCATCACGAGACAATTGCATCTCACAGACAAAAGAGACTTTCTTCCACTTCTGTTCCTTGGCAACCTACATTTAAAGCACACACACACACACACACACACACACACACACACAGAGTCACCACATCTTCACTCTCCCAGTTGAAACCAGCTGCTAATTTTTAAGATCAGAGAAAACATTTGTCTGATCAATTTAATAGCCATCACGTCAAAATATCTTATCCATGTTAGTTAGCAGTCATGAGAAGGTTGACTTTGGGACTGGATCTCCAATGGATTAAAAGTGATTCATCCTCATTTCCTTCCTTTTTAATTTTCTGCATGCATTTAGAATTTAGAACAACAGAGTTGGAAGGGACCTTGGAGGTCTTCTAGTCCAGCCTCCTGCTTAGGCAGGAAACCCTACACCATTTCAGACAAATGGTTATCCAATCTCTTCTTTAAAACTTCCAGTGGTGGAGCATTTACAACTTCTGGAGGCAAGTTGTTCCATTGATTAATTGTTCTAACTGTCGGGAAATTTCTCCTTAGTTTTAACTTGCTTCTCTCCTTGATTAGTTCCCACCCATTGCTTCTAGTCCTGCCTTCAGGTGCTTTGGAGAATAGCTTGACTCCCTCTTCTTTGTGGGAGCCCCTGAGATATTGTAACACTGCTATCATGTCTCCCCTAGTCCTTCTTTTCATCACACTAGACATACCCAGTTCCAGAAACCATTCTTCATAATATTGTTAAAATTTGATAAAATTTGTTGCTCTTCTCTGTACTCTTTCTAGAGTCTCAACATCTTGTTTACATTATGGTGACCAAAACTGGATGAAGCATTCAAGTGTGGCCTTACCAAGGCCTTATAAAGTGGTATTAACACTTCACATGATCTTGATTCTATCCCTCTGTTTATGCAGCCTAGAACTGTGTTGTCTTTTTATGGCAGCTGCTACACACAGCTGGCTCATATTTAAATGGTTGTCCACTAGCATTCTGAGACCCCTCTCACAGTTACTACTATTGAGCAAGGTACCACCTATATTCTACCTGTGCATTTGATTTTTCTTGCCTAAATGTAGAACCTTAATTTTTTTCACCATTGAATTTCATTTTGTTAGATAGCGCCCAATGTTCAAGTTCATTTAGCAGTCAAATGTGATAACTTTCTGATGGCTCCTCATCTCAAGAGCTCTTGATTTTTCTCTCTAAATACTTCTCTCATTTCTTTACACTTCAGTTCTCTCATGGCACAGCTGGTCCTTGACTTACGAACACAAATGAGCCCCATTTGCTAAGTGAGATGTTTTTTGGGTGAGTTTTGCCCTGTTTTACAAACTTCCTATTTTACGAACTTACTGCAGTTGTTAACTGAGTCTGGCTTCCCCATTGACTTTGTTTGATAGAAAGTCACAAATGGGAATCACATGACCCCAGGATGTTACAACCGAGTCAGTTGCCAAATGTCCGAATTTTGACCATGTGACCATGGAGATGCTGCAATGGTCATACATGTGAAACAGTCATAAGTGACATTTTTCAGTGCCATTGCCACTGGAAGATTGGAAGATTGCTAAATGAACTGTTGTAACTTGAGAACTACCTGTAATCTATTGCAACAAGACACAACTTTTTCCTCTTTCTTAAATCTCAATGACAGTCCCTTTCACCCTTCAAAATTGTATTTATATCTCTGTGTTTTACATTTTAAAAAGCCCATTTTCAACACCATTACTTACGGTCTGCTGAATCCCCAGTGAGTAAAACAGCTGATGCATGGCAAACCGCTTTGCCGCGTAAATCAGCTGTGCTAAAAAACCAGGAAATAAAGCACAGGAAGGACCAGAGGCAGGTGGGTGGGTGCCAAATGCTCATCAGAACTAACAGTTCATCCGAACCAGTCTGAACTGGTAGAATCCCATCCCTGCTGCCAATCGGGGTAGGCTGCTGGGGTTCGGGAGGTCCTCTAGCTAAGATTCTGCACAAATTAGAGAACCCCCAAATCCCATTCCTGGCTGGCCCTGTCCCCGCCTCCCCTCCCCTCCCCTCCCAAGAGTCCCCACGCAGCCCATTTTGGATGCAGGTAAGTGCAGGGCATGCATGGAGTCTCAGGGAGAGGGAAAAAGGGCCTACTGGAACTTCAGGAAGGCTGGAAATGGGCCTGTTTCCGGATTCCAGAGATTCTCCAGAGCCTGTGGAGGCCATTTTGCCCTCCTGGAGGCTCGAGGAAAGCCTCCGGAGCCCAGGGAGGGCAAAAATGCCCCCCACTGCCGTGGTGCAGGAGGCTGACTAGGCCACGCCCACCATGGCCACATGCACCCAGCAGCCAGGCAGAGAACCCGTTGCTGATATTTTTGACGCCCACCCCTGCCGCTAATGTTTTATTTTCAACTCACTATTCCAATGGCAAATCATGAGGCCAGAGATTTTGGCTTTGAAAAATCTAATAATGCAGTACTGGTAAATAAATATGATGTATGACCTTAATCCATGAAATGTAATATTAGGAAGCAAATTTCACAATTATGACTGACTGATCGCTACTCTGTAATACAAGGCAATTATTTACCTATTTATCTAGCTATAAATCTTCCAGTATTTGCTAGAATTGCAGTCTCTGTTTTTATTTTTATTTTATAATTCAAAAGAAAGAAACCACTTTCTGTTCCAAATGGTTGTGGGCGACACTTTATTTTGTTTTATTTGAGTGTCCTGAAGATTGAACTGATTATTTTTTATAAGTCTATGCAAAAGGAAGAAATTTGATATGCTCTTAGCATCATCTGTTTATTTAAGTAATGTTATCATTTTATCAAATGAGTGATCATAATAATTTGATGAAATCTCCTGCTGTTAGCATCAGATAGGATTGAATTCAAAGTACAATGTAATTATTTTTAGCTCACACTGTTTATTAGAGTTACACATCCAGCTCTAATAGCTTTGCATTATTTTAAAAGGGTAACAGTTATACTGTCATGCTTTGTTGTCCCACAGTTCACATCAACATCAAAGTGGGAAAAGTTTGCATGCTTGAGGCTGCCTAGCCAATAAATTTCAATCTTTATCTACATTTAATTCATTTACAGTATAGAGACTAGATACTCCACATTGGCAACAGGAAGGGCATCTGGCCATTAAACACTCTGCTAGCTCCATTCAGTTGCCCAGACTCCACCCTGCAAGGGATATTGGGATTGCTAAAGATGATGATGATGATGATGATGGTGATGATGATGATGATAGGGACTAGATACAGTCAGAAAATGAGTAATCAAAATCTTCTTGACTGACTTTCTTACAAAGGATTGTGAATGATTGTCATTCTGTCAGCTGAGTCAAAGACTTAACTTAAGCTTCCCTGAACTTTGTCCACTTTTACCTAAGTTCTAGCTGCTGCCTTATTTTTATTACAATCATATTCCCTAACATTATATACATACGTGTAGGAGAAGAGTAGGCAGAAACTGGGGGTGGAGTCAAGAGAGGACTCAGTCTAGAATTGTTACATGTCTACAAACACTCCAAGTGCAGCCCCTCTTGAATTCCATTAACTCTTATCTAGTACTGATCAGATTCCTGTGTATAAATTTGAACAATACTTCTGAATTGGAACTTACATGTGATCCTAATTCATTCATATGTGTGTGCGCGTGTGTGTGTAAAACATTTATACAGATTCTCATATATCAAAATCATGATGGTTCCCAAATAGTAAATTAAAGGAACATCAATAATAAAACTTAATACCTGCATCTATTAAATCATAAACATTAAGAATCTGCCACAAAAGTTAAGAAAGTTAGTCATCATTAAATCCTCATCCTATCTCAGAGATTGAGGGAAAATGTAGGTCAGGGTTAAGTCAAGGGGAAGGGCTGGACAGGAAAGAGGCAAGATCTCTAGATCCCATACAATGCCCATGTTTAAGACAAGGGACTGGGAGAGTTCCCATTTTATTTGAGCTGGTGTGACAGATGTCTTTTGTGAATTCAATTGACTTGTTTGCCACTGATGTAGGTCAGTAGAAGGATCAAGCTACATTGATAGATAGAGTTGAACTGCAATGATATGGGCAGGTACATACTTTTTTTTTCCAGACTAGAACTTCAGAGAATCTCTCAGAAGTTATACTAATGCACTCATGTTGCAGAAAACATTTTTGTTACAATCAAATTAAATATCTATGGAGATTCTCAGTTTTCAGGTCATGGTGATGCAGCCATGGTCTGGTTTCTGGATGGTGGTTGTCTTTCATCTATGGGATGGGTTTGGATTTGAGTCTGGTGAGGGAGATTGGTGGTGGTGTCATGTGTTGTTTTGGGTCTGGTGTTGGTTTTCGTGGCTGGGACTCGTTTGTTGATTAGGGCTAGTTTCCAGATGTCTGGTAGGCGGGAAGTATCATCCTGTTTATTCATGTTATGGGGGTGTTTCTCTATTTCGATGGCTTCCCTAATTATTCTCTTGTTGAAGTGTGAAAACCAACACCTGAACACACCAAGACCTGCATACCTGTACCCGTGAAAATCTACGAAAACTAATATATGTATTTATATATACTGAACACACACACACATACAGTATACAGTGTGTGTGTATATATACTTTATGTCCTTTCTGCTGGAATTATTTCATCCTGAGTACTCTTAAACTTTGTCTCCCAGAGATCACTTGAAAACTCAGCTATATCACTCAAGAAGACAGAAACTCAAACATTGAATTTAAACTTATCACTCTTCAATGACTTACTAATTTTTATATATAACTTTTTTAAAAAATTATGCCGTGCGACTGAAAAATGTATTTGTTGCTTATTTTAAGCTTTGTATAAACGAAACACATGTTGCAAAAAGAATGTATAATACCACTTCTTTATATAAGAGAAATCCAGGTGGCACAAAGGGAAGGTAACATGTGCAACTTATTTTTCTTCAGATATAAAATGGTGCTACACTGAGAATTGAAATTAACAATTAAAAATTGAAAAGCTCATGCTCTTTGGGAAAGAGAAAAAAAAATATTGCCTCTCATGAAATATTAATAAAAACCAGCTTTTTTGCATCTCAGAATATGGTAACAAAATGATATCACTTAAAATAAATCGAATGCAAGATTGGGGAATAAAAATGCCTATTCCTATTTTTGCTCTCAAGTCTATGAAATTAACTTTGGTGATTCACTTTCACTAGTTACCTTCTGTTGTGTCCAAGCCCTTATCTTCATTGTTCCAAATTTCTATAATTAATCTAGCTCAGATTATCTCAGTTAACAGTATGTTCTGTTTGACACCCAGTGGAGAAAAAAAATGGAAAAAAATATTGCTAAGCATTTATTTGCATATTATTCACAGCCCATAAGTCATAAATACAGAGAGAATAAATGATACAATAACATACTTCCATTGAATCAATGTTTGTTGAATAATAGAAGACCTTATGTTAAAGTAATATAAACAGCTAATAGGTCAGTGTTACATTTTCATCACTACACTCAGAAACAACATTTGTGAAGATACGAGGTGATAATATCTTACACAGTCAGCACCACTCAGTAATGTTTCTACTTGAGCTTATATAAAATGTCAAAGGAGGCCATTTTTTTTTACAAGAAAGAAAATAATTAGAGATCAGAGTTTCTTAAAAAAATATTATAAACTTGTTTTCTGGTTGTTGTTATGCTTGCTTTTGCTTTTATTTCTGCCAGTTTGCCAGTGGGACATCTGGAACAAGATCTTTTCAAGATAAGCTTTTGAGAAATTTCATCGCCAAATAGTCCTGAATACCCTGGATCCAAAAAACAGTTTTTCTCAACATTTATATTGGTTATAAGCTCTGAAGCTCAGATACTTTGGCCACCTAATGAGAAGAGTAGCTTAATTGGATAAGTGTCAGCATTCCAAAGAACCTCCCCAATCCCATTCAGCACTCAGGACAAAGTCCTTCCAAGTAAGAATTTATTAAAGAAGCCATGTTGGCATATCTGGGAAAACCCAAATTGGAAACTTCTGGGTTTTCTCTTCCCCAAGGGAAAATCAAAGATCCATCCCCTTTGCTCATTCCCATCCAGGTGCAGGATGACATGTCCTTGACTTTTGAGAAGAATTTTGTTGAGTCTAATCTACTACTCACTAAGAATTCTACTCCCCCAAATTCCCAGGCACTACCTGTAGCAGCCTTGAAGCTTCTAAAAAAATATATGGCTAATACAAATATGGCTTCCATGACTGACTTTGTATACTCTAGTTGGTTTTTTCTGATAATTTGGCTGGGTTCTGTTATAATTACTTTGGAGACTTAGAATAGAAGAATAGACTAGGATAGAATAGGATAGAACAGAACAGAACAGAACAGAACAGAACAGAATAGAATAGAATAGAATTCTTTATTGGCCAAGTGTGATTGGACACACAAGGATTTTGTCTTGGTGCAAATGGTCTCAGTGTACATAAAAGAAAAGATACATTCGTCAAGAGTCAAGAATCATCAGGTACAACACTTAATGATAGTCATAGGGTACAATAAGCAAACAAATCATACGAGGAAACAGTCAATATAATTCATAAGGATACAAGCAACAAAGTTACTGTCATACAATCACAAGTGGGAGGGGATGGGTGATAAGGAGTGATGAGAAGATTAACAGTAATAGTAGTGCAGACTTTGTAATAGTTGAACAGTGTTGAGGGAATTATTTGTTTAGCAGAGTGATGGCTTCTGTTTCTGTCAGCATTCCCCAGCACTAACAAGTGTGGGCTTATCTTGGGGGACTGTTTATAATTAGTTCTGGCTGGAAATGAAAGTAATTCCCAGCATTGCATTAAAATAGGTTTTGCTTTTCAAACAAGTTTGTTTCACTATGTTTGATGAAGCCTGGGTCAGAACAGCCATTGCTGTTGGTTGTGCAGTTGATTTGATTTCTGAGGAGTTCAGAGATAGGTTGCAGGTTGATCCACATGTGTAGGATGAGGTTATACCTCCACTCTCATCTTACACGCAAACTACAAATATTTGCCACAATCACAAGCTTTAAGTATACCCCTAAAAATGCACCATTCAAAGGAGTTCAGGTACTGTAAAAATCTGCTTAACCTTACATTATAATATATAATTACAATAACATTATCTTAACACTCTTACTTAACCAAGGCTTTCCTAGGCCAGCTGCATTAAATGATTACCCTAGTATTTTCTCCGAGAACATACTTACTGAATTCTGGCATAAAGTACTAATAGTTCATAATATAACTCTTATTATACTGTTAATAAGGGGATAAAAGTAAATTACAGCATTTCCTATTGCTGACTTAATGCTCTTCCTTCTCCCAGGAAGCTTAATGTATGTATATAAATGATCGCTGAAGCATGACTTAGCTTAAACGTAAAAACCATGCTTCAATTATAACATATCTAAAACTAAAATAATCCTTTTGTAATGTGCATAGAAATTATGCTGATGCAAAACTTCCTTATTTGTCTACCATGCTCGGCTCAATCCTCCAGTAATTTGGTTCTTTTTTCTCCATATTGTTTCATGAGTGATTGTAGATGTACATGCTTCCTAGCAATCTTACTCCTTTTTCTCGCTCAATGAGAAACATGTCTATTAAATTTGTTTTATTAAATATTTCTCTGTAAAAACCATATCAGTTGGAAATTTCAAGGCAATTGAATGACAAAAAAAAATCACCATTAATTCTCACAGCCTTACTATTTGCATGAGCAACTCGGAAGTGGGTTGGGAGGGGGAATTAGATTTTTTTCCCCTCTAAGAGGCTTTGAGAAAGATCTTTGAGAAAGGCTGTAAGAGTAATTTCTCACATTGGTAAGAAAGCAGCAGTAATTAGCAAAATAATCAATAGATGCAGATTACCTGAACTTCACAAAAGAGACAAGCTTGCTTCCTTTTGTCTTGACAATTTGTCAGACCGCAAGTATAGGCCACTTTTGATGGCCCATATGCAGCCTTCTCATTTGAAGTAAGAGTACTTATAGAAGAGAATCACCATCGAAGACCAAACAACTCAAAGAAGTAGTGCAAGATTAGAAGGCATGATGAGACCTGGCTCATAGAATCGCCAAGAATCAGACACAACTAAATCAATAACACCATCATCATCATCCAAAAAAAAGGAGAACATTTGTAGCTCAGGGTTGAACTGTGAGGTCCTTGGTGCTGCCTGATCTTGGTGGTTTTCTTGCAGATGTTTCATTACCCAGCTAGGTAACATCATCAGTTCCAGAAGGGAGTGGGGTTTGTGGAGAGGAAGAGGAGGAGAATGACTGTGGGGTTCTTGGTCTTCTCTTAGCCTGGTGGTTTTCTTGCAGATGCTTCATGTCGTTACCTAGTTTGGTAATGAAATGTCTGCAAGAAAACCACCAAGCTCAGAGAGTACCAAGGGCCCCATAAGAGTATTTAGTGGAATTCTCAGACCTATTCTCATAAATATTATTCTTCAGAGATCTGGCAGATGTATCCTTTGGATGATGTTTTCTAATCTAGATGCCTGAATAGAAGTCTGAGAAAATGACAAAGGAGCCGAAGTTTTGTTCAGTAAAAGAGGATCACGGTGCTAATCAAATTTGGTGTCTGCAAAGATGGAGACATTAACTACTTATCATTACCAAGCTGTCAACTTGTAAAACATTCCTGGCTTGCTCTTGAGTTGCCATAAGAAGGCGGGTGTGTGTGTGTGTGTGGTAGAGCAGTTCATTGCATGTTTTCCACAGCTTGTGAAAGTGCTTAGTTGGAGAATGTGATTTATGACACACCCTGGGAGAAGGGGGGAAACAATGTCATAGGTGAACAGTAAATTACGTAGGACAGAGCTGACTGCACTTGGGAAAAGTACTGACATGTTGCTCCTAATAAATAATTGGATTTCTTGGCTCAAGGCTCATGAATTAATTACAACAAGCTTGACAAGGCAAGCTACTGTGTAAAAACAGGGAGCAAATCCCACACTCACTAGCATGGATAATATTATCTAGTTGGGTAATGAAAGACCTACAAGCAAGCAATCAAGCTCAGAGACCATCAATGACTTCACAATATAAACACAATTTTGAAAACTGAATCTTCTTGGGTTATAGGTTGTGTAAATTCCAGGAATACTAGTGGTGCATTAATTCCTTAAAATACAAGAAAAATGAATCCTGGC
This sequence comes from Naja naja, assembly GCA_009733165.1. Classification (NCBI taxonomy): domain Eukaryota; kingdom Metazoa; phylum Chordata; class Lepidosauria; order Squamata; family Elapidae; genus Naja; species Naja naja. The sequence continues at coordinate 48,784,966 of CM019153.1, read as the reverse complement.
AACCTGTGATATTTCTCGGACTTGGAGACATGGAAGGTAGCATTTAAACCCTGCAAGACTTTAAAGGTTCATTTTATTCACCATCAGAAATAAAACCTCAAGAAACTGCTCAGGAAGTTCATAGAATCATAGAAAGTAGGGATTGGAAAGTCTCAAAGGTACTTTTTCAAGAGGCAACTGGACTTTTTTTGTTTTTCTTTGGAGATGGTTCACTTTTCATCCAAGAAGTTTCTTCAGCCCTATCCAGAGATGAAGAACCTTCTTGGATGAGAAGTGAAATGTCCAGTTGCCTCTTGAAAAAGCACCTTTGGGACAACCATGATCTGGAGGGCTGAGAATCTCCATAGATAAGGATTGGAAGGAACAGAATTAATAAATGAAAAAATGTGAATCAAAATAATTACACCAATTATGTAGGAACTACACAATCTTAGATAAATATCCTCAAGTAGAGGCAAACTAATCTGAAGAATCATTTCACTGGTATTTTATGTCATCTTACTTTATTTTTACACTTTTATCCATGGACTTTTATATGCTATTATTCTATATGTAATTCTTAGGTCTGTATGTACTTACCAGTGATGTGTTGGGATATTTACATTCCCTTACTGTTTCAGGTTTATCTCATTTTTTTCTTATGGCTGTAATAAAGTTACTTGATCTCTTCTGATGAGTTGGTACAACTATCTTAGTCTCCAGCTGCTCAAAACCAATTTTTATTTGCACTCAGGGTAAAAATGTTTATGCAATAAGCAGGTGCAAAGAACCTTCTCAAATAATTAATATGTGCCTATTTATGATGTAACCTTGCTTATTTTTTTTACTAATTGCATGAAAATGAGTTAATTGCTTATATATGTAGACTGGAAGCATTTATATTCTGGTCTTGTTTCTACTTAAGTGGATTTTTCCTTTCATTGTTCATTTTTCATGTTTTCAAGATATTCCTTGATAATTCTCTCTACCCTTCTGATTAATTCACTAGGGATATTTTCCAAGAAAGGGTCTTTGGAGATCCTCTAGTTCAGCCTCAAACCACATACAGAAAATTACTGCAGCATACTTGACAAAAGGCCATGAAACTTAGAATAATAACATTGGAAGGAATCTTGACAATCTTCTAGTTCAACCACCAACTCAAACAGGAAAACCTACGCCATTCTGAACAAATAGAAGCCCACTCTCTTGAAAACCTACAACATGTGAGCCCTGGTGGTGCAGTGGTTAGAATGCAGTACTACAGGTTATTTTTGCTGACTGCTGCCAGCAGTTCGGCAGTTCAATTCTCACCAGCTCAAGGTTCACTCAGCCTTCCATCCTTTTGAGGTTGGTAAAATGAGGACCCAGATTGTTGGGGGCAATAGATTGACTCTGTAAACCACTTAGAGATGGCTGTAAAGCACTGTAAAGTGGTATATAAGTCTAAGTCGCCCTGTGCGGGCTCATAGGCAAGGACTCCTCGGGGTTCCATCGGCTAGTCAATGCCGGTTGGTACTTGACGACGAGCCTTCTCTGTTGCCCCGACCTCTGGAATCAACTGCCTCTGGAGCTCCATCTGGCCCCTGATCTGTTTCCAATTAAAGACCTGGTTGTTTGACCAACCCGGCTGTGACCCTTCCTTGGGGAATGGATGTTTTTTTAATGTATTTTATTGTTGTGTTTTATATTTGGGCTTGTTGGTTTAATGTCTTTTTAAATATTTATTGTTCTGTGTTTTTAGTTGTGAGCCGCCCTGAGTCTTCGGAGATGGGGCGGCATACAAGTTCAAATATAAATAAATAAATAAAAGTGCTATTGCTATCTGAAGTAAGCCATTCCACTGATCTGTTGTTCTCACAGTAAGGAAATGTCTAGGTTGGATCTCTCTTTAATGATTTTTGACCTATTCTTGTCTGCCGTCAAATGCTTTGGAGAATAAATCATCCCCCTCTTTCTCTGTGGTAGCCCCTCAAGTACTGAAAGGGTGCTATTGCATCACCTTTATTGCTTACCTTTGTAAGCAATACCTAGTTACACATACCTAGTTCACGCAATTGTTCATGGTGTGGTTTAGCTTGTAGACCTCTTATCATCTTTGTTCCTCTTCTCTGCACTCTTCCTAGGTCTCAACCAGAGGTGGTATTCAGCAGGTTCTGTCTAGTTCTCGAGAACCAATAGCAGAAATTTTGAGTAGTTCGGAGAACCCCAAAAACTTTAACCTTAGACTGTCTACTATTGACCTCACCCCTTTCCTAAGAGGTCTGTAATTTGAAGAATAGTTTACACACAGAGAGAGAGAGAGAGAGAGAGAGAGAGAGAGAGAGAGAGAGAGAGAGAGGGAGATACATATACATACACACATATATGCATATACATGTACATATATATTATGTTATGTTATTATATTATTATATTATACTTGTTGTTAGAAGAATGGCCAACTGCCATGATACATAATTGCAAGATCTGTCATGCTATATAAATGAGTATATTCTATCTTGTAATGCTGTATCATGGCAGGTGACCACTCTTCTAACAAATACTTTTTGTGCATCAGTGAAAGATGTGCAACTTCTAAACCTGCACCCTGCCTTTTGCACCGAAGGATGGAACCCAGCAGGGGGGAATCTGCTGCTGTCTTACCCGGATGGCTCATGCTGCCTCCACAGTTGATTGAGGAATATGCATGAATTAGCCTAGGGCTCTTCCTCTCTCATCTGTCTGAATCAGTATAAAACTTAGCAAATAATAACCACCTTTATGGCTGGAGTGAAAGAAGGTTGCAGGATCCCATTGGGGAAAAAAAGAAGACAAACTTCTAAAGCTTTGCAGTTTGTTTTATTGCTTAAAGTCTACGAGAACACCGGTAACAGATTTGGATTTCTGGGTGACGTTTAGAATGAAAATCGGGAGGAAGAAAAACCAGATTTCTCATGGTATCCATCTCCTGTTAGGCTGTGGACAAAGATTACTGTCTCCACCATTAATGTGTGTTGTTTAATTTATTTCCATGGTTGGTCTAATTGCTTTGTGGATAAAATGTACTGTGTTTCCCTGAAAATAAGACCCTGTCTTAGATTTTTTTTTTGCCACCAAAAAAAAGCACCAGGTCTTATTTTGGGGGGATGTCATCCACTGACTAACCTCACTCGTGCATGTCTTCCCCGGCCACCTTTCGCTGTCAGAAGCCTTCAGGAACTCTTTCTTTGACTGGCAAGGCTTTCCTGAAGGCCTCTGCAGCTGATAACAGAGCTCTGGATCAATCCAGAGCTTTGTAATCAGCTACAGAGGCCTTCAGGAAAGCCTTGACAGCCTTGCCAGCTGCAGAAGAAATGGGCCAGCAAGGCAGGTGTCGGGGTGTGTGAGGCCTTGATACAACTGTCCAAAGGTAAATAGTAGGGCAGCTCCACCTCCCCCCATCCCCACCCTAGTTTAAAGTTTACCCATCCAATCTGGAGTGGGTGGGGTCTTAATTAGGGCTTATTTTTGGAGTAGGGCTTATATTGGATGCATGTGTAAAAATCAAGCTAGGACTTACTTTTGGGGTAGGTGGTATTTTAAGGAAAACAGAGTAGCAAGAAAAAGGTTTTTGAGGGAAACTGGCCTCGGTGCTTGGTTTGAATTTGGGAAGAGTTGTGCGTCATTTTTTGAACTGGAACCTTGTGGCTACTTGTTTCTCGTCTGGGGTTTGGATACTTGTCTTTCAGGCAGAGTTAGCAAATGGAGATGGCCTGCCTTGTTGTGTTCTTTTAATTATCGATAAAAGGAGAATATTTATAGCTCAGGGTTGAAATGAGGGTTTTGGCCCAGGCTTTCTGAACCACAATTGCACACACACTTATTTTAAAAACAAGACTTATTTTATTGCAATGCTGGGAATTGTTTTCATTCCCAGCTGGAATTAATCTCAAACAGTCCCCCAAGATAAGACATATCTTTTAGTTCTGTGAAGTGCTGCCAAAAACAGCAGTATCAAATGAATTAGAAAAGAAAACAACTGAAGTACAAAGAGCTTCAAGAATGACTCTGAACCAATCAAACTACTTTGCTTCCTGCAAAGGTTTTGTCATCTTGGCCTGACTTTTATACCTTATGGGAGGGGTAATCACCTCCCAGCCTTACTCCTGAATCATCCCTTTTGTTTCAGCTGCTCTCTCCTTCTAGCAGCTCTGTGCACATGTGCACTGGGAACAGGCTTTCCTGGGTCCTCTGCCTTGCTGCTGCCAGACTCTGGAGGCTCCCAAGGCAGCACCCCACTCCCAGATGGTCCTGGTCCCATCTCTGCATCGGATGCAGGAGCCTCATCCGAGTCCTCTCCAGACTCCCTGACTGGTCCATGTTCTTCCCCACTGTCTGATTCTGCTGCCGTCTGCACCGGCTGCCGGAGAACCACAACATGAGGGAAATGTTTGTGCTCTTTGAACCTGATGCTTTGTTTTGTTTGTTTACAAGAAAACCAAGCTCAGAGAACGCCAAGTATTAGTAATTATTAATATGTGATAGTTTTTGCTTGGGAGTACACCACTAACACCATTTTTTATATATACAACCCAGGTCACAAGAGTTGCCAGTTTAATGATTTGGTCAATCCTTGCTTTTTTAAAAACTTTAATTTGGATTTGGAAAAATCCATTTCTTGTTTACATCTTCCCTGACAGATTGTGCATTAAACCCTCCTTTATATTACACAAGGGACTGCACACACACAAAAATGCATCACATTGAATAAAACATGGGCGTAAAAACCAGCAACTTCTCTGAATATTGAACAATTGTGTGAGCTTTTAAAAATGTTTGGCGTTTTGAGTTGCCACATGTTTTATCGGCTCTGCTTTCAAGGATATCCTATCCACAATGAAAATAATTGAATGCAAATGTACAGATCCCTTGGGATTTCTCATTGAAGCACCCACTGCAACTCCTTGATAAGTGTTAGTTGTGTACTCCCTAGTAAACACCAGGCCTTCACACCTTTATCAGAGTCATTGTGACACCATATAATGAAAAAGCATCCAATATTCATATAGTCTCTGATGGAGCCCATCTCTGCTTGCCTCTCAAATTCTGTGCAAGATCCTGATTTCATGGTACCGAAGCATTGCTCTTAGGATGCAACCTTACAACAGGGAAATTACTGTCTTCTAGCTACAACAGCACAACAATAACAGCAGCAGCATTTCTCAAAACAGATAGTCCTCAAATTACAACAGTTCCTTTAGTGACCCAAAGTTACAACGGCATTGAAGAACATGTCTTATGACCATTTTTCACATGACCGTTGCAGCATTCCCACAGTCAACTGACTCCTAATTATGACAGTTGCCATGTCATGCTAGTCCCCTTTTGCAACCTTCTGATGAGCAAAATCAACCAGATTCACTTAACAACCATGTGACTAATTTAACAAGGTTAACTCCACAAATGTGGCAGGAAAAGTCGTAAAATTGGGGCAAAACTCACTTACCAAATTTTGACATAAGTTGTGGTCATAAGTTGAGAACTGCCTCAGCGGTGGGATTCCAACATTTTTACTACTGGATCTGTGGGTGTGGCTTGGTGGGTATGGCGTGGCTTGGTGGGCGTGGCTTGGTGGGTATAGCATGGCTTTGTGGGCGTGGCTTGGTGAGCGTGGCAGGGGAAGGATAGTGCAAAATCCCCATTCCCTCCCCACCCCACTCCCCTTCTTTCCAGCTCCGTTCTCCTGTGCAGGGCAACAAAAGAAGACCCACCCAATCAGCTGGGACTTGGGAAGCAGAGAATAGATGTGGGCGGGGCCAGTCAGAGGCGTTATTTACCAGTTCTCCAAACTATTCAAAAATTCTGCTACCGGTTCTCCAGAACTGGTCAGAACCTGCTGAATACCACCTCTAGACTGCCTGTAAAGATAGGAAGATTGGGCTGTTGCTAAGGAGCAGCTACATCAACACAGTTGGAAATTATTATCTCATTAGCAATGGGAAAATAATAATATTACCCACTCATCCACACCCTGGGCATTGTAGTCTTTTATACAAGAATTCTTCTTGAAATTCTTTAACTGTCTATGAAATTTTACAGAGGAACAATAAATTCAGCATACAATGAAATGTTGACAACCATCCCAGATCCTGTAGCATTGCCAGGTTTCAGACGATTTATATATTAGTCATTTGCAGCAAAATCAGTAAGGAATTTAGGCTATATTAAAGACAGCAGGACTTATCTCTTCATAGAGCTGTGCAGAGATATTTATTTCAATATTTTAATTGTGTTATGCAGGGAAAGACTGAAGGCAAATGAGGTCCAGGCAGAAGAAGAACATTATGGTTTCCAAATCTAAGGGACTGGATTGGAGAAAACTCAGCAGCACTTTTTCATGCGGCTGTTGATAAAAATAGGATTACCAACATGATCGTCAATGTTGATTAAAAACAAGAAGAAGAAGATTGTGCAGTTGTGTTATTCAGTGTAAAGTGGTTTGAAACATGCCTGTTTTCTTTCAGATTTGTCAGATTAGAAAACCTCCAAGGTCCCTTCCCTTATTCTGTTGATCCAAGGTTACTGATTCATGTTATTTAGCACTTTTGTTGAAGAGCATTATACTGAATTATTCTCAAGTTATTCCTAGTGCTATGCGTTGAATTGGAGATTCATGACTTCTACTGGCCTTGACAAAGACACTGTTAATCTTTATTGAGTGGAATATTTTTATGGTTATTATTATTTTGATCATCTATGAATCAGTTCTCCAACAACGCTCCAAGCCATGTGCAAGAGTAATCAAAATACCAATGAAAACCAACTAATATAAAGCTATCGATCAACTCCGCGCTGAAATCAATAATATCAAAACACATAAAAGTTATCCTAGCTATACATCAGCATAAAAATGTGATTGCAGCAATATTTGTATCTTGTAAGCTAATTAATCGTAATGCCCAACAAGTATTCCTTTAGCAGCAAAGCCTTAAAAGGGAGCAACAGTATATATATATATATATATATATATATATGTAGGTCTTGGTGTATTCGGGTCTTGTCCCGTGTAAGGTTGAGAATACCTTGGCAACGTTTCGACGAAATCTCATCCGTCATCTTCAGGCTGGTGTCTTCAGCTTCGTTCTCCTGGGAGAAGTGTGTGATTGTGGCTGTTTTTCCCTTTTAAACTCTAGAGTTGGCTGTGTTGTTACTTTTGATTGGTTTGTGGAGTTGATGTATGCAGATTGGATGGCTTTTTCCTGAGACCCTGTGTGGCTGAGGTGCTGGCTGTGTGTCTCTCAGCCTTTGTGTTGTAACGACCTGGGTAATGGGCTGTGTGATGACCTTCTGAGTTCTATTGTTGTGATGTCCTGGGTGTGGTGCTGTAATCTCCTGGGTCGTTGTCTGTGCTGCAACCTCCTGATGTTTTGTGTTGTGATCTCCTGAGTTCTGTGATGTAGTATCCTGGGTGGACGGCTGTGATGTGACATTCCGGGCCTTGGTTTGGCTCTGAGTTTGAGGTCTGGCTATGTGTTTATAGCGTGTGTCAGTTTGCTTAGTTTGGGGGTCGGAGAGGGGTGTAGCAGCTGGAGTTGCAGCTATGGTGGTTTCTGGACGGTGGTTGCCTTTTGTCTGTGGGGTGGGCTTGGGTTTGGGTCTGGTGAGGAAGATTGGTGGTGGCATCATGTGTTATTTTGGGTTCGGTGTTGGTTTTCATGGCTGGGACTCGTTTGTTGATTAGGGCTAGTTTCCAGATGTCTGGTAGGTGGGAAGTATCATCCCGTTTATTCATGTTATGGGGGTGTTTCTCTATTTCAATGGCTTCTCTAATTATTCTCTTGTTGAAGTGTTCAGTGTTGGAGATAAGTTTGGATCCCTCAAAATCAATTTCATGTCCTGTGGCTTTAAGGTGCTGGAAAAGGGAGGAAGTTTTTCTTCTTTTCTGACTGCGTTCTTGTGTTCTGCGATGCGAGCATTTATTCTCCTGTTGGTTTGTCCAATGTATGTGGCTGGGCAAATTTTGCATGGTATTTCATAAACTCCTTGGTTTTCTAGCTGGATCTTGTCTTTGGGGTTTCTTAAGATGTTGGCTATTTTTGGTCAGTGCCAAAGGCTATCCTGATATTGTGTTCGTGGAGAATTTTGCTGATTTTATCTGTGGTGCCTTTGATGTAAGGGAGGAGGGCAATGCCATTGTCCTGTTCTGTGTCTTGGTTTTTGGGGAGTCTCCCTTAGGATTAGGTTGGTGATTGTGCTTCTTTGGAATCCATTGGACATTAATGTTAGTGAGGGTGTGTAATTCTGTTCTCAAGTGGTCTTTGTCAGCTAGGCTTGGTTCTGGAGATGAGGGTCTTGGCTATGGAGTTCATCTGTGCAGGGTGGTGATGGGATTGTGCATTTAAGTAGTGGTTGGTGTGTGTCTTTTCTGGTAGATGGTGTGTCCTAGGAGCCATTGGTTTTTTGTAAATTAGGACGTCCAGGAACAGAAGTTGGTTGTTGGTTTCTGTTTCCATGGTAAATTGTATTTTGGGGTGTAGGCTGTTGAGATGTGTGAGGAAGTTGTCCAGTTTTTCTTTCCCGTGTGGCCAAATTACGAAAGTGTCATCTACATATCTAAGCCAGAGTTTGGGTTTGTATTCGATTTGTCTAGAGCATTGGTTTCAAAATGTTCCATGTATAGGTTAGCGATGATGGGTGAGAGGGGTGATCCCATAGGTGCTCCTTCTATCTGTTTATATCTTTGTCCATTGTGGATGAAGTATGTGTTGGAAAGGCAATGGTTGGTCAGATCTAGGATGTGCTTAGGGGGGTTGTATTTGTTTTGGATAGCTGTCAAGGCTTCTTTAATAGGTACTTGGGTGAAGAGGGATATGACATCGAAGCTCACAAGTAGGTCGCTGGGTTGTAGGTTTTGTTTCTTTATTGTTTCTATGAAGTGGAAAGAGTTTTGTACGTGTGAGGTGATGGATTCTGTGTAGGGCTGGAGTTGTTTGGCGAGAAATTTGGCAAGGTTCTGTAGAGGTGAGTTTATGGAGCTGACTATGGGTCTGAGTGCTGTTCCTTCTTTGTGTATCTTGGGGAGGCCATAGAGCTTAGGGCATCTAGATGATTTTTCTCTGGGGATGATTCTTTGTTGGATCTCTTCACTGATGGGCAAGGTTTTTATTTTGGATTTGGTGGTTTTCTCCAGGTAGGTGGTGGGGTCTGTGTTTAGAGGTTTGTAAGCGGGGTCTTGGAGTAGGTTGGATAGTTTGGATTGGTAGTTAGATGTGTTCATCACGACGCTTGCCTTTGTCTGCTGGTAGGATGATTATGTTGTTGTCTTTCCTCAAGTTGCTGAGTGCTTTTTGTTCTTCTTTGTGTAAGTTCCTTCTGGGTGGACTGTTGGAGCAGAGGACGTTGGTGACTTCAAGTCTGATTTTATTGGCTGTATCTGGGTTAATTTTGGTTAGGCTAGCTTCAACTCCACATATGATGTTTTCGGTGGGGATGCGTTTGGGGGCGACAGCAAAGTTGAATCCTTTGGAAAGGACATTGGTTTCTGCCATGGTGAGGGTTCTGTCTGATATCTATCTATCTATCTATCTATCTATCTATCTATCTATCTATCCATCTATCCATCCATCTATCTATCCATCCCTCCTTCCCTCCCACCATCCATCCATCCATCCATCCATCTACCTACCTACCTACCTACCTACCTACCTATCTATCCAGGAAACCTATTTGTATGACTGCCAAGAAATCTATTACATGTCTCCTCATATCATCAGAAATCTTCATTTTATAAAAGAGTTAAAAGCCATTGTTTGCAAGGCTGTTGTTTTTAACTTTTTATTTTCTGTGAGTTGCTGTTCTTTTCTTATTTTTCACAGCTTTCTAGTTTTTATTCAATGCAGTCCAAGGATTATTCCAAAAGGCAGTCTATAAAAGCTTTTACGTGACTAAAACCTATCATGTATAAAATCGATTGGAAGATGTTTTAGCTAGTAAAAGGGCATTTTTGGTTCTCAGCCTAAGGTCATGGCAACATTCAGAGGGTTTCTCTTTGGAAATATCCAAGATGAAATAACTAAAATAAGTACACTTTCAATATATATATACAGACTCGGACAGTGAGGAGGTTGGGGAGGAACATGGGCCAGTCCTGGAGTCTGGGGAAGGCTCTGATGAGTGCTCTGCATCAGAGGCAGAGATGGGGCCATGGCAGGCTGGCAGTCATCAGCTGCCTTCAGAGTCAGAATCAGTGGGGCAGAAGAATAGCTGGAGCCTGTTCTCAGTGTGCGTTTGCGCAAAGCTGCCAGGAGAAGGGAACAGTTAAGGAACAAGGGTCGACTTGGGAGTAAAGGCACAGATAGATGGTGAATGGCCCCTCCCATAGGGAATAAATAGGAGTGAAAGGGGAGTGGTGTTTGCAGGAGACAATTAGTTTGTTTAATTAGTGTGAAGATTTGTTCATGACTCTCAGAGACTCCTTGCCAAGTATTTCCTTGTACAGCGTTGTACTTGGAAGCTATTGGCCTGGCAACTCCCCAAGCCTGATAAGGTCTGTGGTTGCAATTCACCCTTGAAAGACTGTTTGCCGGGACTTTGCTGGATGTGAATGATAGGAATTCACATTAGCCAAATAAAAAGGGGTTTTGTCGGGACAAGGAGTCTGTTTCGTGATTTTGTGAAGCCTAGTTCAGAACAGTTACATGCAATTCATATGTCCACATTTGCTATCCTACCCATAGGTGACAGTTAAGATTTTGTTACCTTTGAGCCAGTTTGCAACAGCTTTCTAATGAGGAGAAAAAGTAGGTTTCTCAGGATGCAAGCATCATTTTAAATCATCCCTAAACATGGAACAATTGTACACATGTTGTACTCTGACAATAAAGGTAATCCTAATAACAAGAATCAGTTTGATGAAGTGGTTAAGCCACCAGGCGAGAAACTAGAAAGCTGGCAGTTCTAGTCCCCTCTTAGGTGTAAGCCAGCTGGGTGACCCTGAGTGACTCACTCCTCTCTCTCAGCTCCAAAAAGGAGACAATGGCAATCTACTTCTAAAAAACCCCCACAGAAAACTGCAGGGACTTTCCAAGATTTGGACACTATTGAAAAGAAGAAGAAGGAAACATGAAATATTAAACAGTGTTTTCAATGACATGAGCTCAAATAAGGAGGCTTCCAGGAAACCCATTTTTTGCTGCAAGAATAAATTTAGGACATTTATGAGATCTTCATATTTTGGGAGAATAGGACACATTCATCCCTTCATTCTCCAGCCTCTGCCTACCTCCTACATACACTGTGGGAATGTAGAGGCCACACAAAACCTCAACCAATAGTAGAGAATATTTGCAGCTCAGGGTTGAACTGGTGCTCCCTTAACTTGGTTGTTTTCTTGCAGACATTTCCTTACCAAACTAGGTAATGTCATCAGTGTACTTTGCTCAGATTCATCTGGAAGTGTCATGCCCAGTTGGAATCTGATTCTGAGGGAGAGGTGGAACAGCTGACAGGGAGTGTGGCTGTGGAGGAAACTGGGGAAGGGCACAGGCTGGCTGGGCATTCAGAGGAAGACCCAGGTCCACTCCCTCTTTATCCTAGGGCACACAGGGAGGGATGGATAAGGGAGCAACATGGTTTACGGGGGAAGAAAAGGCCCTGATCCCCTTCATGGGCTGCATCTGGGAAAACTGTTTAAAAGGGCAAACTATGTGTGGCAAAGTTGCTGGAAGCAAAGTGTGCATTATCTTTGTCGAGGCTTATCTGGGTTTTGGCATCCTCCCAACTGTGTGTGCTTCGTTATCTTTTGGAAGTCTGCAAGTTATTTTCCTGGTCTGTCGCGTTAATTACTTCAGCGTGGTTTGTGTGTTTTTTTTTAATTTCTACTTTGTATTTTGGGTTCAGACTGCATTTCTTCCCTTTGTAGACTGTTTTTGGAAGAGTTTGATCTCCCACCGAAGATAATTGGACATTGGGAGCCAAGTTGCAGGCATTAAAGGGAATTTAACTACTTTGGTGACTTTGTTATTTTTGTGTCATGCCTGGGTTATCACAGGAAGCACCAACTGCCTTCTTGATACAAGAGAGCCTAGCAGATTCAGATGAAAAGCGTTGGAAGTGACCTTGTAGGTCATCTAGTCCACACCCCCGCCCAAGAAGGAGACCCTACACCATTTCTGACAAATGGCAGTCCAATGTCTTCTTGAAAGTCTCAAGTGATGGTGCTCCCACAACTTCTGAAGGCAGCTTCTGTTCCATGGGTTGATGGTTCTCCCATTCATACTACTACTTACACTACTGCAAAGTATTTTATAGGGAGGTCCTTTTATGACTACTTGGAAATTATAGCTGGTCTGAAATGCAGTGACCCATACAGCAAATGTCACCCATTGTTAGGAGCATATTACAATTTCAGTCTGTGCATTGCGCTCTGATAGCTTTTCTGTTGCAGCTTTTGACTTATAAAGTTTTCACAACTTGGGATTTTGTTATCTCCCAGATTGCTTATCCCATGCAGAATTGGCTTGACTGCTATCAATCAAAGTGAATAGAGCTTGGAAGGGACTTTGGAGATCTTCCAGTCCAACCCCCTCTCAAGCAAAGATACTATACATGTGATGGTGAACCTATGACACGTGTGCCAGAGGTAGCACGCAGAGCCCTCTCTCTGGGCATGCAAGACGTTGCCCCAGCTCTGTTCTGCTGTGCATGCCTCCCACCAGCCAGCTGGTCTTTGGGTCTTTGCCATGCCTGTGCAAGGGTGAGATGCATGTGGGGGTCACGCATGCATGTGTGGGGGCATGCATATGGGGGGTTGTGCATGCACGGGCAGGAGTGCACGAATGTGTTGCATTTTGGGGATGGGCATGCACTTTGGGCACTTGGTGCCAAAAGGTTAGCCATCACTGTCCATTATCCACTGTCCACTATACCATTTCAGACAGGTTGCTGTCCAGTCTTTTCAATTAAAAACCTCCAGTGATGAAGCACCCACAACTTCTGGAGGCAATTAATTCTGCTGGTTAATTGTCCTCACTGTTAGGGAGTTTCTCCTTAATTATAGGTTGCTTCTGTCCTTGATTAATTTTCCATCCATTGTTTTTATCTTGCCTTCTGGTGCTTTGGAAAATAAGTTGACCCCGTCTTCTTTGTGGCAAATACTGGAAGAGTGTTCTCATGTCATACAAGTTGATATCTGACACGGTTGCACTTCTGAGAAGCCAAAGGCTCTGTAGCCACAAGACGTGACTTGGCTTTCTGCAACAGCCTCCCCGGGAAAATCTGGCTTGATCCTCTTTGATTGCTTTAAGGGAATTGCTAAACATCGAGCTGCTTCTCAGAGCATTTATAATCTAGAATTAGACATCAATGCATGCATTGATTCAACATGATAGTGTGTGTTTTAGTCCATTATATTTGATGACTTTATGGTTTATTGATTAGCTGCTTTTAATTAGTTTACAATGGATGCTTTAGTCATTTTCTATGAGTCTTGTAAACTGCCAGAGGTGTATTTGATTGGAGTGGGATATAAATGCAAAGGGAGGAAGGTCAGAAGAAATCTTGGTGGAAAATCCACATTTGTTGCACATAAAAATCAATAAAAGGTCACCAGGTGGACTGGAAATGGAGCTGATTTTGAGGAATTATACTAAATCAAGCCTGAGACCCAGTCCCTAAATGGCAATTATGCATCCAGACCATTTGAGGAAGTCAACAGGATTTCATATAAAGTGGGTGCAGAGATGAGTGGAGAAATAAGATTATTGGCATGCAGTCTTATATAAACAGTCTTTTTGCTCATTACAGAGACCACTTTCTGGGTTAGAATCCCTTGGATGGAGCTTCATCTGTCCTTGCTTGTTCATTTATGAGTTTTTTCCCCTACTTGTTTTATTTTGTAGTCTGAGAAAAGACTCTGTCTGTTTGGTTCCTTAGATCGCTGTCTGAATGCATTTGAATCTTAAAATCCACACCCACACACCCCACCCACAATACTATTACTTTTAATTCTTTATTTTTATTTATTTCTTAAATTTATTTATGGTATAACCCACCATGAGGCTATTCTAGGTGGCTTTTTGCATTTACGACTCAGTGGTAAGATTCAAAAAAATTTACTACCGGTTTTGTGGGTGTGGCATGGTGGGCGTGGGGTGGTTTGGTGGGCGTAGCTTGGTTGGCATAGCAGGGGAAGGATACTGTCAACTCATAAAATATATCTATGGTCTTCTTAGAGTTGCCAACCGAAAGGGAGCCGGGAAGCAGAGCAGCCACTTGCAAACCGAAAGTGCATTCCATAAAAGTTTTCAAAGATAATAACTAGGTGACCGAAGTTTCTGCCGTGCAAAATTCTAACTGGGGAGCATGATTGATGACTCTTGGCTATGGATGTGTCCCATTGGAGAATATGAATTACAATACACCCAGGGGGTGGGGGGAAACCAGGGTCAAGGCTGACAATGAATTATGCTGGACAGTTTAATTCCCAATAAATCCAGTCAAAGGTGGTATTTACCGGTTCTTCAAACTACTCAAAATTTCCGCTACTGGTTCTCCAGAACTGGTCAGAACCTGCTGAATACCACCTATGTTATGATTGTTACAGCATCCCCACGGTCACCTGAATAAAATTCAGATGCTTGGCAACTGATTCCTATTTATGACAGTTGCCAGGTCATGAAATCCCCTTTTGCAACACCATATCATGAAAAGGCATCTAATATTCATATAGTCTCTGATAGAACCAGTCGCTACTTGTGGAAGCAGTATGCAACTTACAACAGGGAAATTACTGTCTTGTAGCAACAACAGCCCAACAACAACATCTTTTCTCAAAACAGGTAGTCCTTGACTTACAACAGTTCCTTTAGAGACCAAAGTTACAACACTGAAAAATGTGACTTATGACCATTTTTCACATGACCATTTTCACATGGTTCCTTTTTGTGACCTTTTGTCAAGTGGAGATGACTTGGGGGTTAAATAGAATAGAATAGAATAGAATAGAATAGAATTCTTTATTGGCCAAGTGTGATTGGACACACAAGGAATTTGTCCTGGTGCAAATGCTCTCAGTGTACATAAAAGAAAAGATACATTCGTCAAGAGTCAAGAATCATCAGTTACAACACTTAATAAGAGTCATAGGGTACAATAAGAATAGAATAGAATAGAGTAGAGTAGAGTAGAGTAGAGTAGAATAGAATAGAATAGAATAGAATAGAATAGAATAGAATAGAATAGAATAGAATTCTTTATTGGTCAAGTATGATTGGACACACAAGGAATTTGTCTTGGTGCAAATGCTCTCAGGGTACATAAAAGATACATTTGTCAAGAGTCAAGAATCATCAGTTACAACACTTAATAAGAGTCATAGGGTACAATAAGCAATCAAATCATACTAGGAAACAGTCAATATAAGGATACAATTGACAAAGTTACAGTCATACAGTCACAAGTGGGAGGGGATGAGTGATAAGGAGTGATGAGAGGATTAATAGTAATAGTAGTGCAGACTTTGTAAATAGTTGGACAGTGTTGAGGGACTTATTTGTTTAGCAGAGTAATGGTGTTGGGAAAAACTGTCCTTGTGTCTAGTTGTTCTGGTGTGCAGTGCTCTATAGCGTCGTTTTGAGGGTAGGAGTTGAAACAGTTTATGTCCAGGATGTGAGGGTTAGGGTTGCCTGTCACAAATCTCTGGCCATGCCCACCATGGCCACGCCCACCCAGCCCATCATTAGGGCAGAGAACCAGTTGTTAAATTATTTGAATCCCACCACTGGTGTTACTAATTTAACAATTGCAGTGACTCACTTGACAACTGTGGCAGGAAGAGGTTGTGGAGTGGGGCAAAACTGTCTTGGTAAATGTCTCACTTTGTCATCCCCTGTCGGAATCTGATTCCAAGGGGAAGGCAGAGCAGCTGACAGGGAGTGGGAGTGTGGCTCCATTGGCTGTGGAAGAAACTGGGGAAGGGCAAAGTCCATCTGGGCAGAGCAGGGAAGAGGCAGAACAAGAGAGAGGGAATTTGGAGGAAGATCCAGGCCCATCCCCTTTTCATCCTAGGGCACTCAGGGAGGAACAGAGAAGGGAGCAATGTGAGTTACGTGGCTTAAGGGGAAGGAAAGGGCCCTGATTCCCTTCAATAGCTGCAGCTGGGAACACAATGTTTAAAAAGGGAGGTTGTGCACAGCCAACAGTTGAGAGAAAATAGTGAGTTATCTGGTATTGTTGAGGCTTACCTGGGTTCCTGGGGTCTTCGCAACTGTGTGTGTTTTGTTGGCCTTTCAAGTCTGCAATTCCTTTTCCTGTCCTGTCCAGTTAATTTCTGCAGCGTGGTTTGTGTGGATTTTTATTTACAGTTTGTAAGTACTTGGTTTTCGAACTGAATTTCCTCCATTTAAAGACTGTTCTTGAGGGAGTTTTTTCTCCAGCTGAAGGTAACCTGGACATTGGGGGCAAAGTTGGAGGTATTAAAGGGATTCTCCTTACTTATGTGACTGTGTTGCTTTTGTGCCATGCCCCTTTGGGTCATCACATGCTTGGCAACTCACGTTGGGCTCGATTGTTGTCGTAGGTTGAGAACTATATGTATTGCATTTGAGAAATATCTCTTCTGAAGCTTTTGAACAAAGAGGGGGGGTCTTCAGAAGCACAAGTAATCCTTGACTTACCAACACAATTGAGCCCCAAATTTCTGTTGCTGAATGAGACAGTTGTTAAGTGAGTTCCATTTCACTTACCTTTGAAGAAGATACTGGACAGCCATTTGTCTGACTTGGTATGGGCGTGGGTCTTCTGCTTAAGTAGAGGATTGGACAAGAAGGCCTGCAGGGATCCTTCCAACTCTGTTATTCTAGGACACTCATATTTAAGCATTTATTTAAAATTTAGGCTTAAGATGATAATAATAAGGAAGAAAATGGGGAACATGGTGTCTTACATGGTTAGGATGCTGGGCTGAAAATCAGCAATCCTATGTCCAAGTGCTGCTGAATGATGGGGCGAGCTCCCATCATTCCCTCCAGCTCCTGCCAATGCAGTAGTTTGAAAATGGCCGATTAAGAGTAGATAGATGGGTACCTCTTCTCTGAGCCACTTAATGGGGACATGAAAGAAACCCTTGTCCAAGTTTCCTCTGGGGAATGGTGATGTCACTGGCTAATCCTTCAACCTAAAGGTGCCTCAGTGTTTCCAAAATGAGAGCAAGAGAGCAAGGAAGGGCATGAAAGAAGTGTAAACAGAACAGAAGTAAAGTAGTGGAACCATAAAGTAAACAAGGAAAAAGAACACAATGAGAATACATCAATTTGATAGCCAAAAAGATGGATGGGTAGAGAGCAGAGAGCAAGAGAAAGAAGGTGGGTATTACCATAAATCCAGCAGCCACCTCCAGTGTGGAACTCCTCATTTCTATCAGTTTGATAAAATCAAACGGCCCTTCATAGAGTGAATTAATTCCAGAATTTGCAAGTTATAAAACTTTCCAGGAAGTCTCAAAAAATATTTCAATGCCCATATTGGATTGAAGATTAATCATTAGGTGAATTACTTAAGTTGCATATCCTTGCATTAGCCATCTGTTTAAACTTGGATGGGGTGGTGGGAGAAGCATGTATAGAAATGATTTGATTTAAGGAGAGATTTCTTCACCCTCCTTTAGCAAAACAGCTTTGGATATGAATCATTTATCTTCAAAAACATTTGCTCCAAGATTTGCTTATATTTCCAGTGTAGTTTGCTTCCTGTTCTGTTGTTGAAAAATTCATGGGAGGCCGTATTGGCTCTAGGATTATGCTGCATACTCTCAGAACTTGGCAAGATATTTTCTAAATTTTAGAAACCCAAGATAACAACTTTTGAAGTTGGATAAGCCATAATCCTTGAATAAAATCAAAGTAAGTCTGAGGTTTAGATCCAAATAATATACAATACATTTCTGCACTAAAAATATACCGAAAGAGAAAGCCAGAATATACAAGTAATTCCAAATCTCTAGAGTTTGCAAACATCTGGATTATTTCTGTCAGGGATATTACACCCTTTCAAAGTCTGTTTTTCAATGTAAGTATAGAACTTGGAAGCTCAAGGAATATCTGGCTCTTGACATATGAGATATTCTCAAGGATAGCTGGTGGCACCAAATTTCAAGGATAGCTGTTGGCACCAGATAAAATTAAATGTTCCCTCAACTAAAACTCAGTTTATTTGACTTTATGAATGTATCCCTATTTTCTTCACAACATTGTGAGTGTGGTTTGACATTGCTTTTATTTAAGATAATTTGGGTTCCAAGCATTTGATTATGCTATATATTTACTTCTCAAGCTGATAGGCCACTTAAAAAAACTCTAACAAGCATCTATTTCATGTATTAGTTTCCAAAACTAAAGAACATTTCTCATGGGAATTTTAACTTGTTTGCTCCCATCTTGGTCCTATCTGAAAAATAAATTGGTTTAAGAAATATTTAAGCTTTTAGCTTTTTCTTGATAGTGGTCACCATAGCCTCTGATTGATACCAATTGAAGGTGAACATAGTGGAAGAAGACAGTCTCCTAAATGCACATACCTATGGTGTGTTTAAGCAATTCATTTTTAAAACTCTGCATTTTTAATGAGATGAATAATTCACAAGTTAAGCACCTACTTTTCAATCATTCAAAAATGTATCCAGAACTAAAAAACAGTCAAATATTGCAGGCAGCCAATATTGCTTCCTCTTTCCTCCCGTGTTGTTCTGTCCATGAATACAAAGTGAAAAAGAGAATGCCTTTTTCGAAAACACTTGTGAAAATAGAAGCTACATCTCCAATAACTTGTTTCTATGTGAACCGCCAGACCATTTAGCCCTGTGACCTGGAGAGCAATCACTGAACAGAAATGCATCAGATGGGTCAATTTCTTTTCTGCTGTGGTTTACAGTACTGACATGTGTAGGCATATTTACTAGAACAAAAATAAGGAGAGGAATTGCGGATGGAGTGGAAGGGAAATAGTTGGCTGTAGAGATAAATGTTTTCTATTCAAGAGACAGCTACTTCACAGTGGACTCGACTGGATAACATATAAGATAGTAACTCAGTTGTGCCCTGAACTGCAGTCCAACTTGAATGTGGAAATTTCACTCAAGGAAGTTTGGTAGAACTTCCAACAGTTTTGCTTTTATTTCAAAGTCACAGATACAGTATGTGGATCTATGACTCCATGCCACTAGCTTGACATGGCCAGCAGGGGGCAGCCTTCTCACCAATGCTGACTCCTTGCTGCCAACTCACTTCCACAATCTCTTTGCAGGACATCTCAATACCATTGGGGACAACTTGCTGCAGGTGCTGGATGGAGAATTGGGCACATGGGCACGATGGGCAGAGCTGCACCAGATGGGAAGCAAGTGGGGTGGGGTGTCAAAATGGTAAGCCCCTTGCTCCAATATAAGCAATAGCATTTAGACTATATACCACTTCACAGTGCCTTACAGCCCTCTCTAAGCAGTTTACAGAGTCGGCCTCTTGCCCCCAACAATCTGGGTCCTCATTTTACCCACCTCGGAAGGGTGGAAGGCTGAGTCAACCTTGAGCCTGGTGAGATTCGACCTGCCAAATTGCAGGCAGCCAGCAGTCAGCAGAAGTAGCTTGCGGTACCGCACTCTAACCACTGCGCCACCATGGCTCATAAGGGCAACTTTGGGAAGCAATGAGGTCAGGAAGTGAATGGGGTCACTCCCATCCGGTGCATCTCCACCCATCGCCAACCTTCCCTGACAGCCCACTCACCTGCCCAGCTCTCCATCCAGTGGATTGAAGCAAGTTGTCCCCGTATCAAATTTACAGTGTTGAAATGTCCTGCAAAGAGATAGCAGCAAGGAGTTGGCAGCAAGGAGTCAGTGAGAAGGCCGTCCTCTGCTGGCCATGTCGAGCTAGTGATGTGGAGTCCTCCCCTTCCGAGTGTATGTATTATATCTCATATGTGTAATGATACAACTCATACAAATGACATTCTCATCCTTTGTCTGATGGCATCTGTGTTCTTATCATGGCTTCCTCCATGATATGACTGCATATTTTGTGATTTTTTTAAAAAAAAATTCTAATGGACGGGGTGGAATTAAAACATGCATTATTTCTTCGGCATATCATCACAGATAAATAGCTAGTGAAAACTGAAGCATGAGTTATAAGACTGTGACAGCTGTATTTACTGAAAACTGGTACCTACGGAGATGAAATCTCAATTCCTATTTTCCAATGTCAAAATCAGAGGGGTTTCTATAAATAATGCAACATCTACTAATTATTTACCTTCAGAGAATAAGACAAAAAAAAAATACTATCCTCCACCCTGGAAAATAGAACTAATCTATTTGGTCAGTCTTTGCATCAGTTTAATGGGTCATGCAATTTAATTATTTAAATTAGGGTTAGTCAATTGATAGTCTGGATGCTTTGTTGGGCCTTTTATCTCAAGGCTCTCATTTGTCTTATAGACAGCGTTTCGTTTTTCTCCAGTGAAAACTTCAGTCTAAATGGAAGGCTTCAACAAATCCCTTTGACAAAGAGTTGGCAGAAGTCTGGATCAACAGAAGTTATGCCATGTGTTTTATTTCTGGGTATCCTCCTCAAAGACATGACACCCATTGCAAACCAGCATTGGAGCATTGCAAGTGTGAAAACAAAAACAGAAGCCACTCCACCAGATGCTGCACAAACTCAGGCAACCTGTTTCTCCCACACCTGTGCACTAACTGAAGCGGAAATTCCAAGGTGTTTCTTGGAGGTTGGTTTCTTCACTGGAGAAACCGACTGATTGCTCCTTCTCTCCTCTACCAGATTGCATTTTGTGCTTAGTGAGATGGTAATAGTCAGCTCCTGAAACATTTGAGACTTGCGGTAAGTGAGGCTGAAAGGAAGAACGGGGAACAGTTTGCCACCTGACTGGGATGTGGCATGGGAGGGCTCTTAAGGCAGGTAGCATCTGTCTGTCTCTATATATTTTAAATATCTATCTATCTAAATATCTATCTACCTAAATATCTATCTATCTACATATCTAAATATCTATTATCAATTATCTATCTAAATATCTATCTATTATCAGTGCTCTATTATCTGTGTCTATCTGTCTATCTATTTCTCTAACTATCCATTCTATCTATCTATCTATCTATCTATCTATCTATCTATCTATCATCTATCTATCTATCTATCTATCTATCTATCTAATCTATCTATCTACCTACCTACCTACCTGTCATCTATCTAAATATCTATTATCAATGATCGATCTATCTATTATCAATGGTCTATATATTTATCAATGCTGTAACTATTATCTATCAATTAGCTCTGTCTGTCTGTCTGTCTGTCTGTCTGTCATCTATCTAAATATCTATTATCAATGATCTATCTATTACCAATGCTCTAACTATTATCTATCTATCTATCTATCTATCTATCTATCTATCTATCTATCTATCTATCTTCATCTATTATCTATTGTTTTACAACCCACCTTTCAATTAGAAATTTTTGGAAACAGAATAAGAGCACCACAGATGCTTCACTGAAAGTATAAATCTCTCCCTAAATCTTAGCCTAGATTCTCAATTTCTCCTGTAATCATGGTATAATCTCTCAACATTTAACACAGAAACATTTGTTATACCTATATCAATGTCTCCTTGCTAATGTAGGCATGGTAGCAGCAGCATCATGAGGATGGCATGTAAGAGAATTGTTTTGGGGGAACAAAAGTTATGTAATTAAATCAGGTATAATAGTTTTCACCATCTGGGCCTCAGAGGAAAGTTTGAGGGGAAAAAAAATTCCTCTTTAAATCTCACCCCCTCCCCTACAAGTTAAGCAGATATGCAGAAAAGCAGCATATCTGAGATAATGAATTGTAGGCTATATAATTTCATAGTTTAGCATTAAATCATCATTTACAGAAGGCTAAAAAAGACTACATAGTCAGCTTGTTTTCAGTGATAAGGTGAAATCTAAGCTGATTATTGAAGCCCCAGCTGAACAATAAATAAAATTCATGTTATGTTATATTACTTCTTGGTTTTTTTCTTTATTACAAGAGATGTGTATGTGTGTGTTATGGTCTGCTGGAGGCCTGCTGAGCTGGCAGCAGAGTCGGGCAGTGGGGAGGAATGTGGGCCAGTCCTGGAGTCTGGGGAGGAGTCAGACGAGGGTCTTGCATCCGATACAGAGATGGGGCCAGGGCCAGGACTCCGGAGCCTCCAGAGTCTGGCAGCAGCAAGGCAGAGGAACAAGGGAAGCCTGTTCCCAGTGTGCGCTTGCACAGAGCTGCCAGAAGGCAAGAACAATTAAGACAAAAAGGGCAACTCGGGAATAAGGCTTGGAGATGATTGGCCCCTCTCATGAGACATAAAGGAGGAGCAAAGGGACATGAGCCTTTGCAGGAAGCAACTTTGTTCATTCTGATTGGTTTAAACTCTGAAGCTCTGTGTTGACTTTGTGCTCCATTTGGCCTTGTACAGCTAATTGGCAATGTAGTCATTGGCAGCATTTCAAGGGAGATAAAGGTGGGTGCTTATCAGCCTTATCTCGAAAAGACCGTGGCAGACTTCTGTTGGACTATTCACAAACTGTTTGGGACTCATTACGGGCTGTGAATGAATATAATTCACAGCCGTTGAAATAAAAAGAGGGTTTTGGGACTAAGTGTGTGATTGTTATTGTCTCAAGAAGCCTTGGTCAGAACAGTGTGTATGTGTGTGTGTGGGGTGGGGTGGGGTGGTGATAAATAAATTCCCTTGATGAAGTGGTCCATTTCTACTCTAGATTAAAGTGTATGAAACTTCTCTACCTACAATCTGTTACTTTCTGGATGCACTTTAATTTTCCTCCAATTAGGGCAAATATGAAAAGATAGTCAAGATCTTGCCTCGCATGGGCCTGGATATGACTTTTCAGGGCTCACCTTAAAGAAACAGATTATGAATTGTTGTACATCCTGAATTTAAACTTAGAGAAGACCTCTAAGGGTTTTGTAAGTCCATTCAAATCTTCCAGCTAACCAACTCAGTTCCTGAATTGTCAAAACATTTCTTGTCATTGTGTAAACCACTTGGGGCACGAAGGACAGTGGAATGGCAGCTGAGGAAGGAGAAAGAGCCTTAATTTTTTGAAAAGAATACTTGGTTGGGTTATGAGTACATGTGGAAGAAAGTTGGGTGCCATGTGGTAGAGAATTCAACATTTCTTATTTGACACTTGTCATTAAAGATCAAAATGTGGACAGTTCAAAATATCCTTTTCTTTCTTCCCTGTAACATGGTAATAGTAGTGCAGACTTTGTAAATAGTTGAACAGTGTTGAGGGAATTATTTGTTTAGCAGAGTGATGGCTTTTGGGGAAAAACTGTCCTTGTGTCTAGTTGTTCTGGAGTGACAAGATCAAAATATCAAAATATGGACAGATCAAAATATCCTTTTGTTTCTTCCCTGAGCTGCAATATGGTGTCTACCCTTTGATGCTTTGATTGCGTGGGAAAGATATGTTGGTCTGGATGAAGATTGGGAAAGAGTCAGATGACTCAAAAAATAAGCTAGACTTATTTACTACTACTTACTATTGGTATTAGAATAGAATAGAATAGAATAGAATAGAATAGAATAGAATAGAATAGAATAGAATAGAATACAATACAATACAATACAATACAATATGATGCAATGCAATATGATGCAATGCAATAGAATACAATAGAATAGAATTCTTCATTGGCCAAGTGTGATTGGACACACAAGGAATTTGTCTTGGTGTAAATACTCTCAGTATACATAAAAGAAAAGATACAGTACAGTTCATTTAGTGACTGTTCAAAGTTATGACATCACCGAAAAAAGTGACTTATGATCATTTTTCACACTTATGACCATTTCAACATCCCCATGGTCATGTGATCAAAATTCAGAAAAAGAAGGGGACGGCAGAGAAGGAGGGGGCTGGATGGAGTCCCTGAAGCAGTCGGCATGAGCTTAAATGGACTCTGGGGATGGTAGAGGACAGGAAGGCCTGGAGGAATGTTGTCCATGGGGTCAGACACGACTTTGCAACTAACAACAACAACAACAACAACAATGAAGTGTCTCAGAATCATGTGTTCCCCTTCTGACAAACAAAGTCAATGGGCAAACCAGATTCACTAAACAACCATGTTGA
Organism: Naja naja; assembly: GCA_009733165.1. Taxonomy (NCBI): domain Eukaryota; kingdom Metazoa; phylum Chordata; class Lepidosauria; order Squamata; family Elapidae; genus Naja; species Naja naja. Next base: position 48,760,832 of record CM019153.1, on the reverse strand, counting down.
TAACTTAAACAACTGCAGTGATTCACTTAACAACTGTCGCAAGAAAGGTCGTAAAACTCACTTTATAAATGTCTGGCTTAGCAACAAAAATGTTGCTTAACAACATCAATTGTGGTCATATCAAATCAAGTTTATTACAGTCAAAGACCAGAGATCAGAACAAATTGTGGTCATAAGTCAAGGACTAACCATGTTACTATTATCATCTGGCTTCTCACTATTTTGAGGCAGTTCACAACAAGGAACAAGGAAGGCATCTAAAGTCTGCTTTGGTTTTCATTTTCTGCCTCCTTCCCATCTCTTCTTTAAATTCTTCTTGAGAATTGTGGGTGGGCACCATCTTTTGAAATCTTAAGATGAATGAATCTCTTTTGTGTCTTTGCTCAACACAGCCAGCCACGCAATGTGGGATGCCACATGATCAATAGCCTGGCTCTGTATAAAAAGTCTAGGTAGGCAGAAAAGAAAAAGCTTTACTGGTCCTTGGGGCTGTTGCTGATGGGTGATGAATTGTGTTAGCTCACGTTGGAAGAAATATCCATCTGGTTGAGTTCCAAGCTGGGAGAAAGACTCTGGAAACATGGAGGCTGGTTGGAAAGATAGTTTATTGATGAAGCAGAACCACATGTGGATCTGGGCAGCTCACAAAATGGAGTTGAGAGTGGGTTTTATATATACATATACATATACCGTGTTTCCCCGAAAATAAGACCTACCCCGAAAGTAAGACCTAGCACTATTTTCTAAACCTGCCCTAATATAAGACCTATCCCGAAAATAAGACCTAGTGTAAATCTCCAGTTCCAGGAAGACTTTTCAGGGAGCAACCGTTCACCCGCAAACACCCCCCCCACACACTCACACCCACTATTTGGCACCATAAATATATAAGACCTACCCGAAAATAAGACCTAGTGTGTTTTGGGAGCCAAAAAATATAAGACAGTGTCTTATTTTCGGGAAACACGGTATATATATATATATCTATATATATATATATATATATATATATATATAGGTCTTGGTGAATTGGTCTTGTCGTGAAGAGAATAGCAACGTTTGACGAAATCTCATCCGTCATCTTCAGGCTGGTGTCTTCAGCTTCCTTCTTCTGGGAGAAGAAGAAGAAGCTGAAGACACCAGCCTGAAGATGACGGATGAGATTCTCGAACGCTGCCAAGGTATTCTCAATCTTACACGGACAAGACCAATACACCAAGACCTCATACCTTTACCTGAAAATCTACGAAAACATATATATATATATTACAGCACCACACCCAGGACGTCACAACAATAGAACTCAGAAGGTCATCACACAGCCCATTACCCAGGTCGTTACAACACAAAAGGCTGAGAGACACACAGCCAGCACCTCAGCCACACAGGGTCTCAGGAAAAAGCCATCCAATCTGCATACATCAACTCCACAAACCAATCAAGAAGTAACAACACAGCCAACTCTAGAGTTTAAAAGGGAAAAACAGCCACGATCACATACTTCTCCCAGGAGAACGAAGCTGAAGACACCAGCCTGAAGATGACGGATGAGATTTCGTCGAAACGTTGCCAAGGTATTCTCAATCTTACACGGACAAGACCGAATACACCAAGACCTACATATATATATATATATATATATATATATATATATATATATATATATGTTTTCGTAGATTTTCACGGGTAAAGGTATGTAGGTCTTGGTCTTGAGGTGTATGTTGAGACCTTGGCAACGCCATAAATCTCATCCGTCATCTTCAGGCTGGTGTCTTCACTTCTCCCAGAAGAACAAAGCTGAAGACACCAGCCTGAAGATGACGGATGAGATTTCGTCAAACGCTGCCAAGTATTCTCAATCATACACGGACAAGACCGAATACAACCAAGACTACATATATATATATATATATATATATATATATATATATATATATATATACTTCTCCCAGGAGAATGAAGCTGAAGACACCAGCCGAAGATGACGGATGAGATTTCGTCGAAACGTTGCCAAGGTATTCTCAATCTTACACGGGACAAGACCCGAATACACCAAGACCTACATACCTTTACCCGTGAAAATCTACGTAAACATATATATATATATATATATATATATATATATATATATACATACACGTTCTTTGGGCTTTGTATTTGAGCTTTGTATCTGAGCTTCCTGTTCCTGTGCAAGAACATGTCCTTTAATATTCTATTGGCTATTGTCAGAATCCTATGTGGGTCATGTAGGGGTCATAGCTGTCTCTATAGGCAAAAGAGGAAATGCAAACCCTAGCTGTTTGTCTGAGCTAATCTGGTCAACCTCTGGCTTATTGTTTATCTGAGCTCCCAGGTGAAGTTTGGACTGCTCTGGGATGATGCCATGAAGGAGCTTGTTTCTGAAAGAGTGTTGGGCAATTCCTATTATGACTTAATGGCTTTCGTCCTGTTCTAGATCTTGGGTGAGAGGCTAACCTTACCATTCTGCCTTTGTTCAGACTTTGCTGCAGGGAGTTTCAAAATATCCTGTCTTGAATAGATTTCTGCCTTCAGTGTTTGCTTTGCTCATGAATAGAGCTGTCTAGATATTTGCCTTCCTCTTTCAATAAGCTCTTTATCTCTTAAGTGCTGACATCTGCTGTGGGCTATTAAGAAAAACTTAGGGGCTGCTTCCTGCTTCTAAAAAAAACATATTTCTCCATTTCTCCCTTTGGGGAAATATAATATTCTGCCTTCTTAACATTCCTCAAAATATTTCATTCTTCCCACACTCAATTACCCATTACACACCCTGCATGCGTTAGAAATGATTCAGATGGTGACGTCCAGTTTTCCTTACTGTCAGGCTTCCCATGAAAGTCTGAAATATGAAAGATGCAGTTGCTTTTGGAATCTCATTCTGGAGTAATTCCTTAAAGCAGGTGTGTTATAAATGCTATTTTCATAAGTAGAGATAGCAACTGATTTGCAGGGCGGTACAATTTCCAGGTTCTGTTAGAAGCAATGTGCTTTGTCCATCACAGTCTTTTTTTTTTCAGTGCCTTTGAGTCAACCTTGACTCCTGATAACAAAGTCAAGGTTTCCAGCAATGAACTGAACCAATCCAGCAATGCTAAGACGCTTTAGTTTTCTCAAAGAACTTCTTCATCGACTACATCATTTCGGCACAACTGAAATACAAAAAAACAGCTCTGGCTATTTCTCACACTTTCCAGTATAATTAAAGATTAGACAGTTCCCTCCCTGCTGGTCACAAGTCACACTGTCCAATTAGGTGTTTTGGCATCTCCTTGGTAACCTCTTCCAGTCTCTGGCCAGCACCTGTTGGGATGACCTTGGTTCCGATAAGATAATAAGTTGTTGATTTCTTGTATGAGATTCTAGGCTCCCTCCTCCCCTTATGTCAAGCTGAAAAATGGAGAAAATGGCTGTGACAGGCCTGATCCATTTCAAAGTTGACAGACAAGCCCCTGTTGTTTTCTTGGTAAAGATTTTCAGAAGTGGTTTCAAATTGTCTCATTCTTAGGGCTGAAAGACAGTGACCGGTTCAAGGTCTTCCAGTTGGCTTTTTGCCTAAGGCAGGACTAGAACTGACAACCCCCTGGTTTCTAGTCTGGTGCCTTAACCACCACACCAAACTAACTCTTCCATCCCAGTTGCATTGTGTCAATTGTGTCTGTTGACGGAATTCTACTGAGATTTTTTTGTCTCAATGGCCTTATTCTTCTTTGCTTTCATCCTTTGACTTTAAGAAACTTGTTTATCATTATTTGATCCTTGTGCTTTCTCGTGCAATGATTCATGGTAAATTCATAATTTATTATGCAATTATTTCTATTCCTTGCCCTTCCCTCGTATCTTTTCCGGGGTAATCAGCAGGTGTACAAACTGATCACACCGTTATGCAACATCACCGTATTGTATAGTTTTCATCCCATAGGAATGATAAATAAGCTTTACAACATCTGCAGTGAACTGGTAACAGGGTGCTTAAAACAGCATTGCACAATGTTTTATGAATTTACACAGAATGTGCTCACTTAGAACAAATGCAACATATTGACTGCATGCTATGTTAAACATATTCAACTGTTTAGATGGTTCAGTTCACCTCAGAAACATGCCAAGAATTTAAATTCACCTTAATAAAAATGGAACCAATTTGAAAGTCTTTTGATATTTTTCTGGTAGCATCATTTTTTTTTACAATTATGTACACATAGACGTATCCCTTGATTATTTGTTTCTCCACAATGGCTTTCTTCTAATCTTCAAAATCTCTGTGTTTTCAACTTGTAACTTTTATTATGCTTAATAGAAAAGCAAATAAAATTGTTTTCTTTTAATCAGAACAACCAGGATCTAAAACGTTTCAAATACAATATTCTAATTACAAACTCCTATTTTCAAAATAATCTTCCTAAAGAATGACTAGAACAACGTGGCTGGACTGCCACTTATTTTCCAATTATTAGCTTGCCAACACTTTTTAAACCACCCAAGGCAATTACGCAATATGAACTTTTCCTGATGGTGATTTCCAGGGCTGATGAGGGCTCATCAAAGAAATTACAATAGCAATAGAATCTCTGTTTAAGCCTTGTTCAGAGTCTGTCCTTTCTTTAAAGCGATAAGAAAGGAAGTGGGAACTGAATCTTATTTTAGCAGCGGGGAACAAAACAAAACAAAAAAAGACATTAACAGCAAAGTACATTCCGTACAAATATTATCAGAGAGGAGCAAGCTAGTCTATCAATTTGTTCCAGGCTATCAAAATGTAAAATCCAAGATCAATTTATTCATTTAACTAGGTTTATATGCTGATTCAATCATGCCTGACTATGAGTGGCTTACAGACCTTCAGAAGAGTAATAAAATTAAAAACTAAAACACCACAATTTAACAGTATAACTTTCTCATTGCTGAGAAACAATTGCAGCCTATTTTACCTCAGTCATCCCTCTTGTGCAGAAGACCCAGTCAATAAGCTGGGAAGAAGACCCAGTCAATCAGCTGGGAGTCGGGAGACAGAGAATAGATGGGGGCAGGGCCAGTCAGAGGTGGGATTTTCCGGTTCTCTGAACTACTCAAAATTTCCGCTACTGGTTCTCCAGAACCTGTCAGAACTGGCTGAATACCATCTCTGGATAAAGATAAATTGCTTGTCACACCTGATTTTTTTTTTTAAAAGCTGATGCATTCTGGATCAACTGCAATTTCTGAATAGTCAACAAGGACAGTCCAATCTAGACAACATTGCAGGAGTCCAAACAGGAGGTTACACAAAGTATGAATGACTGTGTATAAAGTTTCCCAGTCTGGGAAAAGCGAAACAGTTATCTGTAGGATGAATCTGTGCAAAGCAAACTTTTATGGATAGAAATTTTTGCCATGAAGCAGTGACAAGTTCTGAGGTTGAGCCCCTCTGTTGTTTTCTGCTGATATTTTATCTTGAAATCTCATCATTGCTTCATTGATGCTGGTCATGAAAATGTATTGTTTTTGTCATGAGTTTGAAACAAAACAATGTAGATATTTGGGATAAGGAAAAAAATGCTTCAGAGGTCTGTTAAAGGAGGAAACAGAGAATTTTAGGCTGGCAAAGAAAGGGAAAGTTTGAAAAGCAAATGTCATGCTATAATTTAATTTTATTAAATACCCTGGTCATTCTGATTTGTTTGATCTTAAAATGCTAGTTATCCAGATCAGTCTGACTCCATGTCTTTGTCTACAGCCAAGTATTGCTCAGAAATCTGCAATTTTTTTTCTTGTAGGATTGATTCTGATATTTTAGAATACACACACATATACATTTTCTCATTTAAAAAAAAGAGTATTCCTTCCTGCATTATTTTACGAATTTGACCTCTCCACCCAACAAAAAGTACTCAGAAATGGCTCTATACTTAAGGTACACTTCACAAATATAAAAACAACTTTCTTAATTTAGTGTATTTTGATACATTTTTCCATAATTGGGGTCCAATACACACACACAAACACACACACACACACTTGAAAAAAATGTGCCTGTCATTGACCAAAGATTACTTAATTTGGCATGTATATCTTGAATTGTAACCATGATGCAGAATTTGGAAAAGTGTGGGTAGTGAGATATATGTACAAGCTAATTTACCAGCTGTTTCAAGATATTCAGCTTATATATTGGATTTCTTAGTTATTTTTAATTGATGAAGAAAATGAAGCATTGAAAAAAGTCTTAATGGAAACTGGGTATGAATCCAGATCTCTGGGTATCTTTAATTCATGGGTATATAAATAGAGTTTAAGGTGGCTATAGTAGGAATTGTCCTAAAATTAGAGGATTTTAACCAACATTTCCAAATTCCACCTTGAATCCATTTGGAGCATAAAAGAACTGCCTTTAGGTGAGTTCAGCAAGTTGCAGAGCTTCGAATGCAAAATAATTCTGCCTTTAAGGCCCTCTGGAATGTCATCAGGGCAGGAACCAGGAGAAACTACCTTCACATCTGAGAGTTTGAAATATCATACAAATCTAGAAACATCATTGTCCTGTTGCACCTGAAGTTTGGAGCATTGCATCATTGATGAGAGCTCCTAGAAATCCTCATTTGGGATAAGAAAACTGACAGTCTGGCTAGTGACTTAGAATAACTCTATTGTCATTTTGAATATACACTAATCGGCATACATTAAAATGACATTTTGCTGCATGCAGCTCTCAAAGGGTCAACACCTTTAATAGACACTACATCAGGGGTGTTAAACTCAAGGCCCAGGGGCCAGATTCAGCCCTCAGGGTACTTTAGATCTGACCTGAGGGCCCAACCTGGAAACAGCAAAGGACTGCCTCTCAGTGCTTCTGCCAATGAAAACAGAGCTTGGACGGTTACGTGTAGCCGTCTCGAGCTCCATTTTCGCTGGCAGAGGGTTGCAGGAGGCCATTGCAGCTAAAATGGAGCTTGGGAGCTTGTTTTTGCTGGCAGAGTGCTCGGACCACCACAGGTGTCCCCGACACGAGTAACGTCAAGCTGGCCACGACACCCCGGCCAAGCCCCCTGACTCCCCAAGGTCAAATACAATCTTGATACAATCAAGATCAAGGGAGGTACTAATACCACTCTATAAAGCCTTAGTAAGACCACACCTAGAGTACTGCATCCAGTTCTGTTCACCACATTACAAAAAAGATGTTGAGACTCTAGAAAAAGTACAGAGAAGAGCAACCAGGATGATTAGGGGACTGGAGACTAAAACATATGAAGAACGGTTACAGGAACTGGGCTTGGATAGTCTAGTAAAGAGAAGGACCAGGGGAGACCTGATAGCAGTCTTCCAATATTTGAGGGGCTGACACAGAGAGGAGGGGATTAAGTTGTTTTCTAAAACACCCGAAGGCCAGACAAGGAATAATGGATGGAAACTGAATAAGGAGAGATTTAACCTGGAAATAAGGAGAAACTTTCTGACAGTGAGAACAATCAACCAGTGGAGCACCTTGCCCTCAGAAGCTGTGGGAGCGCCATCATTTGAGACTTTCAAGAAGAAATTGGACTGCCAATTGAAATGGTGTAGGGTCTCCTGCTTGGGTGGGGGGTTGGACTACATGACCTACAAGGTCCCTTCCAACTCTGATTATCTGTTATCTGTTATCTGATGTGGCCCCCAATGATGTTGAATTTGACACCCTTGTACTACATGAATATGACTAAATAAATAAATAAATAAATAAATACAAAATTATGCATATACCCACATATATTACATGACACAGGGAAACAACACAGTCTAGTTCAGATGTGTACCTGTCCATGATGAGAAAAACTAATCTTGCGAGTTTACCAGACTCTAGGCCTAGGGAACAAAGCTGTCACAGAATCTAGTAATCCTGCTGGAAATACTCCGAAGCCACCTCCCAGAGGGGAGCAACAGAAACACACCATGAAGTGGGTGTGTGGGATCTCTAACAAGGCTTCAAGCTCTAAGCACATAGTGCTTATAATATTGAATGAGATGGCTCAAGGTCTAGAATCCTTTGATGTGATGGTTGGAGAGGAGAAAGTTGAGTATGTAAAAGTTGTAATCAACATTAACAACCAAGTTAATGGAAACATAAAATATGAAGGCTATACGATTGGTTCGATTTTGAGTTAAGAAGAGTTAAAAGTCCTATTTGTATTTGCATTATGGTGAACAATACTCTATATAAATGACCTTTGCGATCACCTTATAAGCAACTGCGTCCTCTTTGCAGATGATGTAAAACTATTCAACACCACCGACAATGCTACTGTTCTTCAAAGTGACCTTGATTATGTGTCTGAATGGTCAAACAATTGGCAACTCCAAATCTTGACCAACAAATGCTCTGTCCTACACATTGGTAAAAAAAATCAGTACACCAAATACAAGCTAGGCAGATATGACCTCGTTGATGGCCCTCACTCTGTCAAGGACCTTGGTGTTCTCATATCTAATGACCTAAGCGCCAGAGCTCACTGCAACAGCATTGCCAAAAAGGCATTCAGAGTTGTAAATCTAATCTTACGAAGCTTCTCCTTTTGAAATATTGAATTGCTAACTAGGGCATAAAAAACCTTTGCTAGACCAATAATCGAATACAGCTCATCTGTCTAGAATCTACACTGTATATCAGAGCAAGTCCAGAAATATTTCACAAGAAGAGTACTACTAATACTGTAGAGTACTACAGTATTACACGAGAAGAGTACAACAGAATACCCTATATCACCAGGCTTTAAATTTTGGGCTTGGACAACCTTGAACTATGCCACCTACAGTTGGACTTAAGCGTGGTACACAAAATTATCTGCTACAATGTCCTACCAGTCAATGACTACTTCAGCTTCAACCACAACAATACAAGAGCACAAAACAGATACAACTCAATGTAAACCGCTGCAAACTCGGTTGCAGAAAGTACAACTTCAGCAACAGAGTGGTCAATGCCTGGAATGCACCACCTGACTCTTGTTACAGCCTCAAACCCCCACTCCTTTAACCTCCAACTATCCACTATTGACTATTGACTATTGATCCCTATTCCTAAGAGGTCTGTAAGGGACGTGCATAAGTGCACCATTGTGCCTCTCGTCCCTGTCCTATTGTCCCCATTTAATCGTATCTATTTCCTGTATTCTTACTCATGTTTATACTTATACCTATTATCTTGTAAGTGATTGACAAATCAAATCAATAAATAACTACATTTTAGTTCATAGCAATGAATGGTTGTACAGAATTAAATTCTAGAAGTTGCATTCTAGAATTCTAGAAGCTTGATTAAAAACTTGTTTAGGCATTAAGTAATTCACTGTGCTTCATATATGGGTTTGCATCCTCTATCAACACTGCTAAAATTCTCCTGCCTGAACAGGGGCTGGACTAGAAGACCTCCAAGGTCCCTTCCAACTCTTCTGTTCTATTCTAAATTCTAAAATAAAGTTGAGGAAGGCAGAAGCTATCGGTAAGGCTCCTGTGTTTAATGTTCTGTATTTTACGTATCTAGACAGAGGGCAGGTAAGTACTGATTTTGCCAGATTATTTTAACATGAAGAATCGTGTTTATATTTATGCTTAAGTAATCTGTATAAAAAGGATAATATTTACTTTATCAAACATTTGCTGCACAGTGATGCATAAACAGAATCCGATTCAGCTCAGTGGGTGGGAATTGCGATGGAAACAATGCACTGAATTTTTTACACTTTTCTATTCCTTTAGAAAGGAAGCTAGTATAACAATAATGAATCCTTTTTTCTTCATTGTTAAGTTGCTATGTTTCTAAATGTTATTATCTCAAGACTGTTGATTGCAGCTTTGTATTAAGTTGTAATAAAAATGGATTTAATGACATTAAGATTTATCGTCAGCACTAAAGCAATTAAAATAAAATATCTTAAAGGTAACAATAAATTAAACTTATCCATTCAAAACAATTACACCTTGCCTTCTCATCAGATAGATCTCAATGGAGGCTTGCAACTGATTTAGCACAGGAGAACAATGTGTGCAATCAGCTGAACTTCATTAGTAAAACAGATTGTGATGTTATCTGCTAAAATAAAAGATGATTGTTCCTTAAAATTGCACTATGTGATTCCAAAGTCAGAGAGAAACATCACTGATGCCTTGAGAATGCAGGCTGTGGATAAACCTGATGGCCAAGTGGTATCTTGATAAAGGTTCTGGAACAAGGAACTGAAAGCAAATGAACACAAGAGTATCAAGATATTAGGATGTGGGTGGTTTAATTCCAATAAATCCAACTTTACCAAGAAGCAGTTGTTGTGGTTCACCGCAAAAGGTGCAGACGAATGAGGTCTCGGAGAGTGAGGACTCAGATGAGGGGCCTGTGTGGGATGCATGCAGGGCATGGGCCAGGACCATCAGGGAGTGCAATGGTGCCTTCGGAGATTGTGGAGGCTGCCAGCAGTGATGCAAAGGACCCTGAGAGCCTGTGCCCAGTGCACGTGCATGCAGGGCTGCTCGAAGGAAAGAGCAGCTGCAGCAGCACGGGCGACTCGGGAGTAAGGCTGCAAGGTAATGGCCCCTCCCTTAAGAGATAAAAGCCAGCTGAGAAACCGGAGTTCTTTGCAGGAAGCAAAGAAGTTTTTGCACTCAAGCCTTGTGGGCATTCGGGATATCTTGGTTGGTGTTTGGAGACTCTTTGTGTTTGAACTATTTCTCAGCAACTTTATCTAGTGTTCTTGGCAGCCTTGCACAACAAGGCTCGTTCTTATCAGAGACAATTAGTTTGAAACAGCCTTTTAACCGTGAAGCAACGGAATACGTACAGAATCATTAAAAGGTTTTGCTGTTACCTCTGTTTTGTGTTTCTTTCCTTGGAACAAGGTTTGGCTCAGAACAGCAGTGTGCTACTAACAAGATATTTTCACGCCCTCCAATATGTAATCAACTGTTTGAGTTCTGGTCAATAGCTCAACTGATACACTTTGAATAAAGCTAGCCTGAATTGGTTTCCAGTTTTGTGAACATATTGTACCTTGATAAATATAGGTGCTGAATTCCTGGCATGCTCCGCCCCCCCCCCCCATTGGAGCCTGAATCTATAGGGGAAGATGAGCTGGAACAGGAGCCGACAGAGATTGAGGGGGTGGCTCTGTTGGCTTTGGAGGAAACTGGGGAAGGGCAGAGACAGTTTGGGCAGGGTTTTTCAGGATGGATAAGACCTGCAGACAGGGAGGAGCAGGAGAGACAGAACTCAGGTGAAGAACAAGGACTACTCCCTCCTGATCCGAGAGCACACAGAGTAGAGAGAAGGCGAGAACAACGCAGACTGAACCAGCTACAAGGGAGGAGAGTGCCCTGCCCCCCTTCACAAGGCACACCTGGGGATTGAGATGTAAGGAGGTGCCGGTGGGAGGGGCATTTGTCGGGGACAAGTGTGGAATCTGGGATGCCTCATGTGCCAATGCCTGGAGATTACAATGCTTTGTCTTGAGCGGCTTCCCCATTTTGCCTGCTTTGCTGAACTTCTTGCTCTGCTAATCCTCTTGGCTAACCTTGCTTACTGAATTGCTGGCCCTGGTTACTGTTTTGCAAACCTTGCTTACTAGACTACTCACAGCCAGACTCAAGGTGCTGGTTCTTACCTATAAAGCCCTACATGGCTTAGGGCCGGGGTAATTGCGAGAATGTCTCCTGCCAGCGTCGAATACCCATTGCCCAGTGCGCGCCCACAGACAGGGCCTCCTTGGGGTACCGTCGGCCAAACAATGTTGGCTGGCGGTCCCTAGGGGTAGGGTCTTCTCTGTGGGGGCGCCCACCCTATGGAACCAGCTTCCCCTGGAGCTACGATTGGCCCCCGACCTCCGCTCCTTCCGCCGCAGTCTAAAGACTTGGTTATTCGAACAATCCAGCCTGGACTGAGGGGGGTGGGCGGCTTAGTTTTAAATGTCTTGTGATGGGGTTTTAAAGTCCCTAGGGAGATAGGGTGGCATATAAGACCAATTAATAAATAAATAATAAATAATAAATAAGTCTGGACTTCCTGGTCTTTCTTTGAAGACATTTCACTTCTCATCCAAGAAGCTTTTTTAGCTCTGACTGAATGGTGTGGAATTTGCACCATTCATGTGACCCTAATGACACAGATAAACCTCCAGGTGACCTTAACAACCTGCTAAAATAATGCAAATGACCAACTGTCTGCAAGGAGTATAAATCCTTCCATTCCCCACTATCCAGTCAGAGCTGAAGAAGTTTCTTGGATGAGAAGTGAAAAGTCTTCAAAGAAAAAAATAGAAAATCCAGTTGCCTCTTTAAAAAGCACTTTTGAGACAACCATGAGCTGGATGATTGAGAATCTCCATGGACATTTAACTCACTGACAAAAGATATTAGACCTCAGTTCCATATTTAAACTTAGAAGGCTTAACTAGAATTAATTGTGAGCACCTATGCATATGACCCTATGGAGCCATATTATAGTGATTTTATTGTGGTTTAATAATAATAATAATAATAATAATAATAATAATAATAATAATAATAATAATAAATTTAGACTTGTATGCCGCCCTTCTCCCAAAGGACTCAGGGCGGCGAACATACAATTTAATATTTTAATATTTAATATTTTATCTCATATATTGGAGTCTATCATCTTTCTCTCTCTCTCTCTCTCTCTTACACACACACACACTTGCTGACTCTCTACTGAAAATTATATTTCTATTTTCTAGTGTATTTTATTAGTGTTGTATATCACTGACTGCATGACCTCTGTAGATGCCATACGTTAAATAAATAAAACACAATCAACCAAATAATGTGGTCCCAACACATTTCTTTTCCATCCTAAGAAGGAGCATCTGACCAATTTTCCAACTAGTAACAGTGTGGATGCATAAAATGTAAATATATTGTCACATTTTTATTTTTTATTTTGTGGTAACCAAAAGGCTGTCTTTGTATCAGAGGTGATATTCAGCCAGTTCTGACAGGTTCTGGAGAACCAGTAGCGAAAAAGGTTGAGTAGTTTGGAGAACCGGCAAATACCACCTCTGACTGGCCCCGCCCCCCACCTATTCTCTGCCTCCCATTGAGTCCCAGCTGATTGGCTGGGTCTTCTTTGGTTGCCCTGCACAGGAGATCAGAGTTGGAAAGCAGGTTAGTGGGGTTGGGAGGGAATGGGGATTTTGCAGTATCCTTCCCCTGCCATGCCCACCAAACCACACCCACCAAGCCATGCCATGCCCATCAAGCCACGCCCACAGATTCGGTAGTAAAAAAATTGAATCCCACCACTGCATTGTATGCATAAAGCTTCCATTTCCCTTAAGTTCAAGATCCATGCATCTAAATCTATCATTCAGTGATAAAGTATGTGCAGGGACAGCATCATATTCCATTGCTGTTGTCTGGCACCTTTCGTTGAAAGATTGCAGCTAAAAAAGATGAATCCAAGAACAAATTGAACCAATGGCCCAACTTAATATGAGGAGCTTTTATAAATTGAGCTGGAGAATATAACCTGAAGCTGCTATTTATTATATCACTGTTCCCTCCAAAAATAAAACTATTTTCCTCTCTCAAAATCTTGCTCATTTTAATGAGATAAGGACTTTAAGAAATCATTAAAACATTGGGTTCTATTCACTTGTTGCAATAGGTTATTGTATATTATATTATTTTATTTTAAGTCGGTGCTTTGTGGCTTGCTGCACAGTACAGATGTTTCTAGAGTAATTAAAAATACTAATTAAAACTCATGTGATTTTAACCTCTTTTAAAACAACAACAACGCAGGTTTTAAGTGTTTGAACCAGTCCCTGTAACTATCCTTTACTATCAAGAATGTAAAGGAGAAAACAAAATGCTAAATACATGCTGGAAAATTGTATAAGAAAATCTGTGTAGTTTGGAGTTGTGCTATTAGCATCCTCAGAATTGGGTGTTCACGTTGTAAACCCTGCTCATTCCCTTCCTAAACAGAATCTTCATCTAGGAAATATTGTGAAGTTATATTCCTTGTTTGCCATGGGTTGCATACATCTTTGTATTTTGTATAATGTCATATTTCTTGTTATGTATGCAGGTTTAAAGTCATTGGTTTAGTTTGAACTGTTCTTGTAAAATGTAAGAAATGATTGCTTTAAAAAGTGCGGGAAAACCCTGCACTCTGATTGGCTGGCAACTGCGGCTGCTGGCTATAAGTAGCAGCCACAGCCCAGCCAAAGTGGGTTTGTTCTGACGTGTAGTCACTAATAAACAAAGAGCTTGAAGCACTCCGCGTCTGTCTCTTCATGCAAACTTAACATTTTTTCCCTTCTTTTCATTTATTATTTGATTTACAGCCTGCCTTTCTGTTGTTCAAGGCAAGGCAAAGTCTATGGTATATAGATATAGACCCCATCTATGGACCTATACAAATATGTATGCAAATATTTCATTTGCATATAAATTGCCAATCAACCAGAGACTTACCTCAACCCTCTGAATTATTCTCATACATAGTAGTCTATCATCCAAAAAGTCTCACTTCCTGATTTCTCCTCCATTAAGTATGGTGCCTACAGAGTAGTAAGATAATGTAGAAATAGAGCTGTGTTAGTCTATAGTAGCAAAACCTCAGGAGACGGTTGTCATCTTTCTGAACAAATGCATTGGGTTTTTTAATAATATCTGTAAGAAAAATGTGCTACCAGAATTCTTGTGACATTTTCTGAGTAAGATAATGGCATATTTTAAGCCTAAAACCTATGTCAGATAACAATAAAAGATAGATGGATAATAGGATGGATGGATAAATGGATAGATAAATGAATGGCTGGTTGGATGGAGGGATGAATCAATGGATGGATGGATAATTAATTGCTATTTTTTTAAAAAAAATTAAATGCTTTTTCTTAAAAAAAAAATTATATGGAGATATGAGATGTTCTCAATTCCCAGCAGTATCCTAACATTCCTAACCAACAGCAGATGATCAATCAAGTCAAAACATGGATGTTTTCCTGATATCTGGGTAGCAGGAGTATATGAATATGAATCAGGTTTACATTGTGATGAAAAATGGATTGGGCGACACACAGCTATTTCCGTTTCATTAAGTGTCTTTCAGCACTTACAATTGAACTTATGAAATGACTGGGATTCTCTACTGCCTTTTACTGGCCATCAGGAAATTTGTAGCCCAGGTATGATTCATCTTCTTGCAAATAATTATTTATAAGTAGATTTGCAAATTCTACAGCCAAAGCTCATTCTACATATAGGATCTCCTTCCTGATTTGCAACATTCTTGCTTCTTAAGTAAATACTGCTTCCCTTACTTGTTTCTTGAATAAATACTGCTTTCCTTACTGCTACTTAGCCTTTGCAAAGAATTATATCTGCTCAAAGTTAGGTGTGGGATTTCTAAAGCTCAGGGGAGGAAGGGATAGAAAATAATGCAATGGGAGGAGAAGCTGTGATGCTTGAAAAGCCCAACAAAACCCCTGTTTTTTTGTGTGTTTCATGTAGATGCTTGTAATCACCTGCAGAAAGAAATACACCTGGACACTGCTTAAGTTGTCTTGTGCTGCACTTTGTCTGGACTTCTTTTTAAAATAGCTATTTAGAAATCCTAGTGTTCAAAAGCTTGCCTTTTCCGACTTTGGTTTGTGTGCATTACCTATCAGCGTGCTGCAGCATGGAAATTAATGGGATTAGGTACCTCTTGAAGTTTATTTCATCGGGTTAAAGAAGCAGAGCCTGAATAAAAGCCACCTCGCGTTTGAATTCTGTGCCACCGTGAAAGCTCTTGTCATCTTTTGTTGGCTGGACCATTAGAGGCCCACCCTGTGCTTCAAAAACTTATTGTCTGAGATTTATTTTATTTTTTGCTTTACCTGAACTCAAGAAATATTGAGAACAGCAGTAGGTGAATGGCGTACTTTGAAAGCAGCTGGTTAAAGAGCCAATTTGCAGTGGGAGATTTTATACAATTTGCTCAATGATTCAAGGCAGGGTCTCGGCTTTTTCCACCAGTCGTTCTCATGTCTGAAGACAATCTGTTGTAGTTCGCCGGCAGCAGGTGCAGACGGCTGAGGCCTTGGAGAGTGAGGACTCAGATGAGGGGCCTGCGTGTGATGAGGGGATGGGGCCAGGATTATCAGGGAGTGGAGTGCTGCCTTCGGAGGTTGTGGGGGCTGACAGCAGCGATGAAGAAGCCCCTGAGGAGCCCATGCCCAGCATGCATGCGTGCAGGGCTGCTTGAAGGAAAGAGCAGCTGCAGCAGCACAGGCAACTTGGGGGTAGGGCTAGAAGGTAATGGCTACTCCCTGAGAAGATAAAAGCCAGCTGAGAAACCAGAGTTCTTTGCAGGAAGCAAAGAAGTTTTTGCACTCAAGCCTTGTGGGCATTCGGGATATCTTGGTTGGTGTTTGGAGACTCTTTGTGTTTGTAATATTTCTTAGTAACTTTATCTAGTGTTCTTGGCAGCCTTGCACCACCTTGGCGAGGCTCGTTCTTATCAGAGGCAATTACTTTGAAACAGCCTTTTAACCATGAAGGAACAGAATTCATAAAGAATCATTAAAAGGTTTTGCTGTCACCTCTATTTCGTGTTCGTTTCCTTGGAACAAGGTTGGGTCAGAACAGAATCCATTTTGCAAGTGGTGCGTGCTTCTTGATGTTAGCAGTCAATATCAACCCATGTTCTTTCTGATGCTGATGTTGAGACTCTAGAAAGAGAGGAGCAGAAAAGAGCAACCAAGATGATGAGGGGACTGGAGGCTAAAACATACGATGAATGATCCCAAGAACTGGGCATGGCTAGTCTAGTGAAGAGAAGGAGGAGACATGACAGCATCTTCCAATATTTGAGGGGCTGCTACAGAGAGAGGAGGGTGGTCAAGCTATTCTGCAAAGCACCCAAAGGCCAGACAAGAAACAATGGATGGAAACTGAACAAGGAGAGATTCAACCTGGAAATAAGGAGAAACTTTCTGACAGTGAAAACCATCAACCCATGGAACAGAAGTTGCCTTCAGAAGTTGTGTGGAGCATCATCACCTGAGACCTTCAAGATGAGATTGGACTGCCATTTGTCAGAAATAGGGTAGGGTCTCCCGTTTGAGTGGGGGGTTGGACTAAATGACCTACAAGGTCCCTTCCAACCCTGTTATTCTATATTCTGTAAATGTTTCTGTTTCATTGTCAGAATGAGTGGTCACTCTGTTCCTCTTGGCTTCCAAGAAATGCACAAAGGTTTTTTTTTTTTTAAAAAAAAGATGGATTGTTCAATTACTAATTTTCTATTGTTCCCTTGTACTCGGTCCATCTTGAAATTCACTTATTGGAAGACATGCTAAAATGAACTGATCGCTCCTGTTCTCCACAAAGGGATCTTCTGGAATCAGTTCCTGATGAATTGTGCCCTTGAGTTGTTGTTCTTTCATCTAAAAATAAGGATCGTTTTGTCTCCCCGTGAGCACAGATGCAGGTTTTCAAGGTGGTCCATTTTCCTCCTGCTGTCTCTGCTAAATTCATAGCTCTCAGCGTAAGCGGGCCTTCCCGATACTAAAATTATACCCAAGCCAGAGGTGGTAGCATCTTTCTTGCAAACTTGGGATTGATCCAAACTGACATTTCCCTGCCTGACCACATCTGCTCTCTAGTTTCTCTCATTTGACACAGGTGGAAAAATATCCAACAAGTTTGAAGCAGCCCATTCTCTAAATTGTGGAAAATTGTGATTCTCTAGAGGAGGTCCGTCATGGCTAGATATAGGAATGCACCAGACAGAAGGAGATGAGATTTCCCTTATTACAACTGTCACTTTTCCCCAAAAAAAGGAAAAACAAATGGAAGTCTTTCAAGCTTTAGGGTTTGTTTAATTGGTTTGTTTTCTAAGCAAATCTAGTTAATCTTACAAGCCTGGGAGATTTGTTTGAAGTAGATTTTACAGATTTTCCTTGTTGGCTTATGAAGCCTAAGGCAAGTATGGATCATAACTCACTGTGGGCTTAATTATCATTGTTATATTGGTGACACTGGATTTATTGCAACACTGACAATTCTCTTTTATTTACACTAGTTTCACAAGGTTGTCGAGTAGTCCAAAAATGGATGCTTTTTCATTATCTTTCTCTGAATTGCAATAAAAAAGAATTATTGGATGTTGTCTTTCTTTAAGATGATTTGTAGCTGTATTCCTTCTCTTTTTCTTTTACTAAGGGTTTTCTTTTTCTTCTTATATTTCAGAAGTACAAAATCAAGTTTCTTAAAGTATCTATTTTGTCTACTCCTTTTTTTTTGTTCCTTCCTCTCTCCATCACATTTTATCTGCTTGGAAATTTGCTTTTTTTTAAAATTACATTTATATGCCGCCCTTCTCCAAAGACTCAGGGCGGCTTACAAAGTCAGCTTATTGCCCCCAACAATCTTGGGTCCTCAATTTACCTACCCCGAGAGGATGGAAGGCTGAGTCAACCTTGAGCCTGGTGGGATTCGAGCCTACAGTAATTGTAGGCAGCTGGAACTTAAATGCAGGCATTTAACAGCCTGAGCCACCAAAGCTCTTTTGAAACAGAATCCGAAACGAACATTCTAAGATTGATATTTCAATATGGAACAAATGCATCAATTAAAAAAAAAATGTTGGAAGATGCTTGGTCAAAAAAATTCAAATGAACATTTTTCCTCTCTAGAGTGTGGGCAGGGGGCTGGACTAGAAGACCTCCAAGGTCCCTTCCAACTCTGTTATTCTGTTATTCATTTAAATTATGAGCTGTAACAACTGAGCAACATAAACAAAAACACACATGGATTTTCTGAAAGTCCTTTGTGCTTTTTAGTTTTCTGGTTAATTTTCTAATTTTGATAATTTATGGGTGGAGCTAAAGAATTCTGTTTACCTAAAGCTACTTTTTTTAAAAAGAAAAAAAAGAGACTTTTTCATCTGCTTTGATTCATGCATGAATAGAAAGCAGTGTTCCAGAAGCATTCAAGCTCTGTCAATCAACTTTCAACCAACCTGTAAAGCCTCACTTGATCTGAAATCCATAGATTGTCAGTTACCTCATTGTTTAAACTGTCATTTTTTTTAATGGAATGTACTTTCAAAGGAAGACAGCTGACCCTCTCCTTACTAAGTTGAATTAGATTAGGGTTGCTGTATTAAGTCGTCTCTTTATATATAAATATTTCCTTCTGAAACCCATTTCAATCGAATAGTCATCTTTTTATGAAGTGTGAATCATTTTTCTGTAGAATATTGTTTACTGGATGCTTTAGGGCTTAGTTTTTTTTTTTGGGGGGGGGAAATAAGGGGGGGAAATGCCCTTCTGTCTACCAGCATCCATCGGTATTCATCTGGCTAGCGTCCTGTCAGTGTGTGAGAGTTGAGGGCTGTTTGGAAACAGAAACTGGCATGCCCCTGTTGGAGACTGACTCTGAAGGAGAGGAGGAACAGCTGACAGGGAATGGAAGTGTGGCTCCGGAGGTTGTGGAGGAAGCTGGGGAAGGGCACAGGCCAGCTGGGCAGTCAGAGGAGGACCCAGGCCCACCCCCTCTCCATCCTAGGGCACGCAGGGAGGAGAGGATAAGGGAGAAACATGAATGGTGTGGTCTATGGGGGAGGAAAGGGTCTTGATCCCCTTCATGGGCTGCCGCTGTGGGAACTGGTTAAAAGGATGGACTGCGCATGAGGCAGTGCTGGAAACAAAACGTGAAAATATTTCAAGAGTGTCCATTCGTACCTGAGTTTGGCGTGCTTCCCAGTGTATATTCTGATATCTGTGGAAGTTTTCACACCCTTATCTTGCCTGCTTCCCTTAATTGCTTCAGTGTGGTTTGTGTTGTTTTTCTATTTATAATTTATAGGTATTTTTAGTTTAAACGGCATTTCCTCCTTTTTGCAACTGTTTGTGGGGGAGTTTGTTGTCTACAGTCAAGGATATTTGGAGCTTTGAAGCCAAGTTGAAGGAATTAAAGGGAGTTCACCTGTTTTTGTGCCTGTGTTGTTTTTGTATCCCACCCTGGATCATCACAGAAACAGTATTTGCTGTGTGAGCAAGAAGGAGACAGCAAGGAGCCCGGGCATGGCTTAGCTCAACTGTTCTGTACTAAAGCTGCTTGCTGATGTGAAACTAAAACTGAAACTCCTCTCCTCTGCTTGTGTTTTGCATTTGGAACAGATTTCTTTCCAGGTGCGGAGTGGAAGTAGAACTCCTTAGCATCAGAGCGTGTTAATAATAATATACAAAATACTAATGCTATGATGTTCATTTCCAGAAAATCCTTTCTTAGTGAGCACCTAGAAGCTAAGAGGAACATACGTGCCAAATTTCAAGTTTGTAGGCTTTACGGTTCTAGAGATTCCATGATGACGCGTGCGTTCGTTTTTAGATATATATGTAATAAACATTGCATTATTGAAGATGTGCAAAAGTCAATAATGGAAAGTGATGTGATCCTGACAGATGAGAGTGTAATTAAGAAAGTATTAGAATGTGCAGAAGATAGATTAATGCTTACAAGTAAGGAAAAAGAAGAAACTGAATATTTCTTGATATGGGATCTATTTTAATCAATGGTTAGATAATAAAAAATAGAAGTTAAAATATAGGGATATAAAAAGGATAAATGTTATAAAGGGGATTTGTTAAAGTAGATAAGTTAAATATTATTGTTATTATAGTATCAATATTATTGTGATGAATACTACTGTAAACATCTTGATTATGAGTGCCTAAAAATAATTGTACCCAGACAACGATTGAAATTGAATTTTTACATGTTATATAAATAAAACATTCTAAAAAAAGATGTGCAAAAGAGCTAGTGAGGTTCCTTTGATCATTGCTATGGCCCCAGTGGTTGTCCATCCTTCAAAATCCTTCTATACTGAGAACTGGTAAAGACCAAACATTTGTCATATGCCAACACAAGTCTAAACACAAAAGCAACTCTTTTGATTGGAGTAAATTTACCCTGTTTTATAAAGCTGCTACAGTTTTTCTTGGTATTATATGCCCCAGTTCAACCTTGGAGACCCTTATCCAGATAGAAAGGGAAATAAGTGATTTTGCAGGGGATCTTAAATATATAAACTGACATTTGATTTAAAGAATTAATGAATATTTATCAAGATTGAAGAATCTTTATCAAGCTACTTCAAGAGAGGCTTATATAGCTGGAGCAGAAAGGAAGTTTAAATGAGCATTAATGTTAATTTGTGGATTTTCAGGGGAAAAAGTGTGTTAATGTTTGGAGAAGGGAGAGAGGGTGGGAGGGAGGAAGAAAGGAAGGAAGGCAAGAGCAGAAAGAAAAAAGAAGGATTGGAGAGGAAGGGAAAGAGGGAAGGAAGGGCCAGAAGGAAAAAATGGAATAAGAATAAGGGAGATAGGAGTGGAAAGGAAAGGAAAGGAAAGGAAAGGAAAGGAAAGGAAAGGAAAGGAAAGGAAAGGAAAGGAAAGGAAAGGAAAGGAAAGGAAAGGGAAAGGAAAGGAAAGGAAGGAAGGAAGGAAGGAAGGAAGGAAAGAAAGAAGGAAAGAAGGAGTTTTTACTTGATAAGGAGGTATGTAAAAAAAAATCCAGGAAACTATCATAGAGTTTGTTTTAACTATTGAAGCCACAAGATAATTTTATCTCTGAGATAATTATAATAGTCATTTCAAGAACTTCAATTCTTTCTCTCTCCCTATTTCTTCAGCAGATTAATTAGTCTTTCATCTCACAATGCCACTAGATACAAAGAAGAAGAAGAAAAGATAGAAAGAAAACAAGTGTGACAACTTCAAAAGGAAGTTTAGAGTGTCAGCTGCTGTTCTCTGTATCAACCATTAAATTTCATTAGAATTCTGTTGCATTTCCTGCTGCCCTTGCCTTGCTTAAGAACACTACGTGTCTTCATGCTTAATGATAATACATCCCATACCGAAAAATATTGATTTATATGACTTATTATAGTTTGTCACAAAAAATGCTAAATATATAAATATAAACCATTCATAAGAGCATGACAGCATTTTAATATAATAGCTGGGTTATTACAGAGTGTGATTTTTTTGGTCATATATTTTACAATAATATTCATTACCTCAAGCTTGTTTTCAGTGAGTAAAAATGTCAAAAGGATTTCAACAATAACTTGGCATTAATTAACATGCAGGAACATTGTTAGGAACAAGACTTATATATAACTTTTCATCCAGGGTAGCTGAGAATGGAAATCTTTGTTTATTGGTTCAAGAATTTGTTGAAATATTCATTGAAAACCAAGATATTCACAGGGAAAGCATAGTTATTGTTCCTGTTCCTTTTTCAAAAAAACAGCTACTCAGCCAATAGCTTCTCTGGTTTGTCCAGTAACAGAGACAGATTAGTCTTTTTATTAGCTTATTGTGAGGACCTGTTTGTGGTAAGATGTTCAGTTATAAAAATGAGACAAGATAAAATAAAATAACTGCCTGCCCTATTTCATCCAATCATTAAACAGAGCAAGAAAGAACACATCTGAAATGTCGATTTACTTTCCGCATCTATATATTTATTTACAGTTGTGTGGTTTGTGTGCTTTTCCTGTTTGTGTAGCACACTGTTCAAGTTTAAATGTTAAAATCAAGACCAAGTGCCTTTCCTTATAGCCAACTTGTTTCTCAGTCTTGAAGACCTGATACATTAAAAATATATACACCCATAGTTGATTCGGTCTACAAAGATTTTGCTTATTTCTGAAGCATATGGAAGTTTTAGAAATATTCTGCCTGGGTTCACTCAACATGGTGATTTTTTTTAATTATATACTTTATTCATTAAACATGAAACTCAGTCAACTGAACATTCAAAAATACATCACAAATACCATTGACTGGTGCTAATTGGTGATACAGGTTGCTGCCAGTACCCTAGGTATCAACCAAGTACCTTCTTAAGATCTACTACTAACTATTATTATTATTATTATTATTATTATTATCATCATCATCATCATCATCATCATCATCATCATCGTCAGCCAGATGTTCAGACTGGATTTGGCATTTTTGTCTACCTATCGAGTCCTTACCAAGGACCTGGAATAGGCAAATCTGGATGTTTGATGGTGTTACAGATATCACCGCAGGATGGAAGCTGTTCCAAGTAAAGCTGCCTTCTGCAATTGACTGGTGGAAAATTTGTCAATGCCTATGGTGTTCAAGTGGTGCTCCAATTGTTTTGGGACTGCACCCAAGGTGCCTATTACTATTGGTACTACCCTTGCTTGCCTTTCCCATAATCATTCTATTTCTATTTGTAGGTTTTGTATTTTGTTATCTTGTCCAGTTCTTTATCTTCTATTCTGCTGTCTCCAGGCACTGCCACATCCACTATCCAGACTTTTTTGTCTTTCTTATCAACAACTGTTAAGTCCAGGCTGTTTTGTGGCAGGTGCCTGTCTGATTCTGAAGTCCCAGAGCAATTTAGCTTTCTCATTTTCTATGACTTCTTCTATTTTATGGTCCCACAATGTTATTGTTGTTGTTATTGCTGTTATTATTATTATTATTTCCATACTGCTCAACAAAACTAGATGTGCTATTTTTACAATTCAGTGCTGAATTACTTTTCCAGATACCCTATGTAATGTTAATGTTATATCAAGCTCAAAAAATAATAGAATACATCAGTATGAATCAGGCCTGAACAATTTTAAAGCCAAAGAATTGTTCAATTCCAGTATCACTGAATCAATGAAGAATATTCCTCCACAGAAACAGATTATATGTGTCACAGGAAAATCCCAGATATTCAAGATGCTTAAGATATACTTACTGACGGAGAAAAATGGCAACTGCTAGTAGTGCAGATGTTCATAACGTTGGGGATACTGAAATAATTCTAGCCTAGATCACAAGAAATAAATGGGATAATAAAATTCTTTAAAAAATTAGTTTTATCTGCAGCAGATAGATAGATAGATAGATAGATAGATAGATAGATAGATAGATAGATAGATAGATGAGACCTTCCTCCTCCCTCCCTTCCTCATTCCTCCCTTCTTCCCTCCTTTCCATTATGCCTGTCTTCCCCCTTTCCTCCTTCTTTCTCACATTTGTAATGCACAAAGTTTTAATTTTAACAAATGAAGATTTCTAAATTCATACTTCATGCTTTGAAAAACCACATTATTAATCACAACAATGACTCCTTTTTTCCTTGGTCTACAGAGCTTTCTAGAAAAGCCACATTGTTCAATGTCATCAGGTCACTTCAGGAAGTACCAGAGAAAGAAGGTAGATTTTTACAACACCCCCGCGCTGCTGATAAATACTCAGCTTGTTAAAATTTAAAGCATGGTGGAAGAGCTCCCTCTGCCACATCATTTATTAAACAAAAATAAATTCAATTCTCCCATCCCTCTGTGGATTTCTGAACAGAAGTACAAGCACTTTTCAGACTGTTCAGTAGTCTTCAAGTAAATTCAGTCCCAAAGGGATGCTGCCTGGAATTCTGTTACATTGCTAGTTCATAACTGGATAAAACGTTGTCAATGAATTTGAAACTGAGAACAGTACTGAAATTGGATGAAGAACAGGCAAAAGGATATAAGGAGGTGAATCTTTTTCTTATCTCCTTCAGTTCATACTTTATGTTTTCTCATGATTCCCAGCACTCTTCATCATTATGCATGCTGAAGGGGCTCTCCAAAATGCCAGCAAATGTAACAGATGCATTTCAGAGCCACTATTGTAGCATAGCAAGAGTCACCCTGTGATGAGGTGAGCAGCAAATAAATGGAAGGGAAGGAGGAAAGGAAGGGAAGGAAGGAAGCAGAAAGGAAGGAAGCAGGAGGGAGGGGAGGGGAAGGAAGGAAGTGGGAAGAAAGGAAGCAGGAGGGAAGGAAGGAAGGAAGGAAGGAAGGAAGGAAGGAAGGACTGACTGGTACAGAAATGATGAGTTGATGGCTTACCTGGAATATACTCAGGTTCAAGACTTGAGCTCTGCATAATGGGATGAGCTCCTGCTCCTTGCTCCTGCTGGGTAGCAGTTCAAAAGCAGGCAACTGCAAGTAGATAAATAGGTACCACTTTGGTAAGAAGGTAACAGCATTCTGTGCACCTCAGCGTATAGTCATGTCAATTATACGACCATGGAAAATGTCTTTGGATAATGCTGGCTCCCTTGGCCAAGAAATAGAGATGAGCACCACACCCTAGACTCGGACAGGACCAGACAGGGAAAGCTTTACCTTTACACAAATGATCAATGACATTGAAACCCTGTCGATTTCATCCTACTCGAAGTCATGATTTAAAAACTCCCCATATCCATAAATTGTCCCCCAAAGTAATTGTGTTAAGTTTGCATAGAGAGGCAGGATGAGGAGTGCTTCAGCTCTTAGTTTATTGTGACTTCAGCTCAGAACGGACCCGAATGGCTCAGGCGCGGCAGCTATTTATAGCCAGCTGCTGCGGCTGCCAGCCAATCGGAGTGCAGGGTTTTCCCGCACTTTTACAACCAATGATTTCAAACACTTTACAACAACAACCAATCATTTCAAACTCTGCATACATAACAAATTGGATCTAGCTCACATCAGTCTGGATCAGGCGAATGTGGTTCCATAAATCTTTTGAAGTATGAGCATCCTTCAGGTTCAGATGAAAGCAGAGTCTGAGGCACATTTGGGTAATTTGGATTATCTTATTTTATCTCTGCCCCGATCCTGAGTCACTGTGAAGCTCTGGTGGGCTGTGACATCTATGCTAAGAAGAAAATACAGACATTTCCTTTTGCATACATCATCTGGTAGGGAAGGATAAGAAGGATGGGTCCCTTGCAAAATTGTTCTAAAAGGTCCGCCTTGATAAATTAACAAATTTATCAAGGGGAGGTGTGAGAGATCTTCACTGTTGACATAACACAGTTTCTGTTCTCATCCAGTGCCCCAAACATGAGAAACCTCAAAGGTTCCTTTATTAGGTGCCTCAGCAGCCCTGGCAAAAAAGTTTCTCTCTCAATGCAGGCTAACAAATCTGGTGAGCCAGAAGATGAATAATTGCCTGCCACATCTATTCATCTCCGCCCCCCTTTTATCCCCAGAGTTAGGGTGGGGCTTCTCTAGCAGTGGTGGCTCTTCCATCCCAAGGACCAGCCCACAAATTTCCACTGCTCTCCTCTCCTCTGCCTTCTGCACTGGGCTCATCTGTTCCTCTTCTTCCTCATCAGCCACCTCCAGTACTTGTTTGACTTTATGCTAGCTATGGTTGCTTCTTCATTTACTTGTTTGTGGATTGCTACCCTCTACTGAGAAATACGTGATTTAGCAAGGTGTGGTTGCATCAAGGCAACAATTTGGGGAATCTGAAATTGGTGTTCCTTTCCATTATAGAATTGCTACAGAGTCTCATTAGAGAAAAGACACTTATTTTGTGTTTGCTATATGTGAAAAGATTCTTCATTTGCAGCCTTACCTTTTTCTTTTAAACATGCCGGTATCCACCCAACTTTTCCTTCTGTGCTTGGTCTGCATTTAAAGTACAAATTTAAATGTCATCCCCTCTGTGTCTCAGGCTGCAGAATCCATTATTCCCACTTCAAGTAAATATTTCATAGATCTAACTCAGACTTTGGCTAGTTTTCTTGCTGCTGGCTGGATACAGGTTTCTTTGTTATAGGGACAAATTGAGCAAGCTGCTTCAAAAAAGCTCACCCAGAATGACTTCATTTCATTTCATTTTTATTTTTGTTATGTCTGAATAAGTCTAGCCCTCAGATGACAAAAGGGAAGTGGATGATCTTATTTATATATCTGTATGAAGCCAAGCACCATAGGAGACAACTATTTTTCCCCTTCTGAGTTAAATATCATCTTCATCATCATCACTTGTGAAGTCAGTGAATGTTCAACCAGAGTAGACTAAATGAGTAGCTGTTGTGTACTTCATGGTTGTGGGTGTGGGTGGATCATATTATTTTTTTCAACTATCCACAGAAATGAAAATGGTCTTCTTCTGTCATGACCTAAGCTTAAGATTGAAAATCAGGGTTGTCAGATGTTACATAGAATAGAATTCTTTATTAGCCAAGTGTGATTGGACACACAAGGAATTTATCTTTGGTGCAAATGCTCCCAGTGAATATAAAAGAAAAGATACATTCATCAAGAATCATAAGGTACAACATTTAACAATAGTCATAGGGTTATATAGTCATAGGTTATATAGTATATAGAATATAGTCATAGGGTACAATAAGCAATCAAATCATACTAGGAAACAGTCAATAAAATTGTTAGGATACAAGCAACAAGGTTACAGTCATACAGTCATAAGTGGGAGGAGATGGGTGAAAGAAAGGAAGGGAAGATTAATAGTAATAGTAATGCAGACTTAGTAAATAGTTTGACAGTGTTGAGGGAATTATTTTTCTAGCACAGTGAAAAAACTGTCTTTGTGTCTATTTGTTCTGGTATGCAATGCTCTATAGCGTCATTTTGAGGGTAGGAGTTAAAACAGTTTGTGTACATCTTTTCTATCCTGCTTTATGGAGCGGAGAGTTGGTCTCTGACTGAAAGCCACTTGAAGAGACTAGAAGCATTTGAAATGTGGATTTACAGATGGCTGTTGCGAATAAGCTGGGTTGACAAAATCAGAAATGAGGAGGTGATCAGCCGCCTGGGAAAGCCAAGGGAAATCATCAAAACCATAAAAAAGGTGAAAGTTAGAATATTTTGGACCTGTGATGCGACACCCAGAAAAATACAGCATCCTTCATTTAATCCTGTCCAAGGAAAGATTGAAGGCAAACGAAAGTCCAGGCAGAAGAAGAACATCATGGCTTCAAAATCTAAGGGACTGGTTTTAACCAAACTCAACAATACTTTTTTGTGCGGCTGTTGATAAAAAATAGGATCGCCAACATGATCACCAATGTCTGATGACAGATATGGCACAAGAAGAAGAAGACACAAAAATCCAGGCAGTGCTCAACTTACAATTCATTTAGTGACTGTTCGAAGTTACAATGGCACTGAAAAAAATGACTTATGATCATTTTTCACACACTTATGACCACTGCAGCATCTCCATGGTGATGTGAGTTATATTCAGGTCCACATTTATGATGCTTGCAGTGTCCATTTTTATGTTATAATCATCCCTTATTTTCCTGTTGTTTTCATTTTATTTGTACTTCTGTATTTTATATTGTAGTAAACTAATGAACAATATTTGAACTAGGAAAAACTGAGTTGCACCATGGAGTTTATGATATCACGTGTGGCTGGTTATTTCTGTACTTCAGAAGAGTGTGAGATTCCAAGTTTTAATGTGGAAAGATGCATTCATTTTGCCTACTGTTCTTGCTACAATTATTGCAGTTATTGTGAATGCCATTTGTACTTTATTAATCTGGAAATGCAGTTTTGCAATTGCACGATCCGAGAGGAAAAATACCGGCTATAAATTATTGGTCTCCCACAGTTCTGTGGTGGCATTTATTAAGCAACATCTGCTCTGAATATTTAAAGCAACCTACTAAGACATTTGCAATATTGTTACCAATTCCATTAATTGTAATTCCATTAATTGTAGATTCCTTCCATTTTATAATTTTCCCCCTCTCTGTCCAGAAAAAGTAATTTGACTTTTGAATATGTATTTGGAATAAATTATTCAGGGTTTATATGATTCATAGGAATATAAATGTATACACACAGATGTACTGATACATTTTTAACCTTGTTTTGTCTGCAGTAAGTTTTTGTAACACTGTTTAGTGTTATATGGTTTGAAATAAAAGAATCATTTGTTCTATATGGCTCCTCTTATATTCATCTTAAAGTCATCTGAAAAGGTTGCACTATAATAATTTTAAAAATGAATGCCTCTTATGCTTTAGATTGCTTCTAATTGGAATTCATTTTACTTTATTTACCAAAAAAGAAGGAGTCAATTTATTCTCCAAAATACCTGAAGACATCAGAATAGAATAGAACAGAACAGAACAGAACAGAACAGAACAGAACAGAACAGAATAGAATAGAATAGAATAGAATAGAATAGAATAGAATAACAGTGTTGGAAGGGACCTTGGAGGTCTTCTAGTCCAACCCCTGCTTAGGCAGGAAACCCTATAGCCGTGATGGTGAACCTATGGCACCCATGCCACAGGTGGCATGCAGAGCCATTTGTGCTGGCATGTGAGCTGCTGGCAAACTTATCTCACTACGCATGTGTGTGCCTCACAACTGATTTTTGGCCTGTTTGAGGCCTTTTTGGCCTCCCAGAGGCTTGAGGAAAGCCTTTGCAGGCTGAAAAATAGGCCCGTTTCGTCACTTCCTGTATTTCCAAAAATACCAGAAGTGACAAAACGGGCACATTTTTCGGCCTGCAAAGGCTGCAGAAGTTTTCCTCAAGTCTCTGGGAGGCCAAAAAAGGCTTCAAATGGGCCAAAAATCAGCTGGGAGGTGCAGTGTAGGTAAGGGAGCAGCGGGGAGGTGGGGGGATTGTGTGTAAATGTGCAGGGGGCATGGGGGGCATGCAGGGGCCATGGGGGTGTGTACATTGCCTTCTGGGTGCTGGCACATGAGGGTGTGCACAATTTTTCACACAGGAGCCCAAAAAGGTTAGCCACCACTGCCCTATGGCATTTGAGATGAACGGTCATCCAATCTCTTCTTAAAAACTTCCAGTGTTGGAGCATTTACAACTTCTGGAGGCAAGTTGTTCCACTGATTAATTGTTCTCACTGTCAGGAAATTTCTCTTTAGTTCTAGGTTGACTTCTCTCCTTGATTATCTCTTATCTTGATTATCTTCTTATCTCCTTGATAAGAAAAAGCAATGGATGGAAACTAATCAAGGAGAGAAGCAACCTAGAATTAAGGAGAAATTGCCTAATAGTGAGGACAATTAACCAATGGAACAGCTTGCCTTCAAAAGTTAAGGATGCTCCATCACTGGAATCTTTTAAGAAGAGACTGGACAAGCATTTGTCTGAAATGATATAGGATCTCCTGTCTAAGCAGGGGGTTGGACTAGAAGACCTCCAAGGTCCCTTCCAGCTCTATTATTCTATTATTACTATATTCAGGATTTTGATTCAAAGAGAATTTACTAAAAAAATTTCCTTCAGAGCAAATGTTCACATTGAATTGCTAAATCCATTTAACACGTCAGTTGTCTTTGAATCAATTCAACAATTTACGCAACTTATTGATATGAGAACATGCTGTATTGTGCAATTTCACATTTGTATTCATTCTTACAATTACACATTTGTATTCATTCTTGTTGTTAGGATTTAAATTAGATTGGATCATCAGCTCAACAAAGGTAACATGATTTGAATGACCTTACAATCCCTTAAGACTTAGATTTAACTGAGTTTTAAACTTTCATATTTTATGACAACCCACTTAGAGATTCAGTTACTGGCTATAAAAGTAAAAATAATAATAATAATAAATAGCCCTTCTCCTTTATTAAAGTTGTCTGAGTTTCATGTCACTCCAGTAACTGTAATTGATCTGCTTAAAATAAAGTATTTTTGTATAGCTCTCAAAAATCCTTTTGCCCAAATTGACATAAGATCTACCTAAAATGAATGAAGAAGGATTGGAAGGAGCTATGGGAGTGTTGAATTAAAAAGAAAATGGAGAAGGAGGGAAAGGGAATTGTGAGAATTCTACAAACTTCTGGATGAAGACTTAAAAATGACCCTATCAGTTTTAAATTTATTTATTATTTATTAATTCGACTTATATGCCGCCCCCTCTCCCAAAGGACTCGGGGCGGCTCACAGCTAAAATACAATACCAACAATAAATTAACCTAAAAATGTATTAAACAAATGGGCAGTAAATATGTAAACGTGAAAGTAACTGCTGAAGGGATGAAAGTAGGAATTGGAGGACAAGATTTGATCTTTATGATGATTAACTGTCAGTGGAGAAATGTCTATGGAGTTTCTCAATCATCCAGGTCATGGTTGTCCCAAAGGTGTGTTTTCAAAAGGTAACTGGATTTTTTCTGTTTTTTTTTTCTTGAAAATGTTTAACTTCCCATCCAAGAAGCTTCTTCAGTTCTTTTTGGTGGAGGACAAATCTGTATATTTATTCCAACCCATTTCAGTCTTACAAAATGCAATCCTATCACCGCTACTGCATCTTACTTGAGTATTGAATGTGCTCCAATCTCATGCATAGAGAGTTGCAATCTCATGCAACTCTCTCTAAGTCTAAAGCATTTCAAAGGATGAATGTTTTCTGGACAGGGAATTTTGGAGTCCCTTGGTAATCAGGCAAAGAAAATAAATTCAGGAGAATCATTTGCCTGATTAGTGCAGCTACCGGTAAGTAATATCTGGATAGCAGACCTAGGGGTTGCATTTGTTCAATTACAGAAGAAATATGGGTCATAGGTTTCAAAATATATAGCAAGGATAATAATTACATCCCATAAAAAGGGAGAGTGTTATATAAAACAACCTTAAGCAATTAGATGCAATATATTTAAAAAACCAATGAATACACACGCACACTGTATGTGTGCATATGTGTGTGTAAAATATGTATATTATATGTTTGTGTATACATACATATAATATAAATACATAGATACATATACACACACATATTTTATACACATACATACTATACACACACACAAACATATTCTTTGCACACAACAAAAGCAACCTCTTCACTGTAGATGACAAAATATTTTTGTCTGCTCTTAAGAAGCTTTTCCCCGAAGAGCCAAAGCAACTGAAACTACTACAGAAACATCAAAGACATTAAAAGTAATTTTATCACCACTTAGAAACTGAAGAAAGTAGAAATAATTGAGATTTCTAATGCTACCTTCATATTTCATACAATAAACAACCCATTTTTCTCCTCTGAAAAACAGACTCCCCAGAGATGAAAGCGTGGATGCACACACAAACATACACACCTTTCAAGCTGCCAAAATCATTTCTGAAAAAAAAATCCCTCCTGTCAGATCACAATAAGAACAAACACAAATTCAATTTCAGATTAATAAGGCAGATTTTTGCTTTATTTATGAAGTTATTTAAGGGAGGTTGGGAAAACACCCTCTGTTAAAGGGAAATAAAAGCAGATGTTGTTATAAATGGAACAACAAAACCCATGAACCTTTGCCTACTGTTGTCTACTTTTTTTATAGAATTACCCAATAAAATAAGATTTCTTCTTGGGCATTGGAGAAGATCCCTAGAATATCTTCCCTCAAACTTCCATACTGCTGTTTTTGGACACTAGATTTCTGGATTCAGAAACTCATTCCCTCTGAGCCCAGTTAACTCTTAAATGTATTGTCTATGGAGGTTCTCAGCCATCCAGGTCATGGTTGTCTCAAAGGTGCTTTTCCAAGAGGCAACTGGACTTTCTGGTTTTTCTTTTAAGACATTTCACTTCTCATCCAAGAAGGTTCTTCAGCTCTTCAGAAGCTTCTTCAGAGCTGAAGAACCTTCTTGGATGAGAAGCAAATTGTCTTCAAAGAAAAACCAAAAAATCAAATCTTAAATTGATTGGTTTTCCCAAATCCACCAATCTTCCAACTCTGAAGGAGCTGAAGGAGATCAGTCAGCTGGGGAGTTTATGAACTGAATTCAAATAAATCAAAGAAGACATAATAATTCGCATTGCATAAGGTGCCCAGATCAAATAGAATTCTCAAATATTAGATTCTAGCATTAATA
This sequence comes from Naja naja, assembly GCA_009733165.1. Lineage (NCBI taxonomy): Eukaryota > Metazoa > Chordata > Lepidosauria > Squamata > Elapidae > Naja > Naja naja. The sequence continues at coordinate 48,728,163 of CM019153.1, read as the reverse complement.
AGCATTTTTCTTTAATTTTAGCACAAAAATAAAGTCTAAGGTACTGCTTTAGTCAAGCACTTAAATTATTCAGTGTGAGAGAGGGTGGATATCTGCATGTATTATTATTTCTCATGTACAATTTGTGATCAATTTGTGTCAGCTGAAGACATTTCTCACAATGAATACCAATGATCTGTTTGGCCTTCATAGTAATATTCTGAGAACATTCCTTCCAGCACCATCTGTAGCAAAATGCAAAGAAACCAGAATGTTTCCACATGTAGGATAATATCATTATACAAATGCTGTCATGACATACTAGTCTTTCAAAATTTCAATATCTGTGTGCTTAAGTCACAGCAACACACAACAATCTCCTCACACACTCATGCCATAATTGTCTTCCCTGTTTCATTCCAAAATGTTCAAAATTGATGTTGAATAAAGAATTTTGACTGTTTCATTTGAGCATTGTTCTTGGGTATACTGGTAGAAGTAACTAAGAGAGATGATTTCCAATGCAAATGTGTTCTTGGCTAAATTTTAAAATTATTTTAAAAACAAGACATAATCAATGAATAGAGTCGAATGATGAATGGGTATTCTATTGTTATTTGCAGGCCCAAATTGAAAAGGAATTACTAGACTAAAAAAAAAATTGGACTACTACAGTCATAGCAGGTTTGAAAGGATTAGCCCTTGCTTGAGGGATGCTCAGTTGGGTGGGCACCTTTTGTGTTCCTGTTAATTTGCCCACCACTCACAGCTGCAAACTTTCAAACTGCTGGGTCGGCAGGGGCTGGAGCAAATAACAGTAGCTCACCCCATCTTACAGCAGCAACCAGGTCTCAAACTCGAGTCTGCCAATCACCAGTCCATATCCTAACCAGGTGAGTCTTCTTAGGCAGGAAAATGTAGCAAATTGTAGAGCAAGCAACCATGGATAACAGAAAGACAAAAACAATTGGCTGAAAAGGACATGAAAAAGTTATCGGGATTGACAGCAAGAATGAAATCACCTGTCTCAAAACAAACCAATAGCAAAGTTTTCTCTATATTTCTTCAGGACATAAATGAAGCACTAGAAACCACTACAGTATCAACATTTGGGAAAAGAAACCAGCTAATGTAGTGTACTTCTTAAGATACAAGTGGAATAAAAATGTAATTAATAATAACAGCAAAAATATTGTCACCAAGAAATTTGGATGTGAAAGTAAGGAATGAAAGTATGTTTTTTAAAAGTGTAAAGCTAAGTTGAAAATTTAAAATGAAAAAAAAAAAGATTGCAGGCAGATCTGAGCTATTTGGGAGGGGAGAAAACTAGGAGAAATGAATTATTAAGAGGTGAAACTGGACACAGAAATGTTATATAAATATAATCCAAACCTCAGTTCAAAAAATGTCAAAACAGGATTTGGCATTATCAAGAAAAATAAGCAAGTTTGATGCCAACACAAACCAAATCTACCTTTAGAATAAATCAGCATAAATTCTATAGGAATACTGGCCACATCAAAGTGAAAAGAAATGAACAAAAAACAACAACAACTGACAATGAATACATTCTGCATTTCTAGAGAAGACTGTGTGTTAAGTTTGCATGAAGAGTCAGACGCGAAGAGCTTCAGTGAAGAGTTTATTCAGTGACTACAGCTCGAATGGACCCGAGTTGGCTGGGCTACGGCTGCCTCTTATAGCCTGCAGCTGTAGTTGCCAGCCAATGGGAGTGCAGGGTTTCTTCCCGCACTATTTAAACCAATACCATTTGACATTTTACAAGAACAGTTCAAATAAACCAGTAACATTCAAACCTACATACATAACACTGTGGGAATCACAAAGAACAGAATAGGGAGACATCTATGGATTTACACCAGCAAAAATAAATTAAGGGGAGCGATGGCTCAGCGGTTAATGATGCTAAGTTGTTAACCTGGAAAGCTGACTGTCCAGGTTTGAGTGCCAAGTGATGGGATGAGCTCCCACTACTTGCCTCAACTGCTGTCCACCTAGCAGTTTGAAAGCATGCAAAGTCAAGTAGAGGTATCGCTTTGGTGGGAAGGTAACAGGGTTCCATCCACCTCGGTGTATAGTTATGCTGGCCACCTGACCATGGAAGCATCTTTGAACAATGTTGCCTCCCTTGGATAGGAAGCAGAGATGGACCTTGCTCCCTAGAGTCAGACATGATTGAACCTTTACCTAAGTCAGGGGTGGGATTCTACCAGGTTGGACTGGTTTGGGTGAGCCCCTTGCTCTGAAGATCAACCAGTTCACTGCAATGAACATGTGGGCCCGCCTGCCCATCCCTGCTCTTTCCGGTCCTTTGTTTAGAGCACAGCTGATTTGCACAACAGAGTGCTTTGTCACACCTCAGCTATTTTATTCACAGGGGCTGCTGTAGAACATAAGTATTAGAGCTTTTCTAAACATGGAGTGCACACATAGAGTGCGTGATCACCGAACTGGTAATTACACGGGTGGAATCCCACACCTGACCAGAGGTGGCACTCAGCCAGTTTGGATCAGTTTTGGAGAACCGGTGGCGGAAATTGTGAGCAGTTGGGAGAACCGGTCAATCCCACCTCTGACTGACCCTGCCCCCTTGAAGTTGTCTGCCTCCCAAGTCCCAGAAGATTGGCTGGGCCTTCTTTTGTTGCTCTGTACAGGAGAAAGGAGCTGGAAAGCAAGTTAGTGGAATGGGGAGGGAATGGGATTTTGCAGTAACCTTCCTCTGCTACATCCACCAAGCCACAGCCACCAAGCCATGCCACACCAACCAAGCCATGGCCACAGAATCGGTAGTAAAATTTTTTGAATCCCACCACTGCCCCTGTCCTATGTGAATAAATAGGGGAAAAGAATACAATGGAAAATGTAGCTATTACAGAAGAAATGGGTTCAGAAATAAAGAAAATCAAGAATTGTAGTGTATCTGGGATTAATGGCCTATATGGATGTGGGGTAACCAGGTTACATGTCCTAGTATCTGATCCATTTAATGCTTTATTAAAGGACAGAACAACAAAGACAGCATGAGAACTAGAAGATTCTTTTGAAATGAAGACAAAGAAAAGAAGACACAGTCTCAAAACTATAGATGGATAACTTGTTGGGCTCCCAAATTCAAAATGTATATTGAAATAATAGCAAATTTGTAATAGCAAGTTTATCTCTAGGGGGAAAAAATCTTCCTACAGTTAAGCAATAAGTTAACTTCAAAAATTCACAGGAAACCAAAAATCAATTTCTTATTGATGAAGCAATCTTTAAAAATTTAAAATGAAGAAGAGTGAATTAATGTAGAGTTTGGATTGATTAGAAGAAAATAGCTGATTCCCTTTCACGTAAGCAGGATTATAAACAGTCTGGATAATATATATATATATATATATATATATATATATATATATATATATTTGTTTTGTAGATTTTCACGGGTAAAAGGTATGTAGGTCTTGTTGGGTCTTGTCCCGTGTAGGTTGAGAATACCTTGGCGTTTGAAATCTCATCCGTCATCTTCAGGCTGGTGTCTTCAGCGTTCTCCTGGGAGAAGTTCTCCCAGGTATTCTCAACCTGCAGGACAAGACCCGAATACACCAAGACCTACATATATATATATATATATATATATATATATATATATATATATATATATATTTGTTTTCAGATTTTCACGGGAGAACGAAGCTGAAGACACCAGCCTGAAGATGACGGATGAGATTTCAAAGCTTGCCAAGGTATTCTCAACCTTACAGGGACAAGACCCGAATACACCAAGACCTACATATATATATATATATATATATATATATATAATCTGGATAATATATATATATATATATATATATATATATATATATATATATATATAATCAAATGATTCAAATCAATCAAATGATCAAAGTTTTATGGTTACAAAAGGAAGGCATGGAGACAAAGTTAATATTTAATGGTAATAAATCAGGTGAAGTCAAAATAAAAAGGGCAAGATGATTCATTATCCCTTTTATTATTCAGTTTGGTGATGATCCTAGTGACAAGCTTCCAATTTTCAAAGCAAAATTAAAAACAATCCTATCTTTTTTTTTACATCGGTGACCTAAACGGTATGCTAAATCAAAAAGTGGAGTAGAACCATTACTAAATAGTGTTCAAATATTTAATACCAGTGTTGCAATGCGTTTGAACATGATAAATGGATAATTGCTGAAGTAAGAAAAAGCAGGAAAACACAAGAGAACATTCAATTCATCAATGAAACAATTATGAAAAAAAATATCTAGCACTTACACAAGCTTATATATCTCTGGGAATTTTTCAAATGCCACAAGCTAGCAAAATAATGCTTAAGATCATCCAATGTGAATTAGAGACCTACATAGAAAAAAGAGATGCCAGACATTCAAGAAGATCAATCTATAATGTATGGGCTGCTCATCCCTTGATCAGAGAAACTCCACCTTTGTTTTATATCATGGATAAATGTATGGAAACCATTGTGTTCCTCATTGTGAATCTTATTAGACTTATTTGAAGATAAGTCTTGGTGGTGGGCCTTGGTGGTGCAGGCTGTTAATAGCCTAGCACTTAGCTCCAGCTGCCTGTAATTATTGCAGGCTCGAATCCCACCAGGCTCAAGGTTGACTCAGCTTTCCATCCTCTCGGGGTAGGTAAAGTGAGGACCCAAGATTGTTGGGGGCAATAAGCTGACTTTGTAAAAAATGCCACTTAGTAATAAGCAGGCATATACAATGGAAGGAAGGCTATTGCTGAGCGTATTGGGTTGTATCCCAAAAACTGTAAGCCGCCCTGAGTCTCCGGAGAAGATACTTTCAGCCAGTTTTCAGTATTATTATTTTTTTGCCCTTTTTAAACAAGGCTGGATAGCTGCAGAAGCAAAAAAAAAAAAAAGGTGGAGTGGAGTAGACATTGTCTCATGTAGCATCTGTTGGCAGTTCCTTAAAGAAGGAGCACATTTTCTCAGGATCACAGGGATTCCCTCCTGAGCGGCAGTGTCATCCAAGAAAAAGATATATTTGGATCAAGGAATCGCAGTTTTGGCTCACTGTGTGCTCTGAAGCAACCTTTTGCTTTCAAAATCAAAACATCATACAGCTTTAAGCCTCCAGCAAAGATGAAGGGGAATGTTAGTCTAATCACTTGGTACAGGAAGGCGAGGGGGAAGATGAGGAATTAGTGAAGGGGAAGTGACATGCCTGTGAACTCCTGAGAAAACGGATGAGTTAAAAATCCATTTAGTCAAATGTTCCATTTATCAATTAATCATTAGATGTCATTCCAGCAGCACTGGAGCTATATTCAGTTAAGGCTTGCATACAACTCCTTTTTGATGTCCAGCAATAACTTTACACTTCCTTTATCCTTCTTCTCCAGTCTAAATTCCTAAGGTTTCCATTCCAGGGAGCCCCTTGAATTCCAAATGTAAGTTTTAAGAGATAAGCAGCGTGTGAGGTGCCAATCTTACCATAGAGGTTAAGGTCTTACCTTAGACCAGGAGTGTCAAACTCACATCAGAGGTGGTATTCAGTAGGTTCTGATCAGTACTGGAGAACCAGTAGCAGAAATTTTGAGTAGTTCAGAGAACCAGCAAATACCACTTCTTTTTTTTAAATATATATATATTGAAAACCGACATAGACAAACAAATACGTAAAGAACATAAAACATCTTTTTTTGAGAACAGTGTGCTCCTGGGTTGTCACTTCTCCATATAGACATAAATTCAGTTACATATTCATCTTATGTATTCTAATCCATATCTTATATCCATTTTCACAAAACCAGCAAATACCACTTCTGACTGGCCCCGCCCACTTCTATTCTCTACTTCCCAAGTCCCAGCTGATTGGCTGGGTCTTCTTTTGTTGCCTTGCACAGGAGAATGGAGCTGAAAAGCAGATTAGTGGGGTGGGGAGGGAATGGAGATTTTACAGTATCCTTCCCTTGCCATGCCCACCAAGCCACACCCACCAAGCCACACCCACAGAACCAGTAGTAAAAACATTTGAATCCCACCACTGAGTCACATCATCATGGTGGAGTCACATGACATATCAGGACTTTTTTCTCCTTCACTAAACTGGGCGTGGGCATGGACAGCATGTGACGCATCTGGCCCAAGCTGCGAGTTTGACAGCCCTTCCTTAGACAGTAAGATGTCCACAGATTGGGCACGGCAGCAAAGAAGGCCCTTCTTCTAGATCTCAATAGTCAGAATTCTTTGACTGATGGGATCTGAAGAAAGTCCCCTGCCAGCATGAGTTAGGATGGGCTCATCCTAGTGGACAAGGAGGTTTCTCAGGTAGTCTGAACCTATGACATTCAGGTCATAGCCTAAAGGTCATAGCCAATACCTTGAACTGCACTCAGAAGCAGATCTGTAGCCAATGAAGTTTACAGAGCAGAGGGGTAATATGGGCCATTCTAGGGAGCCCAAAGGAGTCTACAATAACTCACCATGGTGAACTGTCTGAGTCCAATTTGCTGTGTCCAACACACCACAGCCAACTCACTGCAAGACAACTCACTGTGGCCAACTCATCATGGGATAACTTGCTGTGGGACAATTCAGCAATTGAGGTGGGGGAAAATGAATCTCTGATTTTGGGTTTTTACCCATTAGATTTGTTGATATGTAGAACTAGCTAGTTTATACTATTGTACACTATGGCAAATTGGTTGCAACAAGTTGGCTATAGGAAGTTGGCTATGTCAAGTTGCTCCTTTCCACTCCAACGACTGGTCTTGCTGCTGCACTTTGTTCTACATAACAGAATTAACAGAGTTGGAAGGGACCTTGGAGGTCTTCTAGTCCAACCTTCCCCTCAAGCAGGGCACCCTATACCATTTCAGATGGATGTTTGTCCAATCTCTTCCTAAAAACCTTCAGCATTGGAGCACCCACAGCTGATGGAGGCAAGTTGTTCCACTTTGCACCAGCCAAAGCTTGTAACTTGTAACTCCTTTCCTAATAAAACATCTGGGAAATTCTGATCTTTATATGCATAGCGGTTGTATCAGATCAGTATGATTCATGCTCTTTGAGCATAGCTATTTTTTTTTTATTATGCTGCTTGTAAAAAATCTGGCAGGTTTTGACTGCCCATTGACAAACTCATGCTTCTGTTTGCAATTCCGGTCAGCAACCATAATAAAAATTCTATTCTATTCACCATATTTACACATTAAATACGGAAATGTAAGTCTGTTACAGAGCAATTCCCATATAGCTTCACACACACACACACACACACACACACACACACACTCATAAGCTTTTTGAGTTAGAAGGGTCTTACTTTTGAGTAGCTGTTCCTATAATAGTATTGGTAGAAGAGTCTCTAATTTGATGGAAAATACAGATGCCAGCACGAGTCCTTTGGCCTTCCAGGTAGATGTTTCTTTGATGTTAACACAAAAGACTAAGTGAAATAAAGAGAGTCTGCCAAAACCTACAAAGAGAGAAATGCATTGCAGAAGAGCACAAGAGGAAACTGGACAAATTACTGAAATAAAGCAGTTTATGGAGAAAGTAAAGCCATTTACTAGCTTCCCACAGATTTTGAAAGCTTTTAAAAGTTTTCAAAGATATGTAGCTTCCAACGAAGCTGACCAGAGCTAGACTATTAAACCTTTATGAAAACATAAAGCAGGTTCTGACCAGTTCTGGAGAACCGGTAGCAGAAATTTTGAATAGTTAGGAGAACCAGCAAATGCCACCTCTGACTAGCCCCTCCCCCATCTATTCTCTGCCTCCTGAGTCCCAGATGATTGGCTGGGTCTTCTTTTGTTGCCCTGCACAGGAGAACAGAGCTGGAAAGCAGGTTAGTGGGGTGGGGAGGGAATTGGATTTTGCAGTTACCTTCCCCCAGGAGTCAGGTGGGAATGGAGATTTTACAGTATCCATCCTTTGCTACGCCCACCAAGCCATGCCCACAGAACCGGTAGTAAAACATTTTTGAATCCCACCACTGGGGTACATATTTCATTCATCGACCTGCACACACCTGGAGAGTTCATGAGAACTGTTAAGATATTATTCTCCCCTCCCCTCAAAGAACAGAGTTTAAAGTTCAACACTACTCAGTTATGTAAAGCAGTGATTGCCAATCGGTGGGCCAGGGACCACTGGTGGTCCATGAGAAAATTTTGGTGGTCCACAGAGAAATGTCACCCCCAAAGCACTCCCCCAAAGAAATTAATCCAAGCTGTGCGGGAACACAAGGCTTGCATCACTTGCATTGTGAACAACATGAGGTAGTGAGGGGAGGGGAAAAGGGTGGAGGGGGGGAACTTGCCCCATTCACCCCACGCGCCTCGCCTGACCACCAGGTTGCTTCTTTCCGCTTCTTCCTTCTTCTGCTTTTGGCTGCACGCAAGGAAAGCAGTGAAAGTCTTTCTTTCTCTGTCCCAAACTCCAACAGAAATGAGTCTTTGGGACCCTGCAAGGCCTCCTGCTCCAAGAGGCTGCGCCATTCTGGCAGAGTTTGCAGGAGAGAAAGAAAGACTTCTGCTGTTTTCCTTTCATGAAGCCAAAAGTCTCTCTCTTTCTCCCACCAACATCAGCAAGCCACTGTAGGTAAAAATTCATATTAGTGGTCCGTGAGATTTAAAATTATGAGTTTGGTAGTCCCTGAGGTCCAAAAGGTTGGCGACCCCTGATGTAAAGGGTGATCATCTCTAAGGTGTTAATGCTTGCATAATGTTCTTTCTTTCTTTAGCTGTGTTTTTACCAGGACAGTAGGGGAGGAGTAGGAAGATCAGAAAGGAGATGATTTTATGGGTTGTTGATGATTCATATAAAAGAAATTCAAGAAAAGAATTGATTTTGTTTCTATTTGGAAACTGCTTTTGAACTTGAGGTGGGGGGAAAATGAAACTCATGCTGGCATCTGTGTTTTCCATCAAATTAGAGATTCTTCTACCAATACTATTATAGGCACAGTTACTCAAAAATTTAGATTTTGCTGATTAGATACTGTAGGTTTGGTGCTAGTATATAATTATTAAATAAAAGTAAAAAGTTGAGGTTTTATGTTGTTCTGTCCTCACTAACATTAGTCTGTGTGCAGCTCGACATGCAGCTAAACCCCCCTATCTTCCAATAAAATAGAATGTGTGCATAGATCTGAATGCTTTACTAAAAGAACAGGATATGGTCAAACTGGGAAAAACAGGGATACATACAACGAGAACCAAGTGCAAGATAGACAGTACTGGGTTACTGCTGAACATAACAATTAATAAATGCAAGCAATTTAAATCTTACCAGCAATGCTCTGTGTGTGGGATGTGAGTTTGTCCTTGGATAACCATGTGCCACAAATTAAGATGGATTCTTCTTTGTGCTTCTGCCTTCTCCAAATGCTAAAGAAAATGTGCACTTGTTTTGAGAGTGCGGGCTGATGGGTAAAGAGGTTGAGTCAGCTTCAAAACAATATACTTGGGGCATATTTGTCTCTCTGGCCACTAGATGGGGCTAGAGAGCAACAACAGTATATAAAAGTTATATGCTGGGGCGTGACATATGTTATTATCTTATTCTATTGCACCAAAAGGAATCAGAAGTCTGTTCCCCATCTAACCTACACCTTTTTCTCTTCCCTTTCCCCCCTATTTTACCATATTTTTTGGATTATAAAATGCACTTTCCCCTCCAAAAAAAGTGGGTGGAAATGTCTGGGCATCTTATAGAGCTAATATATGCCTGTTTTTGGCTTCCTGAACCCTCTGCACATCTCATTTTTGCCCTCCCCAGTATTGGGGAGGGCGTGCAGAGTGTTTCTGGATGCCGGGGAGGGCAAAATTGGGATGCAAGGAGGCAAAAAAACCCTATTTTTTTTGTTTTCCTGCTTTAAATCTAGGTGTGTGTTATGGTCCAGTGTATCTTATAGTCCGAAAAATATGGGTTTTTTGGGGGGAAGATAAATTTGGAACCCTGTTAATTCACATAAAAAAGATTTAACACTTATAAGTGAGGAGAAAAACAAAGCCATCAACATGGAGCAGGTTATCGTTGAAGCTGCCTCAGTTAGACTTTTTGTTTGGTTCAACAGCTCTGTTGGCATAAGTTCTTAAGTTCCTTCAACAAGAAGCTGGAGAGATTTACAGTAAACCTTTCAAAGAAATGTTATTTGTCAAATTAATAGGAAGAAAATCAGAAATCAAGGATGTGGTTATATTGAGAAACAATGCACAAAAAAAAGCTCTTTGTTTATTGCACTGTCTGTCTTTTTTCGTTTATAAATGACTTGCGATAATTTCTCTGGTTTGGCTTCAAGTGATTCAGTTTGATATTATTTCTCTTTTTTTTTGAGCAATGGGGTTTTACGAATGATGTTCAGACAGTTTTATGTATCTAAACTTGAAAATGCTTTTTGTTTTCAAGAGCTCCTGTCATATTTTCTTTGAGTCTATTATCAAAATGAAATAGCTTCTCTCTCTTTTGCTATTATTCTCTAAGTAACTGCCGTGACCATTGTGGATTCTTAAGGAGCATGCATATCCTTTATGCAAAACACAATTCTCTATTGTGAATGTCTGTTACTTAGTAGCCTATAGAATTAGCTGACCAACATCACTTCTTTTTTAAAAAATGTGAATGCGTTTACTTCTTAGTGCTTTTTTTTTTCTTTTGTGTATAGCTTCTTTATCCCTTCTGGATTTGTTGTATGCCTGAACTTGCTGATCCAAAGGTCACACATCATATAAGATACCTTACTGTCAAGGGCAGTCTTAGAATCCATACTTTAGCGAGGAATGTTTGGAAAAACTACCTCCATAAAACATGTATTGATTCTCTAACTCAAACAGCATTTCTTTTCCTGTTACAACTCAGAGTAAGCTGACTTACTTGGAGTTGTAACATTTCTATTAAGCGCATCTTACTTCAAGTGCAACTGCTTCACTATAAATATATAATAGTATATAATCTCTATCTGAAAATGCTGAAATCTATCACTTACTCTGATTTATAATGAAGTGCAGACATGAAACATGAGTAGGAACTCATGGTTACAAGATTTTATCCAAGATAATTTTTAATATCCCCGGAGATGAATGTCACTGTAAAGTTGCACTCTTAGCTTAGGGGATGCCATGGACAATGCATTTAATTCTGATCACTTGAATAATTTTTTCCACATCTGATCAAATGGTGTTTTTTGTCATTAGATTCTGTGGTTTTTGGACCATATTAAAGTAATAATAATAATAATCTCTCAGATTCCAGATCATCCAAAGATTAAGGGAATTGCTAGATCCCAGGAATGAGGCAACCCCCAGCCTATCAATATCTACCCAAGAACAGTGACAAGGTAACTTGTACTATAGGATTAAGTTCTGTTTGTAGATTATAAATTGGGCGGTCCACTTAAGTGCCTAATTGCATGGAAAAAATAAGGAGGAACAGCAATAGTGTTTTCTTTGTTTTCTTTTACTTGGTTTATTTTATTGTTCTTTTATTTTACTTTCATTTTGTTTAAACTTTCTATTTTACCCATTTTTTTAAATTGTTGTAAACTTCCTAGAGTATCCCCATGACAAAATGTGGAGCAAATTAATTTAATTTAATAGTAATGGCAACTGGAGAAGGTAACAAAATACAGAGATCTGCAAAAAAAAAGAGAAGTAGAACGACTGTGGCAAAGGCACTACCAGTAGTAATAGGTGCCTTGGGGGCAATCCTAAAACAAGAGAAACATGGTTGGCATTGACAAAATCCCCATCAGTCAACTGCAAAAGGCAGCTATACTCGGAACACCTTACATCCTGTGATGATATCTGAAAGACTTGAAAGGTGTACCACAATGCCCAATCCAGTCTGAACATCTGGCTGACTGTGCAATAATAATGATAATGATAACAATAACAACAACAACAACGATGATGATAATGATGATAATAATAATAATAATAATAATAATAATAATAATAATAATAATAGCCTTTTGGAGGCCTTTTGAAGACAACCAAGTCAAAAGCTGAATACACAAAAGAAGTAATTGAAAAGCGAACTGAAAATTGGAAAAGCAAAGTTATGCATGTCCAATACCTGAAAAGTATTGAAGGCAAAGCTGACCAAAAGCTTACTATACTGAAAAAAAAACTGAAGGCTTTATTGCCCAGGAACAAGCCTTAGCCACAAATTGCATGAAGGCAAAAATTCAGCATGTCACCACCAACAGCAATTGCCGCCTCTGTAATGAGAAAGATGAAACAGTTGACCATTTAATCAGTGGATGCAGCAAAATTTCACAAACTGACTACTTAGAATGCCATAACCAAGTTGCTAAAAACATTCACTGGAAACTATGCCAAAAGCTTGGATCTGAGTATAGTAACAACCACTGGGAATATCAGGTTGAGAAGGTTCTGGAGAATGAAAAAGTCAAGATCTAGTGGGACTTCAGAATTCAGACTGACAAGCACTTGGCCCACAACACACCTGACATAACAATAGTTGAAAAGAAAATAGTTTGGTTCATTGACATTGCAATACCTGGTTATGCACGAATTGAAGACACACAGCAAGAAAAAAATCACAAAGTACCAGGACTTACAAATTGAAGTTCAGCGACTTTGGAAAAAGAAATTGTGTGTTATCCCAATTGTAACTGGAGCCCTTGGAGCAATACCTAAAGGGCTACCTCACTATTTGGAAATTCTGAATTTATCAGACTTGAATACCCTGATTCTACAAAAAACTACCCTACTTGGAACAGCTTATATTCTCTGACGCTACCTTAACAGTTCCTAGGTCCTTGGTTAGGACTTGAGCTGTCGAGCTACCAACCAGCCCCAAAGGCTGTGAATCTCACCAAAGTAGTAGTAGTAGTAGTAATAGTAGTAATAGTAGTAATAGTAATAGTAACAACAATAATACTGACTACAAACAATGTCACAACACAGTTGCTCAGATGGTCCACTGGAACTTGTGTCACAACTACCATCTGCCTGTAGCAAAGAACTGATGGGATCATAAGCCTGAAAAAGTGGTCAAAAATCAGCATGCAAAACTACTGTGGGACTTCTGAATACAGACTGACAAAGTTTTGGAACACAATACCCCAGATATCATGATTGTGGAGAAGAAAAAAGTGTGGATCGTCAACATTGCCATACCTGGTGACAGCAGAATCGACAAGAAACAACTTGATAAAATCTCCAGATATCAGAACTTGAAAATCGAACTGCAGAGACTCTGGCATAAACCAGTGCAGGTGGTTCCAGTGGTACTCGGCACACTGGGTGCTGTGCCTAAAGACCTAGGCAAGCACTTAAAAACTATTGGTGCTAACAAAATCACCATTGGTCAGCTGCAGAAGGCCACCTTACTGGGTTCTGCTTGCATAATCCACAGATACATCATGCAGTCCTAAACGCTTGGGAAGTGTTTGACTAGTGATTTGTGATACGAAACCCAGCATAGTTATCTCGTTTGCTGTGTACACTGTCATCATCATCAACATCCTCCTCCTCCTCCTCCTCCTCCTCCTCCTCCTCCTCCTCATCATCATCATCATCATCATCATAAACACTATCGCATGAACATCTAAATTGAAGCATTAGAACAGATATACCAGAAGAAATTCCCAGTACTAGCCTGCACATTAAAATAGCTTGAGCTGTGTGTTATACGATATAACGGTATAATAAAATGGAATATGTTTGATTACAGATGTTATCTCATCCTTGCAATGGTTTTATTTCCCAAAAGTATATTGCAGACTATTTGTTGTTTTATTGAATGGCATTCTATATATGGAATTTTGGGAAAAACAAATCAATAGTAAACATATCTCGAAATCAGCTAGCTCTTTCTCAAACTACTTACTGCAGCTTCCACTGAGACCAAAACTCATTCTAGCTTCACTCCAAGTGGCCTCATGACACTTAATTGCCAAGGACAGACTAGCTATTATAAATAGCAGAACACTATTGAGATGGTTGCAACTGCTCAGTTTCCTCTCAAAAACCAATTCTTCAACAGAGATGCAGGGTAATTAAAAACAAAAACACAAAAACAAAAACGAATTAGCTTTAAAAATGGTTTCTGATATAGATAGCAATTCCTGTTATTATAATCAAACGACATTTAGAAAATTGAAGTTCAAGGACAATGAATGAATATGAGTTCGCCTTCTTTATTCCAATTATATGTTTAATTATTAATGTGTAGGGTTTTTCTTTTTTAAATCACTTTTTTTATTGTTAAAAGCAATTGTATTTTGCAAGGAAAGCTTTGGCTATATTGGCTGGTTTCAAATGGTTGTCAACAGTTCTTGCATCTTGACAATCAACATTGCAAGGTAACCCACAATTCTGTTCTTTGCAGTTCTTATGTTATGTCATTAAAGAAGTTCTTATCACTTTGGTTCTTGGGATTTCTGAGAAATTCATAGATTTGTAGCATATGTTCAATATCTGCCATTCTAACATCTCCCAGTCGGGTTACAGAGGACATCAGAATATTTAATGCAAGACAAAATAGGATGCATCATTCTTCCTTATGTCTGTAGCAATTATTTGAGGCTGCCACATGCTGTAAAATAAAATATTTGATGGAAGAAAGGGGAGGGAAAGCTAAGCACAAAACTTCAGCTTGGAGACACAGTAAATTTCCAAAATAATATTTTTTTTCAAAAGCAAGAAAACAAGAGTGCATTCTGTTCTGTTCTGGTTCCATCAACAGATATACTGAGCATTAACTAAACAATCTTGGTAATAGAATTGAATAGAATTCTTTATTGGCCAAGTGTGACTGGACACACAAGAAATTTGTCTTGGTGCAAATGCTCTCAGTATATATAAAAGAAAAGATACATTCATCGAGAGTCAGGAATCATAAGGTACAACACATAAGGCACATCATAGGGTACAATAAGCAATCAAATCATAGTAAGAAACAGTCAATATAAATTGTAAGGATACAAACAACAAAGTTACAGTCATACAGTCACAAGTGGGAGGGGATGGGTGATAAGGAGTGATGAGAAGATTAACAGTAATAGTTTTGCAGACTTTGTAAATAGTTGGACAGTGTTGAGGGAATTATTTGTTTAGCAGAGTGATGGCTTTCAGGAGAAAACTGTCCTTGTGTCTAGTTGTTCTGGTGTGCAGGGCTCTATAGCATCATTCTGAGGGTAGGAGTTGAAACAGTTTATGTCCAGGATGTGAGGGGTCTGTAAATATTTTCACAACCCTCTTTTTGACTCGTGCAGTATACAGGTCCTAGATTGAAGGCAGGTTTAATTGGTAGTAATTGTTTTTTCTGCAGTCCTACTTATCCTCTGAAGTCTGTGTCTGTCCTGTTGGGTTGCAGAACCAAACCAGACAGTTATAGAGGTGCAGATGACAGAGTCAATCATTCCTCTGTAGAACTGCATCAGCAGCTCCTTGGGCAGTTTGAGCTTTCTGAGTTGGCGCAGAAAGAACATTCTTTGTTGTGCTTTTTTGATGATGTTTTGATGTTAGGTGTCCATTTTAGGTCATGTGATACAGTAGAACCTAATGTCTTTGTCCCATCCCTGATGCTACATCTGTACTTCAGTTATGATTTCTTCTTTCTTCACTTATTTGTTCTTTAAAACTAAAACTATATTTTCTTCTCATGGGTCCTGTCTGATTCTTTGAAACTGGACAAGAGTCCCTGCCAAGGTTTTTCAGAAGTGGTTGGCCATTACCTCCTTCCTAAGGTTGAAAGAGAGTGACTAGCCTATGATCTTCATGAACACAGCTAGCTTCATGCTTCAGGGAGGATTGTATATGTGTGTGTGTGTGTGTGTGTGTGTGCGTGCAATAAAAGAAACAAATGGATCATTAAAGAATTCAGTCTAGAGTTCTCCTTGAGGAACAAACGACCAGGCTCAAACTATTCTATTTCAGACATATTATGTGAAAATAAAGCTTTATGGAAAGTTGGGCAAGGTGGAATGAAATAAAAGTTGATGATGGATGCTCAGCCCATAAAAACACCCCATAGGATAATCCTACACCTATCTGCTATTTGCAGATACTAAGCCTTCTACAATATATAAAGTTGCCAGATTCTGCATAGCAGTGCCCAAAATCCATCATACGATGACCTCTACCATGAACTATTCTTAATGAGCATCTAGTTCATCATTTTTTACTATGATAAATTTAGTGTGCCATACACTAATATTTATGTTCCCTACATCCATTTAATGCTTCGACCTCTCCTTTTAGATTCCTTGAAAACCTTTGTTTGTTATATATACTTCTGTTTCGCTCTGATTATTACTTTTTAGACTCTGATGTAGTTTCTGTGCTGGTCTCTTTTGATTATAATAAAGATTGGATTTTGATTTACCTTTAGCAAACTCTAATCCTCATACAAAAGGGAAACAGCAAAAGAAAAAGAAATTGCATTTAAAAAAAACAGCAAAAAGTCTTTCTGAGCATATAGATAATGATAGAATCTATGTGACTGTGGTTCCAGTTGTTTTAGGACAACTGGATATTAAACTTGTTTGATAATGAATCAAGATTGAGCATAATCCAAGATATCAGAACCACTCATTGGTTGGATTTGAAAGTGGGGGAACAGACTGTACCTCTTACCATAACTTGATCAATGTTGATGACCAAAACAAATTGATTGAGCTGAGGTCTTACTGAGGGCTTATTTTAATTTACTTTCTAAAATGGTTTTGTTTAATATTTCTATTCTGTTTATCACAACAAATCTTTTTTTTTCATAGGGAGCAATTCCTGTAACAATAGGTTTGGATGATTTGGATGCTATAAATCCAACTATAGTTATTAGAAAAAAAGTGTGTTTGTGTGTGCATGTGTGTGTGTGTGTGCATTCATGTATGTGTGTGTGTGTAGTATTTCAGTTTTGGTTGCAAGAAATGAGAGATACCTTATTCTGAAATCTATTTGTTTTGGAACTAGAGAATATCGTTCATGTTCCTATATTTGAACAAAAGTGACATACTGAAACTATATAGAGCAAGATTATTCTAGGAGGAAGAAAAATCCATAAATTATTATTATTATTATTATTATTATTATTATTATTATTATTATTATTATTTAGACTTGTATGCCGCCCTTCTCCCTAAGGACTCAGGGCAGCGAACATATAAAAAGAGAAATATTTACAGTAAAACAATGTTAAACAAGAAACAAGTCTAAAATTGCTAGAAACATTAGAAGACAATTAAAATTACAATAAAAACAGTACAATTAAAACAACCCATCCCCGGGTCAATCCAGGCCGCCTGCTGAAACAGCCAAGTCTTCAGGTCTCGACGAAAGGAGCGGAGATGAGGGGCCAAACGAAGATCCACAGGGAGCTGATTCCAGAGGTGGGTGCCCCCACAGGCCCTAGCCCTGGGAACCACCAGTCAACAATGCCTAACCGCGGTATTCCCAGGAGGCCCTCCTGTGGGAGCACGGGCGATCGGAATGTGATGCTGGCAGGAGGCGTTCCCAAGTATCCTGGACCCAAGCCATTTAGGGCTTTATAAGTTGTTACTAACACCTTGAAGGAAACCCGAAGGCAACCGGCAACCAATGCAAGTCGCAGGAGGGTGTAACATGGGAGTATCGGGATACCCCCATCACAGCCAGCGCCGCGATTCTGCACCAGCTGCAACCTCCGAGTAATCCGCAAGGGTAGCCCCACATAGAGAGCGTTGCAGTAGTCGATTCTGGAAGTGACGAAGCATGGGTGACCGTTCAAGGGCATCTCGGTTCAGGTATGCTGGCGAACCAGCCGATGATGATTCCGAAGCAGGTGTGAGCAATTTCTGGTCCATGAGATTTTACTGATTTTTTTTTTCCTGCATCCCATACTAATGGCCATCCTGGATAAGATTGCTAAGGTTAAAAATTCACACATACACACACACAAAACAGACAACAAGTAAATCCCTACTCTGGCGAATTAGTGTAAAATGCCAACCTTCACTTCCAAATTTGAAAACTGACTTATAAAAACTTTTTTGAAGCCCAAGGCCACTCCTTACCTTGCTAAAAAATAGAGGAAGAAGTCCAAGGGCATTAGTGTAGTGATATGAGAAAATGATATCTGGGGAAATGAGTGGAAAAGATGCTGTCTAGAAAGTGATCAGATACGGAATAACAAAGTTGGAAGGGACCTTGGAGGTCTTCTAGTCCAACCCCCTGCTCAGGCAGGAAGCTCTATACCATTTCAGACAAATGGTTATCTAATCTCTTCTTAAAAACTTCCAGTATTGGAGCATTCACAACTTCTGGAGGAAGGAAGAATTTCTCCTTAGTTCTAGGTACATTGTCTCCTTGATTGGCTTCTATCCAAAGCTTCTTATTCTTCTTTCAGATGCTTTGGAGAATAGCTTGACTCCCTCTTCTTCTTTGTGGCATCCCCTGAAATATTGGAAGACTGCTATCATGTCACCCCTAGTCCTTCTTTTCATTAAGCTGGACGTACCCAATTCCAACAACTGCTTTAGCCTCCAGTCCCCTAATCCTCTTTGTTGCTCTTCTCTTTCTAGAGTCTCAACATCTTTTTTACATTGTGGTGACCAAAACTGAATGCAGTATTCCAGTTTTCTTACTTTTTAGGGTTCTTGCCTTTGCTTGGTTACACAAGAGGAACTTCAGCACATAGTAAATAAGCTACAGAAGTTACCAAAATAGTCATGTGTGCTTCATGTGATTTAGATCACGTGCTCAACTCAGAGGCTTGTGGTTTCTGATAGAACTTTCCAGAATGCCAAAGGCCTACTAAGGCTTGAATTTTAGTTTTGTCATTTCAACATAAAAACCTTTTTTGGCCAATTATCAGGACTATCAAAATCCTGATCAGGAAGGCAGAGAAAGAAACTCACAAGGGATCCACCCTAATTTATCAAGTACTTAAAAAAAAAGAGATTGCAAGATTCTGTGATGTAGCCCTACAAAAACATAGAATTAATTCTCCTTGTCATGTTTCCTGTCAGGTCTACTTAGAAGGTTGACAATTACAGATTCATTATCAGTCAGTCTTAGGTGATCCCCAAAAGACAAGAAATGGTAATAACACAACCAGCTTTTTCACAGAAAAATGCAAATTGATCTGATTAGCTTGAACAATGGTATTAGAGGTTTTATGGAAAGAATTTGGGGTTTAATGTGGGCTCAGAAATTAGGAATAATCTAAGGAATAAACTAAGGAATAGTCAATTGAGGGGTTTTCTTCTAGAGGGGGCAGCCCATATCCTCATACAATTCTCACTACTTGATTTCTATATCCCCTCCAAAACTCATTTAGCTTCAAAATTGTGTAGCAAAATGGGTAGTTTTAATGTTTTTTTAAAGTTTGATGCTACAATTTTCAGGATTTTTTTTTAGTGTTTAGAGGTTTAAAAGTAAGAATGGTCTGGTTTTGAGCAGCAAATTCTGCTCTCATAGCTACCCC
The DNA here is from genome assembly GCA_009733165.1 of Naja naja. Classification (NCBI taxonomy): domain Eukaryota; kingdom Metazoa; phylum Chordata; class Lepidosauria; order Squamata; family Elapidae; genus Naja; species Naja naja. Next base: position 48,708,743 of record CM019153.1, on the reverse strand, counting down.
TAGCTTTCCAAAGATATCAATGAATTTTTGTTCTCCTCCAAAAAAAAATAAAAAATAAAATAAAATTGTTTCAGTGTTGTTCTTCACAAATCACTTTTCCCCTTTTGTTCCTCAGATTGTGAGACTTAATTGAATCACTCTTTTGTGTTTGAATGCCCTCCCTCCCTTCTTCCTCCTTCTTCCTTTCTTTCTCCCATTTGACTTCCAGGTTAGTCTTTGGAGTTACATCTCAAGAAGAAACAATTAAATAGAAAATAAAGCCATGTTTGTCCAGAATTTTTAAAAAAAAACATTAAAAATAGTTATCACAAAAAGAACTATTGATGGCTCAGGAACCTTCCTAACCCCACATCTGGAACAAATACATGTTTTCAAATTCTTCTGAAGCATCTGGAGGACAAAGCTACACAAACCTCAAGCAGATGTCATTCCACCTTTAGACTAGCACTTATCTAACATCTGTTTGGGGTTGGTATGGCTCTGTCCTCCAGATGTTTCAGAAGATCTGTCTTTGCTCCAGATGAGGGTTTAGGAAGATTCTGGACCCATCAATGGTTGTTTTGTGCAGGATCCTATAAGACTAGAAGCTAGTAATTAGAGTAGAGGAGACACTGAATGTGTTCTTAACTCTCCATCTACTGCCTCTTGAAATCTTGTAGGACTTTCCTTGAGACTTCAGTACTGGTGGGGCAGGTGTAATAAAAATAGGTAAAAAATAGATAAAATAATAAAACAAAAATTGATTAAAATAGGATTGCCAACATGATCGCTAACATCCAATAATGGGTATGGAAGGAGGAGGAGGAGGAGGAGGAGGAGGAGGAGGAGGAGGAGGAGGAGGAGGGAGGGAGGGAGGGAGGGAGGAAATGTACCTGCATTGAACTCTGAGATAAATAGAAATCAAATGAAGCAAACAAACATATCTCTGGTGAATTTTGTTCTGGTGATGAGTCACATGTTCTCAGCTTGACTCTAATAAGTGAGTCTTTGTGGCATTCAGACAATATCCTTTCCATTGTTATTATTGTATTGCATGTTTTCTTTTAGAACCTCAAGGTCTACCTTTCAGTTCAATTTTGCATCATGCTTACAATTTATGGTTGTTGTTAGGCTAATGAGAGATTAACTGACTTAAAGTCATCCTGTTCAATTCAGGACTGAAGAATCAGTTTTGATCTCACTAATGCTCCTCACTGGTTTTATTCTTTGTTGTCATATTTTGATTTCTGTTCAGGACATCTTGGAGGTTTAACAAGCCAAGTATTTCTCTTTGTTTTTTAATGCTCATTGTGGTCCAGTTGTTATTGTTGTTGCTTGGGAGCATGAATAACACACAAGGGTGGGATATATGTGTGTGTGTGTGTGTGTGTATGTGTACATGTATGTATGTACATGTATGTATGTTTGTATGTATGTATGTATGTATGTATATATATATATATATATATATATATATATATATATATATATGTCTTGGTGTATTCGGGTATATATATATATATATATATTTGTTTTCGTAGATTTCGTAGATTTTCACGGGTAAAAGTATGTAGGTCTTGGTGTATTTGGGTCTTGTCCCGTGTAAGATTGAGAATACCTTGGCAACGCCGACAAATCTCATCCGTCATCTTCAGGCTGGTGTCTTCAGCTTCGTTCTTCTGGGAGAAGTGCGTGATCGTGGCTGTTTTTCCCTTTTGAACTCCAGAGTTGGCTGTGTTGTTACTTCTTGATTGGTTGATGGAGTTGATGTATGCAGATTGGATGGCTTTTTCCTGAGACCCTGTGTGGCTGAGGTGCTGGCTGTGTGTCTCTCAGCCTTTTGTGTTGTAACGACCTGGGTAATGGGCTGTGTGATGACCTTCTGAGTTCTATTGTTGTGACATCCTGGGTGTGGTGCTGTAGCCTCCTGGGTCGTTGTCTGTGTTGCAACCTTCCTGGGTGGAAGGCTGTAATGTGACATTCTGGGCATGCATCGGAGAACACAAGAACGCAGTCAGAAAAGAAGAAAAAACTTCCTCCCTTTTCCAGCACCTTAAAGCCACAGGACATGAAATTGATTTTGAGGGATCCAAACTTATCTCCAATACTGAACACTTCAACAAGAGAATAATCAGGGAGGCCATCGAAATAGAGAAACACCCCCATAACATGAATAACGGGACCTACCAGACATCTGGAAACTAGCCCTAATCAACAAACGAGTCCCAGCCACGAAAACCAACACCGGACCCAAAATAACACAGGATGCCACCACCAATCTCCTTCACCAGACTCAAACCCAGACCCACGCCACAGATGAAAGGCAACCACCATCCAGAAACCAGACCATGGCTGCAACACCAGCTGCTACACCCCCTCCAACCCCCAAACTAAGCAAACTGACACACGCTATAAACACATAGCCAGACCTCAAACTCGAGCCAAACCAAGGTCCAGAATGCCACATCACAGCCTTCCACCCAGGATACTACATCACAGAACTCAGGAGATCACAACACAAAACATCAGGAGGTTGCAGCACAGACAACGACCCAGGAGATTACAGCACCACACCCAGGACGTCACAACAATAGAACTCAGAAGGTCATCACACAGCCCATTACCCAGGTTGTTACAACACAAAAGGCTGAGAGACACACAGCCAGCACCTCAGCCACACAGGGTCTCAGGAAAAGCCATCCAATCTGCATACATCAACTCCACAAACCAATCAAGAAGTAACAACACAGCCAACTCTAGAGTTTAAAAGGGAAAAACAGCCACTATCACACTTCTCCCAGGAGAACGAAGCTGAAGACACCAGCCTGAAGATGGCGGATGAGATTCTCAAACGTTGCCAAGGTATTCTCAATCTTACACGGACAAGACCGAATACACCAAGACCTACATATATATATATATATATATATATATATATATATATATATATATATATATATATTTCTATCGTATATATCCAAAAATAACTTTGTGGCAAAAGAAATCTAAATAATATATAAACTGCACTGCATCAAATATGTAAAATTATAAAGCTCCGTTTAGTGCTCTCTCCAAGCTAATTTAACCCAGTTTAGCACAAAGTTGTGAACAGCCTCTAGCAATAATTTACTGAGACTAGAAATATGAATATGATTTTTCCTTTTTTAAAAATTGAAGTCCCAGAAGGTGAAACAGCATCTGAGTTTGAGGGATTACCCGTGACTAATGGGAAGGCATTCATGTCTCCTCCAGGAAAAAAAGGAAGGAGGAGAAGGAAGAAGTAGAGAAGGGAAAGGGTGGGCAAGGGGGGGGGGGGAGAAGGGGAAGGAGAAGGGGAAGGGGAAGGAAGAAGAGGAAGAGGAAGAGGAAGTTAGCCAGCCAGCTGAAGAAGATGTTGAAGAAGAAGAAGAAGAAGAAGAAGAAGAAGAAGTTAGAAGGCTTGAGGAGGTAAGGAGGATGGGGGAGGAGGAGGTGGTGGTGATGGAGGCAGAGGGAGAGGAGGAGGAGGAAGGAGGATAGAGGAGGAGACTGAAGGAGGAGGATATAGCTGAGGAGGAAGAAGAAAGATAGCCAGAAAAGGAAGAGAAAGAAGAGGAGTGGAAGAAGAAGATGGAGAAGAAGAAGAATAGCCAAAGAAGAAGAAGAAGAAGAAGAAGAAGAAGAAGAAGAAGAAGAAGAAGAAGGCTTGAGGAGGTAAGGAGGATGGGGAGGAGGAGGTGGTGGTGATGGAGGCAGAGGAGGAGGAGGAGGAGGAAGGAGGAGGAGGAGGAAGGAGGAGGAAGGAAGAGGAAGAGGAAGAAGAGGAAGAGGAAGAAGAGGAGGAAGAAGAAGATGGAGAAGAAGAAGAAGAAGAAGAAGAAGAAGAAGAAGAAGAAGAAGAAGAAGAAGAAGAAGAATCATCATCATCATCATCATCATCATCATCATCATCATCATCATCATCTCTGGAATAATGCTTTGTAGGAATCCTGATTAAACCCAGATAACATCTATTTAACTCAGAGATATCTCATCTATTCTTTGTACATTACTTTATTGCAGTTTTAAGATTGAATGGAAAGACAACTGCAAACATCTGTGAGTATGAGAAGAAAGGAGAGGAAAAGAAAGGAATTCAAGCAGAATATTCTACCCTGGAAATAGCTTTTTTTTCATATTTGAATGCACATCCCTCACATGCAGCCGTTGATTGCCAAGAATGACCCACAAACTACATCTAGAAAACTCACATCTTCTACACTTTAACTTTTAATAACTAGTATTCATAAAATCTGCTTTTAGGTGATGTTTTAATGTCACCTTCGATGACAGTATGTTGACAGAACAGCATAACTCTTCACATCGGACAAGATCATTCCTATTTAACCCAATAAGTGAAGTTTAGGATGGAAGGTAAAAAGAAATGTGTAAATATTTTATTTCGTTATCATCACTGCTGCTGTTAGGGGAAAGTCACAGTCTGCTTTATTCTTTTTTTATTTCTGGGAATCCTTCAGATCAGAGACAAAAAAAACCCAGTAGGAATATCTCAAGGGACTGAAGAAACTGTCATCCAGCTACCTAAGAAGAAAACTGATTGGTTTTGTCACACAAGGGAGGCATTCAGCCCTAATCAATGAAGAATCCAGAGGTTTTTGTCATTCTGCTCTCTTAAATATATATTCTAAAGTACTGTGCATGTTCATAAGAAAGGACATACTGTGCAATTACTGGCAGTAGGCTGTGAAAGAATGTCCTAAATTCTTTGCATCTGTCTTTGTTACTCAGGGAAACAAAATCTCTTGTGTGTGTGTGTGTGTGTGTGTGTGTGTCTGTGTCTGTGTTCAAGAAAACCTCTTGAGGAAATTCTAATGGAGTCCCTCCTGCTGTGCATCTCTGCAAAAATGTATGGAGCAACTCAAGGATTGAGTTCATCTGGCATCAATTTTATTTTATTTTATTTTATTTTATTTTATTTTATTTTATTTTATTTTATTTTATTTTATTTTATTTTATTTTATTTTATTTTATTTTATTTTATTTTATTTTATTTTATTTTATTTTATTTTATTTTATTTTATTTTATTTTATTTTATTTTATTTTATTTTATTTTATTTTATTTCCCAGTGAACACTAGACCAAAAAAAAAAAAAGCTATGTCAACTTGTGACATGTCAACTTATGAAAGTTCTATTTAATTCCATCTAAATCAGTGGGACAAAGTTGACATGGCTGTCAATGAAGCAATATGCCTAGTGACAGGTTGTCTTAAACCAATGTATCCTCTTGTAAATATATCCTCCAGGTATTGTTCCACCTAGGATTAGGAGAGAAGTAACTGCAGATTCCGAGAGAGCCAAACAAGAGAATGATTCTGTTGTGGCCGGTTGGGCAGTGGCTCCTCCAGCAACCAAATCAGAGGAGGAGGCATGAGAGGCATGGTCAGCATCAAGGCAACCTGAGAGCTTCGAGGGGGGAGAGAGAGTGGAGCTGGAAGAGAGAGAGAGCTGGAGGCCATCCTGTAAGCCCTCCGATGGAGAGTCAACAGCCCCCAGGTCTGGAGGTGGCTGATGAGGAAAAGGACGAACAACTGGGTCCAATGCCTGATGTACAGATGCACAGAAGGCAGAGGAGAGGAGAGCAGTGGAAGTCTATGGGCCGGTCCTTGGGAAGGAAGAGCCACCATTGCTAGTGAAGCCCCACTCTAGCTCTGGGGATAAAAGGTAGCAGGGGAGAGATGAATAGAAGTGTCACACAAATATTTATCTTCCAGCCAGACAGACTTGTGAGAGAAAATGTTTGCCAGGGCTGCTGGTGCTTCTATTGAAGGAATCTTTAAGTTAACATCAGAGGGTTTGTTGTGCTTGGGGATTTGGGTCAGAACAGATCCCCAACATTCCTCTGAATGGATATGTGCCCCAAACTCGTTGATTTACATCTAGAAAGAGTTTTGTGGAAAGGCCTGTGGGAACAAAACCCAATTAGAAGATGGAGGAAATAATTAATGGAACAAGGAATAATCCCAAAAGAGAACATGGTTGAGGGATCTGACCTCCCCTATGTCACTTGGAGAATGTTGAACAGGTTGAGAGTCTGAGTGGTCAAAGTGTAAGACCATTATGTTCAAGTTGGAGTTTCTGGAGGATAATAACATGCTGTGTGGAAGTGGAGACACCCAGAATCTGGCCCATTTGTTGATCTGTTGAGTATTTCCAGTAAAGTGCACCGAAAGTGATTTCTTTCTTTCTAACGATAAAGCCAAAATGGTGGCCTCATTTTGGCAGTTTGTTTGATCTGGACATGGAATAAATATGTAGGACAAGTTTCTAATAACTGCCCATAAGAACCTGGTAAGTTTTAAGGCTTTGCAAGAAAAGGTTGGATGAAGATTGTTCAGTGCTATTAGGTACAATGATGGTCTCTTGAGGGAAGGATGAACCAGCATTTCTTTCAATGCAAATGGCACTATACCATCCCACAAAAAAGCATTTGAAACTACCCATGATGTCTTCTCAACCACATTTGAGAGTTTCTCTTAATCAGTTCAAGACCAACCAGCCTTAATATGGAAAACATGAAGAATAACAGTGAAGACCTACCAGTGCCACCTCACCTTGATGTTGTTCTCTTTCCTTCCTTCCTTCCTTCCTTCCTTCCTTTCTTTCTTTCTTTCTTTTTCTCTCTCCCTCCCACCCTCCCTTCCATCCATCCCTTCTTTCCATCCTCCTTCTCTTCTTTTTTCTTTATTTCTTCTTCTTTCTTCTTCTTTCTTTCTTTCTTTCTTTCTTTCTTTCTTTCTCTCTTCCTCCTTCCCCCTCCCTGTTTTCTTTCTCTGTCTCTCATCCTCCCTCCCTTCTTTCTTCTCTCTCTCTCTCTCCTTTTCTTTCCATCTTGGGGCAGACATTATTTTCAAATAAGAAATGGAATAAGAAGACTAAAAGCTAAATCATGTTTCCAGGTGATGTGTTTTAAGCCTAGCCACAGATCAATGCTGTTTATTTATTTATTTTTGCATGGTAGCAGAAGTGTAGAGCACTTCTACAGGAAGGAAAGGTTAAAAACAAACAGAAGCAACTACAATCTGCTCAAGGACACAGCTGGATGATGATTCAATGTTGTTCAAAATGCCTGCAGAAGAATTAAACATCTTTCACTCCAATGAGGGTTCCCCACCCCCACCCCCGCTTTCCCAGATCTTACAAATGGTAGATGTTCATCTGAGAACATTCCACACCTTGCTCTGTTACAAAGGGAACAAGAAAGGAAGGAATGCCATGAGGACTTAAAGCATTTAACTTGTCCAGGAACCCTGTTGCAAAAAATAAAATAAAAATGGTGCTGTGTTTTTGTTTATTCTCTTCACATGAAATGATTGCCCTTTCTCTAAACAACAAAGAACCAGCACAATGTCCAAAATAAGCTCTTCAATTCTGGAAATGATTTGAAAAGAGCAGAAGCTTCTTGGGCACCATTCAGTTAAAGCATCTGCTCTTTTGATGTGGCAGACTAAACATATTCTCCCCTTAAGGGGAACAGAAAGGAAGATGGAGAGGAGTAGATCTCATACCAGAAATATACTTCTTGGTCTCAGCAGCACATTTTTTCTTCCCTTCCCTTCCTTCTTCCAGAGAGGGTTAAGTAGCCTACACATTGAATATATCCACCTTCCCAATAGTTATCCATTTCTTGATTGCCCAACCATTTTGGAAGAAATGGGATGTCATTTTCACCTGAGACTGAAACTGATGTAAGATTTATTATTATTATACACAAAAAACAACAGTGTACAAAGCAAATGAGATAACTATGCTGGGTTTCATATCACAAATCACTAGTCAAACAATTCCAAGTGTTTAGGACTGCGTGATGTACCGGTGGATTATGCGAGCAGATCCCAGTAAGGTGGCATTTCTGCAGCTGACCAATGGTGATTATTGTTGTTGTTGTTGTTGTTATTATTATTTCCTACAATCACCAACTGTACAAATAGCATTTGAAATAACAGGCATGGTGGCACACTCTGAATTGCTTTTATTTCAATACAAGGGAGACTTTGGGCAGATGGCATACCATTTACTTTAGAACTGAGGGTAAACACAATGAGCTGTGACATTCCTATGCTCTTGTTAATGTTGGACAACAAAGATAGTCTAACTGGTATTGTTAAGCCAAATATATTTGCACCTAGACTTCCAAATCATCGCTTGAGAATCCAATGATCAGTTGGAGAACAGACAGAGGTAAACTATCCTGGATTTTTTTAAAAAAAATGTGAATATGATCTGATTTAAATGGATTAAAATGTATCATTGAAGCATGCCTTGAGTTTGATTAATATTTGACAATTTACAGGCATTAAAAATGCCAGTTCTAATATACAGTCATTGCACTAACATCATCCATAACCTTTGATACCTGCCAATACATCTGTTCATGTTGTCATATATTAATCTAATGGGTGGACAAAGATATTGATTGAAGGAGTGTTTTATAAATTTCTTAAAAGAAGAAGAATTTAATGAAAGGGAAAACCTTTCTAGATTTAAACCAGATTTCAAAACAGAAAGAAAGAAGAAGGAAGAAGAAGAAAGAAAGAAAGAAGGAAGGAAGGAAGGAAGGAAGGAAGAAGGAAGAAAGAAAGAAAGGAAAAAAGAAAGAAAGAAAGAAAGAAAGAAAGAAAGAAAGAAAGAAGAGGGCTGTGAAAATAATTACAGACCCTTCACATCTCGGACATAAACTGTTTCAACTCCTACCCTCAAAACGACGCTATAGAGCCCTGCACACCAGAACAACTAGACACAAAACAGTTTTTTTCCCATCACTCTGCTAAACAAATAATTCCCTCAACACTGTCCAAATATTTACTAAGTCTACATTACTATTACTGTTAATCTTCTCATCACTCCTTGTTGCCCCTCCCCTCCTACTTGTGACTGTATGACTGTAACTTTGTCACTTGTATCCTTACGACTCATATGGACTGTTTCCTAGTATGATTTGATTGCTTATTGTACCTTATGATGTGCCTTATGTGTTGTACCTGATGATTCTTGACTCTTGATGAATGTATCTTTTCTTTTATGTACACTGAGAGCATTTGCACCAAGACAAATTCCCTGTGTGTCCAATCACACTTGGCCAATAAAGAATTCCATTCTACAATTTAGCTACATAATTTAAGGGTTTACAGTAGATTACATGCTACACAAGAGCCATGGTGGCACAGTGGTTAGAATGCAGTATTGCAGGCTAACTCACTGTTCACTGCCAAGAGTTGGATTCTGACCTGCTCAAGGTTGGCTCAGCCTTCCATCCTTCCAAGATGAGTGAAACGAGGACCCAGATTGTTGGGGGCAATATGCTGACTCTGTAAACCACTAGAGAGGGCTGTAAAGCACGGTGAAACAGTATATAAGTCTAAGCGCTATTTCTATCCTTCAATGGTTTCTATTTAGTGAACAATATTCCAAGTAATTGGTATCTCCATTTTCTCTTTTAGACCAAAACAATCAAGTGTATCATTTTGGAGAACTAAACTCTTATGAGGTACAGACGCTTAAAAAAAGTAAACAGGGAAAATATATTTATTAATTGATATATTTCAAATGCTGGCAGAAAAAAAAAAGATTTTATAGGAAGGAAGTAGGAAAGCTGGTATTGAGACCAAGATTTTCTTAATAGTATGCAATAATTGAATAAATGATAGAAATGATTTCTGTAAAAGGTTAAAAGAATTCACACCGAAAGATAACTTTGAAGGTTTGTCCTTTTGGTTGCTATCATTATTATGTGGCTGTATTATGTACTTCCATTGGATTTTTTTTTAATAAGACAAAATAAAAACAAAATCATGGCAGCAACACAAAGCATCCAAGACTACCTCCAAAATTCTTTATTTCAGCCTATTGACTTTTTTGTAATTATCCAAAGATGTTGTTTTTTTTTCACCACATTTCCTTTGCTTTCTTATAAAAATATCCTTACTTGTACTATTTATATCAGACATGGCATGCTAAGGGAAAATTGGTCTTTTTTTTCCTCTTTGTTTTGTCTGGAATTTAATTTTGCTTTAATTTTATTCCTTCTTTTTCAATATGTGAATTATACAGATAGCGTGGATGCGAACAGCCAAGCTCTGTTTAAGAAACCTGTTAATGAGCATTATTCGACATCTACTTTGTGGGATATTTCTTCAACCTCAAAGGGGAGATCTTTTCCAATGTTATTTTTAGCTTACCAGGTGGTGCTCCACTTAGAGGGCAGACCAATGCATCAAAAATAGAATGTATGATATGTACATTATCATGTACTAAGGCACTTTAAAGAGAACAGTAATTTCACTTGCAAGTACAATTTGAATAATTTGTCCTTCTAGATCCAAATAACAATAACTGAATGTCTATGGAGATTCTCAGTCATCCAGATCACGGTTCTCCCAAAGGTGCTTTTTTAATAGGCAACTGGACTTTTTATCCTTAAAGACATTTTGCTTCTGACCCAAGAAGCTTTTTAAGTTCTGTTTGAATGGTGGAGGATATAGATTTCAATCTCTCAGCCCCTGAGATATTGGAAGACTGCTATACAATCTATATTGACTGTTTCCTAGTATGATTTGATTGCTTATTGCACCCTATGACTATCATTAAGTGTTGTACCTGATGATTCTTGTCTCTTGATGAATGTATCTTTTCTTTTTATGTACACTGAGAGAATTTGCACCAAGACAAATTCCTTGTGTGTCCAACCACACTTGGCCAATAAAGAATTCTATTCTATTCTGTTCTGTTCTGTTCTGTTCTATTCTATTCTATTCTATTCTATTCTATTCTATTCTATTCTATTCTATTCTATTCTACTCTACTCTATTCTACTCTACTCTATTCTATTCTATACTATCATGTATAGTATAGTCCTTCTCTTCACTAGACTAGACATATCCAGTTCCAGCAACCGTTCATCATATGTTTTAGCCTCCAGTCCCCTAATCCTCTTTGTTGCCCTTCTCTGCACTCTTTCTAGAGTCTCAACATCTTTTTTTTTTACATTGTGGTGAGCAAAACTGGATGCAGTATTACAAGTGTGACCTTACCAAGGCCGTATAAAGTGGTATTAACACTTGATTCTATCCTTCTGTTAATGCAGCCTAGAACTGTGTTGGCTATTTTTGGCAGCTGAAGCACACAGATGGCTGCTCTTTACATGATTGTCCACTAGGACTTCAAGATCCTTCTTACAGTTGCTAAGGTTGAGCGAGGTACCACATATGATATCCAGAAGCAGCTCAAACATCCCCAAGGATGCTAATTCAATTAGAAATTCAATCCACACCATTAATATCATCTCTAACTTCAGTGGTGGGATTCAAAATTGTTTACTTTTCTGTGGGTGTGGCTCGGTGGGCATGGCAGGGGAAGGATGCTGTAAAATCTCCATTCCCTCCCCACTCCCAGGGGAAGGATACTGCAAAATCCCATTCCCACCCCACCACACTAACCTGCTTTCCAGCTCGGTTCTCCTGTGCAGAGCAACAAAAAAAGACCCAGCCGATCAGCTGGGACTCAGGAGGCAGAGAATAGATGGGGATGGAGCCAGTCAGAGGTGGCATTTGCCGGTTCTCTGAACTACTCAAAATTTCCACTACTGGTTCTCCAGAACTGGTCAGAACCTGCTGAATACCACCTCTGTCTAATTTGGCCTTGAACGCTGATGAGTGGGCTGCAGAAAATAGGTGACATTTATTTCACAAGCCTGGATTTCTCTGGGAGAGGCCATGCCCTGGATTTCCCTAATTATACACAGGATGATCCATTTTGCTTCCGGTGCAGCAGATCTTCTCCCAGCTGGTCGAAAATGCAGCCAAGTAGATCAGTTTATCAGACATTTTTTTTAAAAATGCAAATAAATGGGATGAAAGTTGTAGAAAAACTGCATAATATATATTTGTTTACCAATAAAGGAGAATATTTGTAGCTGAGGGTTGAAATGAGGGATCATTGGTGCTAGTGATGATGTCGCCTAGTTTGGGTAATGAAACATCTGCAAGAAAACAAGCAAGGTCAGAGAGAACCAAGGACCCCTCATCATATTTTGCAGAATGCAAAAAAAAAAAATCAATTTAACAAAGTTTGCTAGTTAAGGCAAATTTGGAAGTTTGGACACCAGGCCAGGTCTAAAGCAATAGATGAAACTGAAAATCCACTTGTGTCAATTCAGTGAAAGAAAGTGTCAAACAGGGAGCAAACTCACAGTCCAAGTTTCGAAGAGGTATTAATGGAGTTGGTCAAGACACTTAGGAATGCACCAAAAGGTTTCTATTTCCAATCTCACTTTTGGCCCTAAAGAAGAAGGTTGTACAGGCTTGCAAATAATTTGAAAGAAAAGCTTTGGACCGCGGATTTCTACCATGCCTTCCTGCTCTTTATTAAAGCAAGCTCAGCTGTTCCAGGCTTCCAGGTGAGCATAAGCACTAGGCCCAATTACCTGAAGAGTGACATTAACTTTAGGCAAGCAAACCTTGTCTGAGGCTCATGGAGAAGCATGAAGAACTTCCTTAATAAAGAGCAGGGAGGTCAGTTGGTTAAACTGACAACAGTTTTTCTTTTCACAATGTTTCTGAATTGTTTTTAAGGGATATGAAGCCCTAATAAATCTAATAAGTTGGCAAGTTCTCTCTGCCATTCTCTTTTGGAGAAATCATTCTCTCCAGCTAGATGTGAGCCAAATATCATTGAATAGTTAAAGATTAGACTTCCTGAGGCCCCAGAGGTTTATCCTGTCTGCAGAAGCTTTGGATGTGGCTTCTAGAGTTCTTCTAAAAAGAACAATTATGACACAAATTGTAATTTTTGATGTTGCAGAAAAAACAAGAACAATGAACGCTATTAGTTTGAGGGGAGGGGAATGATATTTAGGTGCATTTGGAGACAATTGAACTGGATATCCATGTCAAACCAGAATAGCCAAAGGACTCCAAACTGAACTGACCAGTGGGAAAAGTTGGGGTGTTCATGAGGTTCTTCCCTACATCACCTCTGATTGATCTGGAAAATCAAATTGAAATGATCTAGTTTGATGCTTTAAATCGAAACAATAAGTCCAATTGTCATCTTTTTCAAGAGGCAACTGGACTTTCTGTTTTTTTCTTTGAAGATGTTTCACTTCTCATCCAAGAAGTTTCTTCATCAAGGACAACCATGACCTGGATGACTGAGAATCTCCATAGTCAATAAGTCCTATCTTGATGGACTGAACTAATTCCAGCTCCCCAGTTAAATCTGTATAAAAGTGATCTGCAGAATCTTACAAATTGAATTCAAAGTCACAATTGCCCAGGGCAGTGTTAAATTTCTTTTCCTTCCTCCCTCCCTCCCTTCTTTCCTTTCCTTCTTTCCTCTTTTCCTTCTTCCTTCTGTTTAATCAAAATAATTCCAGCTAATTCAGAGAAAATTAAGCAAACCACATCACCTGATTTGCTTATATTTATGAACTTGCTTGCATTTAAAAAATGTAACAGTTGTTATTCAAGTCATTTAAGAAGAATGTAATGAAAAATATGGGCCTACTCTGCATTGGCAATATTTTAGTGCACTCACTCAAGCAGCTCAACTGTCAAAACTGAACAGGAGTCTAGCTATTCATAGGTTTGTGAATAATCTCAGGTACTACGTAACAAACAATTTTTAGAAACAAAACAAAATAAAACTCCTCCAGTAATGGCATAATGGCATATTGCTTTTGCAAACCTTGTTTTACTAAGATTCAAAAAGTTCTTAAAGATTTGTTGCTGGGAATTGGGATTAAATTTCTTATCATTCAACCATACAATGCTGAGAATCTCACTGAGATTGAAAGTGGAATTTAGTATGCAAAGTGACATCCTCCATGCTCAGGTTAAATACTCACCTGGTGGGTAGAGACAAGGATGTAGGGTTAGTCACTGAGGAACAGAATATTGTTTTCATGCTCAACTACATTTAAGAAAGGGATTAGAAAATACAGTACAGGAAAACAAGAAAAAAAATAGCAATCAGAATCCCCAGAAAATTGGCAGAAAATTGTTCGAAAGAAAGAAAGAAAGAAAGAAAGAAAGAAAGAAAGAAAGAAAGAAAGAAAGAAATTGGTTTTAATCATTTGGACAAAGGATTAGGTGTTTATCCAACTAACGAGAAGGTCTTCATGGGATACCAGACACAGTCCAGACCTAAAAATAAAATCTTTCATCTATCACCCCAAGTAGTGCCTTCTAATTTAGATTAACTTCCAGAAATTCAAAACACCCCTCATCTTTGAAGTGCACAAATTAGCATGAGAAGGTTAAGGAACAGATCTTTCTAGATTTCTCTGCAATATCCAGTTCTTTGAATGGTACCTCCTATTCAGGAGCAGTGCCCATGATGATTTATCTTAACAGTGCATATATTCCAGAGCAGGATTTCAGAATTTAATGACTCTTATTTTGCTTGTCTTCACTTTTAATGAAATCTGAAATTGCACCCTGCTACCTACGTAAGGAAAATAGCAGTAGCAGCTATATTCTATGCTTCAGGTTATCACCAGCACCTGAAATCCATCCATTGATGTTTTAATTAAAACTCATTAACAAGGAGGATATGGCATACGATAAACAATCCAAAACAGCAGAATAATTCTTTTCTAGTCCAACCTCTTGCCCAAGCAGGAGACCTTCTACCATTTCAGATAAATGGTTGACCAATCTCTTCTTAAAAACCTCCAGTGATGGAGCACCTACAACTTCTGAAGGCAAAGCTGTTCCACTGGTTAATTGTTCTCACTGTTAGGAAGTTACTCCTTAATTCCTGGTTATTTTTTTCCTTGATTAGTTTCTATCTTGCCTTCTGGTGCTTTGGAAAATAAGTTGACCCCTCTTCTTTGTGGAAGCCCTCAAATATGGGAATACTGATATCTTGTCACCCCTAATCCTTCTTTTCTCTAGACTGGCCATCCCCAATTCCTGCAACCGTTCTTCATATGTTTTTGTCACCGGGGCCTTAATCATCTAGTTGCTCTAAAAATCCCAGCAAAACAGCCAAAGATCCCTAAAGAACATTGTAAGTGATTTTAAAGAATTGTCAGCATGTTTAAAAGAGGAGGAGGCGGAGGACAATGATGGCCATGAGAAGAATGAGAAGGAGGAATTAATTATGCAGAGATGGCTCCAGTGGGATTTTCCAGGTTACTGGAAATGTCATTTAACTTTCCTTGTTTAATGTGGCAACTGCACAGGAGTTTAATAAGCCCAGTAGCCTTGGCAATTCTTCATGACAGCTTGTCAAGCCCCAGGCAATGGCCCTCTCTCTTTCTGATAATTAATATCAATTAATTTTTAATTGCACCGCATTTAAAAACTTGCATTTAAAAAAAAACACCAACTTGTTAATATTTAAAACAAAAACATTTGGAAAACAAAAGGGTTTCTCTCCCATTTGTTCTTTCACAACTCAGAATTCTACAAGGGAAACTCAACTATAAGAGAGAGAGAATAAGAGAGAGAGAGAGAATAAGAGAGAGCCAGAGAGCCAGAGTGACAGAGAGCCAGAGAGAGAGAATAAGACAGACAGACACAGAGATGAGAGAGAGAGAGAGAGAGAGAGAGAGAGAGAGAGAGAGAGAATAAGAGAGGGGGTGTGTGAAAGAGAGAGAGAAAAAGAGACACAGAGAGTCAGAGAGACAAAGAGCCAGAGAGAGAATAATAGACAAACAGACACAGAGAGAATAAGAAAGTGTGGGTGAAAGAGAGAGAGAGAGAATAAGAGACAGAGAGAATAAGAGAAGACAGAGAAAAACACACAGAGAGGGATGATAAGATGGAGTCAATCAAAAGAGAAAAAATAACTCTCTGAAAATTAAATATCACTGACTGATCATATTTAAGTATATTCAGTTCATTGCCATTCTCCCGAAGTTCGCGAGGTGTCTAACGACATTAAAAAGTACAATTGCCATCTTTAGGAAGGTGATATCCAATAGATAAAAGAAGAAATTGAACAAACAATTGCATGCCTTTCCAAAGGTGTCAAGTAGAAAAATACTCCTTATTCCGGCGTGAATGTTTACTTGATGGCAGGGGGAATTAGACTGTGAAAAGCAGGTAATGGATCTAGAAATAGCTGCAAATTCCCTATGCTTTGCAGGGATCACAATTTCCAGCAGACAAGCTGCTGTGTGGGATGCTTACCTCTGATAGGACAGGTTTTACGGAGAAGGAAAGGCTGAAGTTTGTATCTCTTGCTTCTCTCCTGCAGATTGCTTATTGCCTAGTATCTCTCTTGCTGCTGTTTGGTAACCAAGAGAAATTTGAAGTTTTCATGTCTAATAAATGTATCATTGTTTCTTCAGTGTCTCCCATCTGCTCCCTTCTCTTGAGCTGCTGCTGTTTGCTGTGACTCTGTTTTTCGAAGCAAAATGTTTCCATAAGTTTATGGGGTGGGATTCAGCCAGTTCAGACCAATTCACCTGAACCAGATACTAATTTTACCTCCGGTTCGCAGAACCGGTAGTTGCAAGGTCTGGCTGGCCTCGCCCACCCCATTCCCTCCCAGGAATCTCCATGCGGCCCATTTTAGGTGCCAGGTAAGTGCAGGACCAACACGAAGGGTGAAGAATGGGCTTTCCAGAAGTTTCTGAAGTCTAGAAATGGGCCTGTTTCTGGCCTCCAGAGGGCCTCCAAAGTCTGGGGAGGCCATTTCTGCCCTCCTGGAGGCTCAGGGAAAGCCTCCGAGCCTGTGGAGGGCGAAAACCAGTGGTAGTATTCTACTAGTTCGGCCTGGTTCAGACTAGCTGGCAGCAGCAATGAGCAGTGGAGACCGAACTGGTTCTCTCTGTCGCTCTGCTGTTGGGCCCACCCGCCCACCTGGGCTCCCATACTCACTTTTATCTGCTGAATTTGAAGCGCAGCTGCTTTGTGCGGCACAGAAGAGTGCTGCACGGCAGCTGATGAAGCAACCAGGATTGTCCAGGCTTGCAGGAGGTGAGTTAGAACACCTCTGCACCTGCACAAATGCCTCTGCACCTGCGCAAAGTGCGTGTTTGGCACACACATGCATGCAAACTGTGTGCATGAGTGCAAAGCAGGCTCACCAAGCCACACCCACCAAACTGGTGGCAAAAATATTTGAATCCCACCACTGGCGAAGACGCCCCCCACTGTGGTGCAGGAGGCCAACTAGGTGACGCCCACCCAGCAACCAAGCAGAGAACCCATTGCTGAATTTTTTTGAATCCCACCCCTGGTTTACTCCGACTCAAAATAATTTAGAGAGTCAGCCTTTCCGAAGCTGCAGAGAATGAAGCAAAGAAAGGACTGTGTTCTTATCGATAGTTGGTAGGTTTGGGATCGCTGATGTACTCTAAAATCAAAGAATGACTTTTGGTTAGCTCAGTGTTATTTCCAAACTTCTTTTGGTCCATCATTTAACATAGCTTTCTAGGAGGACTAAGCTACAGTAAGGGACTTTTTCGGAGTGCAATTTGTTGTGTATTTTTATAATAGTCATTACTAACCTTACGTTACAAATATCATTTTGGAGAGAAATATTGAAGATAATGTTTAAAATATTTATATTTTGTCCTTAATTCCATCTAGGTATATGTGTATATGTGTGTTTATGTATTTGTGTGTATATAAATATATACATACTCCCAGGGGTAGGCTTCAAAAATTTCAGCAATGGGTTCTCTGCCTGGTTGCTGGGTGGGTGTGGCCATGGTGGGCGTGGCCTAGTCAGCCTCCAGCACCACAGCTGGGGGGGGGGCGTTTTTGCCCTCCCCGGGCTCTGAGGGCATTCCTTGAACCTCTGAGAGGGTGAAAACAGCCTCCCCAGGCACCGGAGGCTCTATGGAAGCGAGAAACAGGCCCATTTCAAACCTTCCCAAACTTCTGGGAGGCCTGTTTTTCACACTCTGCATGCGCCCTGCACTTACTTGCATCCAAAATGGGCTGCATGGGGACTCCTGGGAGGGGTGGGGAAGAGCGGGTAGGGGCAGGGTGGGCCAGGAGTGGGATTTGGAGGTTCTCTGAACTGCACAGAATCTTAGCTAGGGGCTCTCCCGAACCCCTGAAAACCCCAGAAGCTCATCTATACACAAACACCTCTCTCTCTCTCTCTCTTCCCTCCCTCCCTCTCCCTCTCCCTCTCCCCCTCTCCCTCTCTCTCTCTTTTCTCTCTCCCTCCCTCTCCCTCTCCCTCTCTCTTTCTGTATCTATATATCTTTGTCTATATCTATATTGATTATATCTTCTATCTATTTGTCTTTCTGTCTATCTGTCTATCTTTAATCTATCATCTATTAATCATCTATCATCTATCTCTCCATCCATCCATCCATCCATCATATCTATCTATCATCTATCTATCTATCTATCTATCTATCTATCTATCTATCTATCTATCTACAGACACACAAAAACATACATATGTCTTTGATAAGATTGGTGTAATGGATTACATCAGTATTCTATTTTTATTTTCAATGCCATTGGTTTCTTTTCTTTTTTACTTATGCATCATTAACAGGATTATCATTATTTTTGGTTACACAGTCAGCCAGATGTTTAGAATGGATTTGGCTTTTTTTTGTCCACTTATTGAGTACTTCCCAAGAACCCCAATATATGATGCTGTTTAGAAAATATTAATGTTAAAAATATTAAAGGTATTATCAGAGGATGTAAGCTGTTCCAAGTAAAGCTGCCTTTTGCAATTAACTGAAAGTGATTTTGTCAGTGCCGATTATGATTATTTGTTTATTAAATTTGTTTGCACCCATCTTGCTGCAATGTGTCTCTAGGTGGCTTACAACCTCAAACAAAGCCTTGCCCTATTTTATTGATAATTTTATTCAAGTGGTGCTCCAGATGTTTTGGGATTGCACCCAAGGAGCTTTTTACGACTGATACTATCTTTGATTTCTTTTGCCACAGTCATTCTATTTCTATTTGTACGTCTCTGTATTTTGTTACCTTCTCCAGTTCTTTTTTTAAAATTTTATTCTGCTATCTCCAGGTAGAACATCATCAACTATCCTTTTTTTTGTCTTTCTTAGGAACTGAACTGAACTGAATTCTTTATTGGCCAAGTGTGATTGGACACACAATGAATTTGTCTTGGTGCAAATGCTCTCAGTGTACATAAAAAGAAAAGATATATTCGTCAAGAGTCAAGAATCATGAGGTCCAACACTTAATGGTATAAGATTCAAGGTGCTGGTATTAACCTATAAAGCCCTGCATGGCTCGGGTCTGGGGTACTTGCAGGAGCGCCTCCTACCAGCATCGAGGTCTGATCACCCAGTACGCTCCCACAGGCAGGCCCTCCTGGGGGTGCCATCAGCCAGACAATGTCAGTTGGCGGTCCCCCGGGGGAGGGCCTTCTCTGTGGGGGTGCCCACCCTTTGGAATCAGCTACCTCTAGAGCTGCATTTGGCCCTGGACCTGCGCTCCTTCCGCTGTGATCTCAAGACTTGGCTGTTTATACAGGCTGGCCTGGACTGAGCAGGGTCGGGAATTTTAATTTAAGGGTATTTTAATTAGATTTTTATAATTGGATTAGATAATTTGATAAATGTTGTATTTATTGTTTATATATTTCTGTGTAAGCTGCCCTGAGCCCCCCCGGAGATGGGGTGGCATATAAATCCAATAAAATAAATAAAATGAATAAATAAAGGATAGTCATAGGGTACAATAATCAAACAAATCATACTAGGAAACAATTAATATAAATCGTAAAGATACAAGTGACATAGTTACAGTCATACAGTCACAAATGGGAGGGGATGCGTGATAAGGAGGGATGAGAAGATTAACAGTAATAGTAGTGCAGACTTTGTAAATAGTTGGAGAGTGTTGAGGAACTGGGCTTGGCTAGTCTAGTAAAGAGAAGGACCAGGGGAGACATGATAGCAATCTTCCAATATTTGAGGGGCTGCCACAGAGAAGAAGGGGGTCAAGTGCCTGTAGGCCAGACAAGGAATAATGGATGGAAACTGAACAAGGAGAGATTTAACCTGGAAATAAGGAGAAACTTTCTGACAGTGAGAACAATCAACCAATGGAACACCTTGCCCTCAGAAGTTGTGGGAGCGCCATCACTTGAGACTTTCAAGAAGAGATTGGACTCCCATCTAACAGAAATGGTGTAGGGTCTCCTGCTTGGGCAGGGGGTTGGACTAGGTGACCTACAAGATCCCTTCCTACTTTGATTATCTGTTATCTGAGGGAATTATTTGTTTAGCAGAGTGATGGCATTCAGGAAAAAACTGTCCTTGTGTCTAGTTGTTCTGTGTGCTGTGCTCTATAGCATCATTTTATCAAATGTGGTTAAGACGGGGATGTTCTGAAAACCCTCCTTCCCCCACAAAAAAAATTAGGAATAGAACATAGATTGTCAACTGCAACCCCAGATGAGTAAGTATAGTTATTTCATTCTTTGTGGATACATTTATGTGCTTCTTTTTTCCAGAGATTCTGGTGATTTAGCGTAGCAGGAGATTAAAACTCAAAACACCAACCCTACAAGGACACCCAACAAACCTCACAGAAATCAGCAGCTATACATCACTTCTTGAGATCCCAACATCCCCTTGATACTAAAGGCTTGACTGAATTGTTGTTTTTCTCTGGCATCAAAAGTAATTTGTAAAGATTTTCTATGTGGCTGATTCTGTTCAGACACTCTCCTAACACATAATAACTAATGATAAAACCTTATAAAAAATCGGCGCTGTGGAGTTTTGGGTTGAATAGGTCAGAAACACTTGCAATTTAGGAAGCCAACTGTGGCTGTCCAGATCATGACAGATATTTGTCAACTGGTTATTTTAGTCCACATGAAAGAGGCAAACGTAGGAGAGGCACTGAAACAGAAAACAAACCATAAATTGTGCAGATCTATATTAAGGAATAATTATCTGCCTACAGATTGGATCCAGACTTAGTCATGCTTAGAAAAGACTAACTGCAATCAATGTGACTTAATTTACTAATGACGAAGTTGAGGCTGATTGATTTCAATGGGCTCCCCCTTTAAACCTTACCAAGATTGTCTTTGAGAAGAAGAAATTCAGAATACATGCTAGAGTTACTTTCCATTTGTGTTTATACTTTCTGTAGAGTTTGTTTTATTTTTGGGGTGTGTGTGTGTGTGCAATCGATAAAAAGAAAAAAGAAATTTAATCGTTATATGTATTTTCACATATTTTTCAGCAATTGTTGAAGAAAGCTGTCAGGAACTATATGCCTGCAGGAAGGAAAGAAAAAGAAAGAAAGTGAATTGTGTTTTCACTACAAAATTTGGACGTTCCCTTCTCTTTTCCAAAGCACAATTTGAAACAGTACAGCTTCCTGCTGGCTAGTTAGAACAACATAGTCTCCCAGGAAGTTTTTGAAAAGTTACTACGATGGCATGCCATCAGTATTATCTGTTCTGCCAGAGACCCTGGGGACAAGCAAGAAGAACGTCTTAGAGATAAAACGAAGAAATGTTCTAGTATTGCTAGTCTAATAAATTGCCAGTTGATAAATGCAATTTGTATTCAGCTTCAAACCACGGTTAGTCACAGTGGCATTGCATGTAATATAACCAATGTTTATATGAAACAGACACATTCAGAACTGCCTCCTTCACTTTTGCTCAGAATAATTGGAAAGATTTCGATACAACCCTTGCATAAATTATAGCATTGTTGTGCAAACTAATTGGATCATTAGATTGCCGGTTGGATTTGTATCACTGGAAAGGAATTTGAAAAAAAAAATCCTTGGAAACACAAAGCAAAGGTATGTAACCATCACATTATCTGCAGGAAATGTCTCATGTCTAGAAAGCTATCTTTTTTTTTTCTGGGTGGATCTGCTGGCCATTGATATGGGGCTGTGGTATCATCTTAGCACTTAGTTGACCTTAACTGAGTTTGGAAGATAAGCAGGACCAGGGTTGGTTATTATTTCCATGGGAGACCACAAGGTTTATCAAAGGTCTATCAAAGCATGCAGGAAGAAGCAAAGATGAAAAACTTTCATCTGCTTCTACAAGAGTTATATAAATGCATTATGAAGTCTCCATGTTTCCACGTAAAGAAGACTTTCCCTTCAACTGATGTAGTACCACATTATTTATTCTTCTTTTTTATTTTTATTTTTTTAAAAGCTCTCATTCACTTATCCCTTCTGGTGCCCTGGCTTTGCAATTCACACATTACAAATTCTTGAATGGCTGTGCTTCCCGCCCCTCTTTATACAGGGAATTACTTCAAAGGCTATTCTCCAAAGCACCTGAAGGCTGGACAAGAAGCAATGGATGGAAACTAATCAAAGGGAGAAGCAACCTAGAACTAAGGAGAAATTTATGAATGGTGAGAACGATTAACCAGTGGCATGCCTTGCCTCTAGAAATTGTGGATGCTCCATCACTGAAGGTTTTCAAGAAGAGATTGGACAGCCATTTGTCTGGAATGGTTCAGGGTCTCCTGCTTGAGCAGGGAGTTGGACTAGAACAGGGGTGTCAAACTCAAGGCCTGTGGTCCAGATCCAGTGCACAGTGTGCTTAGATCTGGCCTGCGGGGCCAGCCTGGAATAGCAAAGGACCAGCCCACAGTGCCTCTGCCAGCAAAAACGGAGTTTGGGAAGACATGCACTCCATTTTCGCTGGCAGAGGGCTGCAGGATGCCATCACAGCCAAAAATGGGGCACAGGAGGTTGCATGCAGCTCTCCCAGGCTCAGTTTTCGATGGCAGAGGTCTATCAAATCAAACTCAACACAAAACAAAAGGAGAAATGTTTCCCCTTTTGCATTTGAGCCTGCAAGAAGGGACAGGAAAGGAGAAAGGGAAAGAGGAAAGACAAAGAAAAAGTTGGGAAGATGGGAAGAGAGGAAGGAAGAAGAAAGGAGAATGAAAAAGATGAAAAGGAAGGAAGGAAGGAAGGAAGGAAGGAAGGAAGGAAGGAAGGAAGGAAGGAGATTATAATGAGAGAGAGGGTCTGAGGGACGTCCTGCCTCAGTATTTGGCCACCGCAGGTGCCCCTGACGCAAGTGATGTTGACCTGGCCATGCCCCCATGGCCATGCCTCCCCCAACCCTCTGAGGTCAAACACAACCTTGATGTGGCCCTCAATGAAATGAGTTTGACACCCCTGGACTAGTATATCTCCCTTCCAACTGTCTTATAATATGTTTCGTTTGGCATGTTTCCTACATTTTTTTCATTACCAACTTCACATCACTTTTTCATTGCCAAACATCTTCCCATCAGGAGCAGCTGCTGGAGAAAGAGGAGAAGGGAATAAAATAGGTGGAGGAAAGTTTTACTATAAAGTGTTCTGTCCTCAGCTTCCCCAAAAAACATCAAGCAGACTCTTTGTCCTGGCAAAATCCCTTTTATGAAACGAAGGTGAATTTCTTGCATTCACCTTCAGCCAAAGGCCTGGCAAACAGTCTTTCAAGGGTGTAATGAGATGCACAGACCTTATCTAGCTTGGAGAGCTGCCAAGTAACTATTTCCAAGCTCAGTGCTGACAAGGAAGGGCTTGGCACAGAATCTCTGAGATGCACAGACAGATCTTCACACTGCTGCAATGAACAAATTGATTCCTCCAACCCCCCCCCTTTGCTCCTCTTTTAATCACTATGGGAGGGGCCATTCACGATCCACCTGTGGCCTTACTTCCATGTTGACCCTTAGTTCATAATCGTTCTTTTCTTTTGGCAGCTCTGTGCATGCACAGGCTGGGAACCGGCTCCAGCTGCTCCCCTGTCTCACTGCTGTCTGACTCCGAAGGCAGCTGGTGACTGCCAGAATCCCCTGGCCCCATCTCTGCCTCTGATGCAGGGCCCTCGTCTGAGCCTTCCTCAGCCTCCAGGACTGGGCTATGTTCCTCCCCAACCTCCTCACTGTCTGACTCTGTGGCCAGCTCTGTTAGCAGCTGATGGGCTACGACATAAAGCCAGACTACTTTTTTAATGTGTGTTTTGCAAACAAAGGAGGCAGGGTGTCAGCAATCATGCCTTTTAGGGCCCTCTGTAGAGGCTGATATTTTCTGATCGTTTATTGTTTTATTCCCTCCCTGCAAGGTTTTTTCTTTCTTTCATCTAATTGTCTTAACCAAATATTCCCTCTGATAAATTCAACGGTTAAAGAACATGGAGTGACATCAATGTTTATCTTGCTCTATGAAAATTAAAGAGAAAAGACTCAGTTTGAAGCATGATTCGCTCTCATATTTATGGTTAGAGAAACCTTTTAAGACTAAAGTGTCTTGATTATGACCGAGTGAGTTGGTTTTCATTTTTCTGATGCATTTGTGCTGCAGATATAAAAGATGTAAACAACTGGAAACTAAGAATCCTGGTGATGTGTTAAATCGGCAGAAGAGAAGAGGAGAAAAGAGGAGAGAGGATATTACTATCTGTTGATGGACAGACTAAGTTGGCTCCTAGGGAAAATGTATTCATTTCCAAGTCAGAAACAAACCAAAATTAATTTCAATGAAAAGGTTCAAACTTTTAGTAAACAAATTCTGAGCCTGTTTTTTTTTTCCTTTTCCTTTAGGAAATATAATAGGGAATGTATCCATTTTCCACTCTGCCGTGCATGAAGATGATAGCAAGATTTGAAATTGGACTTGCTTGGGTGGAAATGTTGAATCTCTGCAAAAATGAAATATTGGGTAGAAAAATTACCTTTTTACCAAATCGATGTTATACTCTTTGGGAACTTCAAGGAAGACATATTAAAATAGCATTTAACTTTCTATTTCATTCTTTCATGGATATCTGTGGATATTAATTATTGCTCCAGAAGGCATCTGTTAAGCTCGCAAACATCTGTAGTGATTCATGTCATCCTTTGAATTTTAATTTTAATTTTAATCCTTTGAAATTAAGAACAAATGGTGCATTAAATATTAGAGTTGGGTGATAGTTGAGTCTGATTACAGAAAGGGTTCCAGAGCACAAGAGAATGGAAATGTTCTTTTTGTGGGTTTTTTTTTCTTTTGGGGGTGGGGAATCATGATTTTTTTATGGTCTAATATCTATTTTCATCTTTAACTTCATATTTCTTTGATTGAACAATGTCTAAATTGTAGATAGATAGATAGATAGATAGATAGATAGATAGATAGATAAGAGAAGGATGGACAGATAGAGAGATAGATGATAGATAGATGAAAAATAGATAGATGATGAATAGATGATAGCTACCATGTTTCCCAAAAAAATGACCTACCCCAAAAATAAGTCCTTGCTTGATTTTTACATATGCACCCAATATAAGCCCTACCACCCAATAAGCCCTAATTAAGACCCTACCCACTTAAAGATGCATGAGTAAAAATTAAGCTAGGGTGGGGATGTGGGGTGGTAGAACTGCCCTACTACTTATTTTCTGACAGTTGCAGCCATGCCTCGCATACCCCAACACCTGCCTTGCTGGCCCATTTCTTCTGCAGGCAGCAAGACCAGCATGACAGAGCTCTGGATCTATCTGGAGCTCTGTTATTGGCTGCAGAGGTCTTCAGGAAAACCTTGCCAATCTTGCCGCCTGCAGAAGAAGTTCCTGAAGGTGTCTGACAGCAAAAACGAAGTGAGGTGAGTCAGTGGACAACTTCCCCTGAAAATAAGACCTGGCAAAAATATATAAGACCAGGATCCTATTTTGGGGGATACATGGTAGATTAGATAGATAGGTGATAGATAGATAGATAGATAGATAGATAGATAGATAGATAGATAGATAGATAGAGATAGATAGATAGATAGATAGATAGATAGATAGATAGATAGATAGACAGACAGACAGACAGACAGACAGACAGACAGACAGACAGACTGACTGACCCATGGTACTCTGTTTTTTAATCTTAGATAAGTTTTGGAATTTATCTTCCAGGAGATAGGATTCACCCAGCAGATATGTATCTTGGACACTCTGCTACTTCTAGACAAATTATCAAATGAATACAGGTAGTCCTCAACTTACAAGAGTTCATTTAGTGATTGTTCAAAGTTACAATAGAATTGGAAAAAAAATGACTTATGACCATTTTTCACACCTACAGCCATTGCAGCATCCCCATAGCCATGTAATTAAAATTCAGATACTTGGCAACTGGAAATGTCTTCAAAGAAATACTAGCAAGTTGCCTCTTGAAAAAGCACCTTTGGGACAAGGTTGATTTGATCGGGATGATGGAGAACCTCCATAGGCTGTCAATTGGCATGAAATTTTAAAATAGGAAAGCAAAATAGAAACAGTGAAATTTACCAGTGCTGGTGGTTTTTCAGTTTTGGTTTTCATGCACAGATCCTTGCACCAGAACATATGCAAACATTTTGGGAAGGAAGTAATTGGTTGCCGGTGGCCTTCCGGGTGGGATTCAAGGTATTAGTGACAACATATAAAGTCCTACATGGCTTGGGTCTGGGGTACTTGTGGGAACATCTCCTGCCGGCATCACGCTCCGATCGCCCTGTACGCTCCCACAGGCAGGTCCTCCTTGGGGTACCGTCAGACAGACATTGTCGGCTGGCAGTGCCCAGGGGTAGGGCCTTCTCTCTGGGAGCACCCACCCTGTGGAATCAGCTCCCCTTGGGCCTTTGTTTGGCCCCTGATATCTGCTCCTTCTGCTGGGATCTGAAGACCTGGCTCTTTCAACAGGCCGGTCTAGACTGAACCAAAGGGGGCGGGGGTTGTTTTAGAGTAATTTTAATGAATTTTAATCATTTTATTGTTATTAGGCTTGTAATCTTTAATTGATTTTTAAGTAAATTATTGTATTGTGTTTTATACTGTGAGCCGCCCTGAGTCCTTAGGGAGAGAGGGCGGCATATAAGTCTAATAAATTATTATTATTATTATTAATTGTGATAGAGGAGTGTCTATAGAGATTCTCACTCATCCAGGTCATTGTTGCCCCAAAGGTACTTTTTCAAAAGGCAACTGGACTTGAGTTTTTTTTCCTTGAAGAGGTTTTGCTCCTCATTCAGGAAGCTTATTCAGTTCTGATTCAGTTATGACTCAGAACTGAAGAAGCTTCTTAGATAAGAAGCGAAACATCTTCAAGGGGAAAAAAACAAAGTCCAATTGCCTTTTGAAAAAGCACCTTTATGACAGAGGAGCAAAGCTACTGACATCTAACTGTTAAGGTAATGAAGATTTAATAGCTGACCAGCTGCTGTAAGGTTGTAAGCCAAGATGATGAACTGAGGATGAGTTAGCAGGGTACTGCCACTTTAAGAAGCTGTCTATATAAGGGAGGCCATGTGAGGGCATCTCTCTCTCTCCTCATGTTCTATCTCCCTTGTAGTTCTCCATATAGAGTTCAAGATTGATTGATTGCCTGGTATGTATACACATGTATATATATAGTAGTCTTGTATATAAACCACTATTAAAAGACAAAGCCTCTGTGTCCTCTGTTTTGCTCCTGGGTTGTCTCACAATAGTAGACAACTCTCTGACACTAACCCTAAAGGCTTCTCTCGTAGATAATGCAAGAAAGGGAATCATAGGAAGGCTCTACTCCTTGACTCCACATTTAGACATTCAGTTTCTAACTCAAATATGAGTTTACTGAGAGCAGACACCAAATATGGGCATGAAAGACTTCGAATAAAATAAACCTCATTTCATCTCCACAGCACAAACCACGGTGATCTGATGTAAATCTTTTATATGGGTTAGAGTCTGCTCTGTTACTTCCAGGGGGAATCAACTTCTCATCCTCTGCCAAAGTCCATTCAAGTGTAACATTTAGTTATGTATTATAAGGGTTCAGCTCCACCATTTCTGCCTCCTTATCTCTGTAATAGGCTTTTGTGATAGCATACATACAAAAATTTAACTTCTTCCCATTTCACTTTCTTTTCTTTCCCTCTCACTTTCCAACTTCAGGCAACTTCTTTTTTTTCTTCTTTTTTTTAATCGTGTTTGGATAACAAAATGAAAACATAATGGTCTTTTTAGATCCTAATGCATTATTCAAATTCTTTCCTAACTTCATAATGGTCTGAGTACAGTCTGTGGATGTTATTCTTGGTTGATGCTGTTTATAATCATAATAGTAATGCTACTAGTAATTATGTTTTTATCCAGCAAGGAAATAGCTTGCATTGTGGTCACAATTTAATGCTTTATTATTATTTTATTTTTGAAGATTGTGAATCAATCCAATCACCTGCTGGTGGAAACATCTTGCAATTGTCCTTTATTGGTGTTTTGCAAATCCCTTCTGAAAAGCGACTGAGCAATGAGGATCTTTAATGGAAGGCTGAATGCAGACAGCAGGTCAGGCTGAAGCTCAGAGATGGCTCAGTGAAATCTAACTGAATTTGATCTTTTATTTGCTAGTGCCTAAAGGACAGAGGGGGCAGGATGACTCAGCCATTAAAGGATGGAGAGCTGATAGAGTGGATTCAAGAAATCTTGAACCCAGCCTGTCAACTGGAGAGCTGACAGGCTCGGTTCAAGTCCCGAGTGGCATGCAATAGGGAAAGCTCCCATTCCTGCCCCAACTCCTTCCTATTTAGCAGTTCAAAAGCATGTGAATGTGAGTACGTCAATAAGAACCACTTCAGTGGGAAAATAACAGCATTCCATGCACCTTTGCCATGTACCCATGGCCACATGATCATGGAAGTGACACTCTCCTTGGTGAAAAAACAAAGATGAGCTGGAGTCAGACATGACTGGGCAGGGAAACCTTTACTTTTAATGGACAGAATCCTGCCAAGCCAAAGCTATAACATTCTAACTGAATACAAGATACATCCTAGAAGATTCTAAGGTGTATCTACCTGAACATCTTCCTCCCGTCAAGCCCAGGATTGCACAGTCTTTTAATCTGGGCCTCTTTCTGAAAAAAGAGTGTTGCCATGCTGTTCCTGCATGGGCACAATCCGTTGCACAACTACATTTGTATGAAGCCACAATGATAATAGGCTTAATGATTTCTTTTTGTTCAGTATATATTTTCATTCCAGTAGTTGTTGCAAATTATATGTTTTAATTGCATTTTGACACCTATTTCTTATTTGTTTCCCTGGCCCCACCTGCAGATACTGTTCTCCTCAGGTGCCAGATAGATGCCTTCTGTCTTAGTTAGCTAACTCCTTTTCTGTGGGTTACACAGATCAACGAAAGAATAGAAGGAAGTATGTAAAGTAAAATTTAACCCACCAAAGAGATCAACTTTTATCAAGTTTAAGAGCAATATTTCACATGTAAAATAATAAAATGGCAAATTCTCTGTGTCTGTCTCTGTCTCTCTCTCTCTGTCTCTCTCTGTCTCTGTCTCTGTCTCTCTCTTTTCATTCTCTCTCTGTGTCCCTAGAGGCACAACTGGATAAATAGCTATAGCATTTGACTAAATAAATAAATCTTGGCAATCTTTCAAGATGCTTCTGGAGATCAATAAGATTTAAAAAAAATAACTTGTAGCATGATATTCTATTTATCTGTCTGTTTACGTATCTATCCATCCATCCATCCATCCATCCATCCATCCACCCACCCACCCACCCATCCACCCACTTATCTTATCTTATCTTATCTTATCTTATCTTATCTATCTATCTGGTTCTGAAATCTTGAGTCTTTCTTTTTAATCTTTATTATGATTAGGAAATAAAGCCAGTGGAATTGATGTTAGTTGAAATACATTTAGATACTAAAATCTGAGTAGCCATTGATTTGCTTGGCTACCCACCTACCCATACTTTCCCATTAACCACTACTTGTTTAAGAATTCCCTTCCTTCAATTCTACCGCAGGTAGCACACATTAAGCCAAGTTTATTGTAAGCCTATGCAGTGTGTATATCTTGCACCATGAATTCAATATTTGAGCTGTGAGTTGTGAACATCTAATTTAACATAATGCTCCTAAAAGTCTTTAGCAAAGTAAAAGGGAACAACGGTATATTAATGAAGGAAATAATAAGATAATTACCTTTAGCCAGAAATATTTTATACAAAATCGGCAGTGCTTCTTTGCTTTAATTTAAAATGACTGATCTACATTACTTTTGATGGGAAAACACTGAGGTTAATAGTGAGAATTGCCTATACACATGGCCTTCATTAACACTATATAATTATACCAAGATTTCTTCTACTTGAGATGTCAAACAAGATTTTATCTAGATGAATGTTTTTTTCCTTGCCTTTAATGCCTGAATGAGTTTCAGAGTCATTTGGCACTTGGCAAGTTCCATTATGACATGTTATCAACCAAGTCATGCAAAGAAGAATTAATTATTTCCCCCCAAAAAGGGCATGATAAAAATATTTGGGAATATTACAATAACTTGGTTAGTTCTTAGGATGGAAAGTGGGGAAATATGAAGTCAAGGGAGATTCCCCTCAAGAAGAATGGCTGTCTTGCAACAACAAGGCTGCTAATTAGTGAACACAGCCATCCACCTCGGACTGCAGAATTATTCTGAAAAATTTGGAAAGTGCTTCAGGAAATATGTCCCATTCTGTATAAATTAACCTTATTGTTACCTCAATCCTATTATGCCAAGGCAACTCTGTACATATATTTTGTCAAGGAGAGGAAAGGATGACCACTACATGCCAGCAAAGAATTAATTTTTGCATATCTTTTGTGTGATCTAATAGGCATCCAAATGTTGCAGATCACATTTGGTAAGCCTAATATTAAAATAATAATAAGCAAATATGACCCAGTATGCACCCAGAAGTTCTCATCTTATGTATGTTCCATCATAAAGCAATGTCTCCCAGCTTTTTAAGGTTTCTCCAAACCCACCACAACCTCACCTCTTCTCTTCTCTTCTCTTCCTTCCTTCCTTCCTTCCTTCCCTTCCTTCCTTCCTTCCTTCCCTTCCCTTCCCTTCCCTTCCCTTCCCTTCCCTTCCCTTCCCTTCCCTTCTTTCCTGTGGTTCCATTCTCCTGTTCTGTTCTGTTCATTCCACTCTGTCCTATCCTACGGTATCCCATCCCATTTCATCCTATTGAATATGTCTCTAGTTCTTCCAAACCCGTGATATACTCCAAGTTCTGATTTCTAACATGTACATAGGAAGAGAAGAAACTTTGTAATTTTTGACAGTATGTTTGCTTTGTGTGTGTGTGTGTGTGTGTATCTGGTTGACAACAAGGAAAAGACACAAAGTAGGAAAGGTTCTATTGAAGAAAGAAGTTTCCTTAAGGAAATTGCAGCAAAGGTACCAATCAGTAGAACTGTGAATCCTGGAATCATAATTCAGGAAAACTCATTTGGACCTCACATGATTAGAATTCATCTCTGTCATTCCACAGAATAGCCCAGCTCCACAGGACTAAAACATTATATTATTTTTTTCTCCTTTTTTTCCTGCAGGGGAAAAAACTTCTAATCTATACTAATCTGTGTAGTGCATAGCCATTAAACAAATTGTGAAATCTAGTCTCTAATAAAAGCAGTATTTTGAATTGGCTCAATTCCCCTGAATTTTTTTTTTTTAGAATTTAAGTACAAGTTTAATTTATTTCAGAGTATTTCTTGAAAGTACAAACACTTCTTATTCAGCCTTCTGGCATTGATATCATTGTTGTTTTGAGGTTCCTTGGGCTCTGAAGGCTCTGGAACAATTAACAGAAGCTCCTAAGCTAGTAGCTTACATTGGCAAAAAGTTGAAGATAGTCGGTGAAGTTAGTTTTAATTATTTGCATAACCTCCAAAGATATGAACTTGAACATCATGTCCCAATAAACTAGTGAAAAGCTGCTTTAAAGAATAAGAAATTACTCTCTTTTGGTCTTAACATTACTCTTTCCCTTCAAGGATGCCTATGTTCTTTTTAGCTACAGCCTCAGTTTATGAAATACATTAAAACTTCAAGTTTTTTTTCCCCAAAAAAATATTGTATAAATTAACACCAAAGCAAAAATCTCTACTTACTGTATATACCAGGGGCTCTCCAAATTTAGGTTTTAACACAAGGGTCTTTAAACTTGGCAAGTTTAAGACTTGTGGACTTCAACTCCCAGAATTCCTGAGCTAACATGATTGGGGGAGGAATTCTGGGAGTTGAAGTCCACAAGTTTTAAAGGTGCCAAGTTTGAAGACCCTTGTGGTATATCAATAAATTACTTATACTTTGCCAACCTTTGACACATTTTCAGTATATTTATTTATATTTTATTGAAAAGGGGGCAAGGAAGAAGGTTTTTGATCCAATATTTTGGATTCATTCTACTTATGAGATCATTTTCCAACCTTTTTCTTTTTAAATTTTTATTTTTCCTACCAAGTGTTAATCTGCTATTGATTTTGCATGATGAAATAATTCAACTTGGATAAATAATGTGGGTAAATGAGGCTACTTTGTCAGATCGCTTGTTTGTGGCTTTGTGTAGATTTTAATGTCTGTTGTGACTTCATCCTTTTTAGTGGGCTGCATTAATTAAAAATAATTATTTTGCTTCGTGACTGCTATCTCTGAGCCATTGTTATTGGTATCAGCTATTAATATTATAATGCGGCCTTTCATTGTTTTACATTTAATTTTAATAAAGAGAAGGAAATACAGTTTAGAGGACTGGAGAATTGGAAATGAAGCTTCTGAGGAGATTGCAGGAGGACTGGGTGTTTTTTTTAGCCTCATATTTATTCCAGATCTTTCCACTTAGAGAATGAGTTCAGAACTTATTATTCCTGCAACTGATAAAGCAAATAACTATTTCAGAACTGTCATACCTGAGTTGTTTGAAAGGATGAAGAATAACACATAGTCTAAATGAAGGCATTGAACAGATATCAGTTATTTAAAAAAAAACACAGAGAAGGGACACAAATTCACTTTAATTTTTCTGGTTGGAGAAGTTCCATTGTACTTTGGATATTCTGACCATATTCATAGGATGAATATCTTGTCTATGGCAAAATACAACCAAGTTCCCCTGTATCTATAATGCATATATAGTTTTTTGGGAGGAAAATAAGGGCAAAAAAAAAAATCTGTCTTTGCCTACCGGCATCCATTGGTATTCATCTGGCTAGCGTTCTGTCAGTGTGTGAGAGAGTTGAGGGCTGTTTGGAAACTGAAAGAGTATTTGCTGCGTGAGCAAGAAGGAGACAGCAAGGAGCCTGGGTACGGCTTAGCTCAACTGTCCTGTGCTAAAGCTGCTTGGTGCTGTGAAACTAAAACTGAAACACTGAAACAAATGTTTTGCATTTGGAACAGATTTCTCTTTAGCTGGGGAGTGGGATTAGAACGCCTTAGCATCAGAGCGTATTAATAATAATACAGGAAATACTAATGCTCTGGTGGGAGATTTTGTGATGATGTGAGTGGTATTTCATACACACACACACACACACACACACATGTACACATACACACATACACATACATGTAAATAAAGTGAGAGACTCTCACTTCCCTTTCCATTTTCTGCCTTTTTCACTTTTATCCCATAAAATAGAACCAGTTTAATATAGTAGTGAAAATGCTTGGTCTAGAAACCAGGAAACTGGGAGTTCTAGTCCTGCTTTTGGCAGGAAAGCCATCTGGGTGATTTTGAGCCTGGGAGATCACGAGTTCTAGTCCCGCCATAGCTACGAAAGTTGGCTGGGTGACTTTGGGCCGGTCATTCTCCATCAGCCCAATTCCCCCTCACCTCAAGGTGGTAGTTGTGGGGAAAGTAGGATGTATTGGATATGTTTGCTGCCGTGAGTTATTTGTAAAAATAACAAAGACTGGATACAAACAAACAATAGTGGGAAGATAAATAAAATTTAACAGAATGCAGGATAATGCCATTGCGGGAGGTGTAGGAATTTTATTCTACTCCGCTTTCACACCCTATGAGTATCCCAAGAACAATCAAGATGGGAATTCCTAGATAGGCAGCATTTTTGTGGCGTCTCTCTCTAGGATACCATCTTCTTCTTAGTCAGTACTCCACACAGTGTATGTGTGTGAGGAGGTGGGACAGGAGAGAGGATAACAATTAGTTTTAAGCACCTATATTCAAACTTGGCAATCAGGATGGTGCACTGATATTTTCTCCTTCATGCTCCTCAAAGGTCTTTGCTTCATCTTTAAGAAGATGCTCTGATCAATTTTGTATATCATTTTGATTTGATTCAGCATTAGAACTTGCAATTTATTTGTCTGACACTCTTTGCAATGCTATGGGAAAACGTGGTGGGGTTATTTTCCATCCTACAGGTGCTCAAATAATTTATTAGGCTTGTTGTGTCAGGTCTCAGACTGCTGTGTTATTATTCATTGTCCTCCAAGTGTTTAGTGAGCAGACAGGTATCTATTAATCTGTTTTGATTTTTTAAATATAAAATTCAGGGGGAAACAGAAAAACAGCTATGAGATTGGCTCATTGCCCTGCTCTAATTAGTCTGCAAGATGTTACTTCTTGAAGCTGGACTGTGAATCTTAAACAGGGAGGTCTATACAAATTACCATTTTTTTCCCCCTGAAAGGATGCTACTTCAGTGGGAATATTTGCTTTGAGGTTACTTTTCACAAAATTTGTCAAAGTTTTGTTTTATGCTGTCATAACCGGAAGCAATTCAGAATTCTAGTTTTGGCAAAACTTGGCAGAAAACTCACCTGGGACAAAAGCATTGTCTACTTCTCTTGAAATCATGTACCTATTCTCCCCAAACTAAATTTAACTTAATTAGCAATTGCATTGCAAACTTTATCTCCTTTCCAGGTAGAACATAGAACATAGACTAATAAGACTTGACAAGACTTTGGTGGTCTTCAAGTCCAATCCCTTCTTCAAGCAGAACACCCTATACCAGGGGCCTTCAAACTTGACAGCTTTAAGACTTGTGGACTTCAATTCCCAGAATTCTTCCTCTAGTCGTGTTATTTCAGGAATTCTGGGAGTTGAAGTCCACAAGTCTTAAACTTGCCAAGTTTGAAGACCCCTGCCCTATACCATTTGGATTAAGAATGGCTGTTCAGTGTCTTCCTAAAAGCCTCCAGTGATGGCAGACCCACAACTTCTGAAGGCAAGCTGTTCCACTGATTAATTGTTCTCACTGTCAGAAAATTCCTTCTTACTTCTAGCTCGGATCTCTCTTGAATGATCTGCCACCAGTTACTTCCTGTCCTGTCCTCAGGTGCTTTGAAAATAGATTGACCTCCTGCTCAAGTCTGGCATCGGGCTGTTATTATATAACCCCCTAATCCTTCTCTTCATTAGAGTAGACATACATATTTCCCTCAAGCATTCATCATATGATTTAGCCTCCAGGTCCCCTAATTATCTTTGTAGCTCTTTTCTGAACTCTTTTTAGGGTTCCAAACATCTTTTTCGTATCATGGTGACTGGAAATATTTCCAATCCAGTAACATCTGGAAAGCATGACATTAGGCAATATTGGTCTATACAGTATACTTGGTTGATGACATCAGGGATAAATTAACTAATTAATTATGTTTTTTTTAAAATCCATTCAATTGTGTCTGATTCTCAGAGATTGCCTGGACAAGTACAGTTTTCTTGTCAAGGTTTTTCAGAAGTGACTTTCCACTTCTTCCTTAGGTTTGCTTCCTAGAGCTGAGAGAGACAGATTGGTCCAAAGACAACCAACTGACAGGACTACAGTAGAACTCATCTTTTTCCAGTTTCTAACCTGAGTTAGAACCATTTTAACTCAGTTAGAATCATGGTTAGAACCATTATACCAAATTGGCTCTCAGTTAATTAATTATTCTTTTCAGTCTTACGGCTATATTTTGGATAAGTCGAAAACACATTTTATGAATTCTTACTGTTCAGAACAGAGTGAAATAAATTTGAATATACTATTTTGTTCCCTTTATTTTTAAAATTATTGAAAGCCTTGTGCTTTTAGTGTGAGGATTAGATTAGGATAAATGACTATAACTAAACTAAAATATTTTTTTGAGGGTTGGTTTTTTTTTTGGCTTCATGATCTAAATATGAAAATGTCAACCATGAGTGAGAGTTTTGGATCAATGTTTTTAAGTATTTGACCCATTCTTCAAATAAAACAATAGAAAAATAGCTCACAGATCTGACAGCTGGTTAATGGACAGAGTTCAGGCAATCTCTCTGTTAAGCAACAAGAATTCAGAAAACAATGATATATTCCATTAGATAAAGATGCAATCATGGGAATGAAATAACCATTATCGATATAATCAATCAAAATAATCAATGAAATGATACAATGAACATAAACTGAATCTAAAGGTAATTGCAACAAACTGATGGAATTAGCTTCAGGTACAAGGGACATTTTAGTAGCATGGAAATATTGGAGATTTATATTAAATTGCTAAAAGTGGAAGAATATGTACTCATAAATGGTTTTGCCTACAACATAACCTATCCTTACTTAATGATGCTGTCTGATTCTGACCAGAATATTAGTTTAACTTTGACTTTTCTGCAGTCAAACATTGCTGATTTTCTCCAAATGCCATGCTTGGGTCACTGTTCAAATTACATGGAAGAATTGTAAAGCGATGACTGGATTTGAGGGACAAATTGTAACCTCATAATTCATTTTGAAGCATGAACTTTGTAAATTCTTCAAACAGACCAATTTTCCCACATTTAGGATATAAGCACCAATTTCTGCCTTTTTCTCTTGGACAATTCTTCCTCTATGGAATTGCTGTCATTCATCTTATTTATGTATTTATGTATTTATTTATTTTATTTGTCAAAAGCTTACAATATAACAGAAACAAGAATAAACATAAGTTTAAATACAAGAAATAGGAACTAATAATTGGGGACAATAGGAGAGGGGTGGTAGGCACGATTGTGCACTTATGCACGCCCCTTACAGACCTCTTAGGAATTGGGTGAGGTCAACAGAGGTTAGTTTGAGGGTAAAGGAGTGGGGGTTTGAGCAGGTGACAACAGAATCGAGTAGTGAGTTCCAGACATTGACTACTCTGTTGCTGAAATCGTACTTCCTGCAATCGAGTTTGGAGTGGTTTACATTAAGTTTATATCTGTGGTGCACTCTAGTGGTGTTGTTGTTAAAGCTGAAATATTCATTAATTGGTAAGATGTTGTAACATAGGATTTTATGTACTATGCTTAAGTCTAATCTTAGTCGGCGTAGTTCAAGATTGTCTAAGCCTAGAATCTCAAGTCTGGTGCTGTAGGGTATTCTGTTGCGAACAGAGGAATGTAGTACTCTTCTGGTAAAATACTTCTGGACATCTTAAGAACATCCTCCTCTACCAGGAGATGGAAGTTGATGGACTATCAATCAATGCAAATAAAGAAGGTAAATTTTGACTTATGACCACAACTGAGCAAGACAGTGAGGTTTCACTCCATTTTACAAGTTTCTTGACATGGTTGTTAGTTGAATAATTGCAGTTATTAAGTTAGTAACACGGTTGGTTAAATGAATCTGTCTTCCCCATTGGCTTTGCCTATCGAAAGGTCGCCAAAGTGGATTACACGACCCCAGGACACTGCAACTGTCATAAATATGAGCCAGTTGCCAAATGCCCAAATTTTGATCACATGACTATGGGAATCAGTGGTGGGTTTAAAATTTTTTTACCACCAGTTCGTGGGCGTGGCTTGATGGGCACGTTTTGCCAAATGCACGTGTCATGCCCCTGTCGGAGTCTGAATCCAAGGAGGAAGACAAACAGCTGACAGGGAGCGGGAGTGTGGCTCCGTTGGCTGTGGAGGAGGCTGGGGAAGGGCAAAGTCCAGCTGGGTAGAGCAGGGGAGGGGTAGAACAAGGGAGGGGGAATTCAGAGGAAGACCCAGGCCCACCCCCTCTTCATCCTAGCGCACACAGAGAGGAACGAAGAAGAGAGCAACGTGGGTTGCATGGCTTATGTGGGAGGAAAGGGCCCTGATTCCCTTCATTAGCCACAGATGGGAAGAAAGTTTATAAGAAATACAGGCTGCGTGTGGCAGCTGCTGGGAGCAAATGTGACTTTATCTTGTGTTGACTTTGCTTATCTGTGTTCCTGGCATCTACCCAACCGTGTGAGTTTTGCCATACCTTCATGTCTGGAATTCTTGCTCCTGCCCTGCCAAACTAATTACTTCAGTTGGGCTTGATTGGACTTAAAGTTACAGTTTTTGTGGACCATGTTTTGGCCTATATTCCCTGCAGTCAAAGGCTGTTCCTGGGGGAGTTTTTCTCCAGCCAGAAGGTAACCTGGACATTGGGGGCAAAGCTGGAGATAATAAAGGGACTCTTATTGATTATCTGACTGTGTTGCCTTTGTGCCACATTGCAGATCATCACAGCATACTTTGCATGCGTGTAGAGGGTTTCCTACTAACGTTCTCCTGCAATCCTGCACTCTCCCTGTGTCTTCAACGGCTGACCCATGGCAATCCCTTGTGCCGTGCGAAGCAGCTGAGGTTGAAAAGCAGGAAACAAAGGTCAGTTTAGAGCTGGGGCAGGTGGGAGGGCCCAGCAGCTGATCATCAGAGCAAACCAGTTCACTCACAGATGATCCTTGGAGCTACCGGTTCAGCTGAACTGGGCCTAACCGGTAGAATACTACCACTGATGGGGATGCTGGAATGGTAGTAAGTGTGAAAAATCAATCACAAGTCACTTTGTAGTGCTGTTGTAACTTTGAATGGTCACTGAACTAAATCAAGGGATACATATAATGCATTTCCAAATGTAAGAACTGGATACATACAGTGTAATCCCTTAAGATGCAAATGATGGAAGCAAATAATTATCCTGAAATATTGGATGGACCCTGAATGTAGTATGTAAAGGCATTAAGCATTTTCACTTGAATTCAACGGCTGCTATCTTTAGAAGACATGCTTCAAAGTCCTCTAGATAATTGCTAGGTTTATCAGAAAAAAAAATTGGGTGACAAACAAGGAGATGCATAAGAGAAGGGGAGATGTAAAAAAAAAAGTCAAGATGGCAGCCGGAACTGTGCACCTGAAGACCTTCCCCCTTTTTATATACAAAAAAATTCTGCAAAAATAATGTATCATCTAAAGGCTGGATTTTGAAGGCAATCGCTTTAGCGGTTTGCAATAATATAATGTAAACAGCAACTAGAGACTTATTCAGGTGAGAGCCAGGAATTTGTCGGCTTTGCTTGAAAACTCTGCTAAATTAATTCTATCTGCTATTACACTGGAATGCCTGGAAATCTGACCTCTTCTGTGATGCATACTCTATGGGGCTGATACCATTCTGGCATCCTTCAGTGGGGAAAAAAAGAGTTGAAGAAATGATGGGTTTGCATCTTGAACACCAACTCCAGCACAGAGTGCCAGAGGATAAACTGTAGAAGATGTGAGTTTTCTAGATGTAGTTTGTGGGTCACTCTTGACAATCAGTAGCTACATGCATGTGAGGGATGTGCGTTCAAAGCTAATTCCAGGGTAGGTAATATTTCACGAGAAGAGTTCTCCACTCGTCTACTCATTGCAGAATACCTTATGCCACCAGACGTGAAATTTTAGACCTAGACAATCTAGAACTATGCCACCTTTGGTCCAATCTAAGTATAGTACATAAAATTATCTATTGCAATGTCCTACCTGTCAATGAATACTTCAGCTTCAATCACAACAATACAATAGATATAAACTCATGGTTAACCGCACCAAACTTGATTGCAGGAAATATGACTTCAGCAACAGAGTGGTCAATGTCTGGAATACTCTACCTGACTCTGTGGTTTCTTCCTCAAACCCCAAAAACTTTAACCTTAGACTGTCTACTATTGACCTCACCCCTTTCCTAAGAGGTCTGTAGGAGGTGTGCATAGCGCACCAAAGTGCCTACCGTCCCTGTCCTATTGTTTCTTTTTGTATTCGTATCCATTTCATGTATTCATAATTCTAATACTTGCTTGACAAATAAATAAAATAAAATAAATAAATAGAATATTCTGCTTGAATTCTTTTCTTTTCCCTCTCCTTTCATGCTCATATATTGTAGCAGTTGCTTTTCCATGAAATCTTAAAACCACAATAAAATAACATACAAAGAATAGATGAAATCTCACCTGAGTTAAATAGGTGTTATTTAGGTTTAATGAGGGTTCATAAAAAACATTATTTCAGAAATGAGGATGAGGATCTTCTTCTTCTTCTTCTTCTTCTTCTTCTTCTTCTTCTTCTTCTTCTTCTTCTTCTTCTTCTTCTTCTTCCTTCTCTTCTTCTTCTTCTTCTTCTTCTTCTTCTTCTCTTCTTCTCTTCTTCTTCTTCTTCCTCTTCCTCCTCCTCCTTCCATTTAGATGTTGAGAGAGAAGGTTCTGGCTCTTGCTCTTCTAGCAGCTTCAGCCTTTGATAATTGGTGTTGTAGTGTGTGTTTGATGTTGTCTCCCCACCTTTTCTATTAACCTTTTTCTTTTGGCTATTTGCTTTGTACAGATGGAATCCCACAAATCCCTCAGGTGAGCAAACCACTTTATTTGCTGTTTTTGTATTTAGGTTTAATGAGGGTTCATAAAAACATTATTTTCAGAAATGAGGATGAGGATCTTCTTCTTCTTCTTCTTCTTCTTCTTCTTCTTCTTCTTCTTCTTCTTCTTCTTCTTCTTCTTCTTCTTCTTCTTCCTTCTTCTTCTTCTTCTTCTTCTTCTTTTCTTCTTCTTCTTCTTCTTCTTCTTCTTCTTCTTCTTCTTCTCCTCTTCCTCCTCCTTCCATTTAGATGTTGAGAGAGAAGGTTCTGGCTCTTGCTCTTCTAGCAACTTCAGCCTTTGATAATTGGTGTTGTAGTGTGTGTTTGATATTGTCTCCCCACCTTTTTCTGGCTCTGTATTCTTTAACCTTCATCTCTTTTTCTATTTGCTTTGTACAGAGTGGAATCCCACAACATCCCCTCCAGGTGAGCAAACCACTTTATTTGCTGTTTTTGTTTGTAATTTAGAACCAATCTTACACTACATACATACACAAAATCATTTATTTATTATTTATTAATGGGACTTATATGCCGCCTCATCTCTGAAGACTCAAGGCTACATAATAAAAACAAACACAATAAATATTTAAAAGAATTAAACTAATGGTCCTAATTATTACAAAACTTAAAACCACCAAAATCTAAAACCACTCCCACCCATGGGTCACAGCCCGATTGGTCAAATAACCAGGTCTTCAGGTCATGGCGAAGGTCCGGAGGTCAGGGGCCAAGGAGCCCCAGGGAAGTTGGTTCCAGAGTTCAGGGACCTCGACAGAGTAGGCTGCGTCGGGGACCGCCAGCCGGCATTGTTTGGCTGACGGACCCCACTTAAGGAGTCTTGTCTGTGACTTCTCTGACAGGGCTTTATTGTTAGTATTCGATGTTGGCAGCAGTCTCTCCCTTAAGTAATAGGACCTATATGTCATGTAGGACTTTGTATGTTAAAGTTAAAACCTTGAATCATTGTGGTATATTTAGCTTCATTCCCCCAAAACAGCTTTCTCTCATGATTTTCCATTTGAAAGAGGGAAGGAATTGCTTACTACACATTCAACCATACACCAAGGCTATGCCACTTTTTTTTGTAGATGTGAGAAGACTGAAGATAATCTGCAAAGTTGTCAAACATTTCCTTGTCTTATCGCTGGATGATAAATGCTTGATAGTATCCCGTGAATTAGGGCACCAATTGTTTGCATTTATGTTGTTAAAAAAAAAAAAGCTTTACTGTGAAAAGTGATCAAAACATGCCCATAAGAGGCAGTGAATATGATTTGTCATTGTGATGAGAAAGCTTTACTTTACCTACTGGAGTTGTTCCCTGGAGGTATAAAAAAAATTTAAGGCAAGCTTGAATTGAGACAATAAGACAGGGGATGAAGATAAAGAGTGGTATTTTCAGAGAAGACTCAAAACTACATTAAAATGACAGAGTGGGCAGTCTAGGATTCAAAATATTTGCCGAATTCTGGTGATACACATAAAATACCACCCTCATTCTAGGTATGCTAAGCTTTCCTTTAAATTAGCTTGTTTTTCATTAATAGTGCCATTATCTTATTTATAAAATCATTTGCAAATTGTTCTTGTGAAATGTTCCTATTTACAGGGACTAGCTCCCATCTGAGAACTTACACAGGAGGACAAGCAGTCTTTCTCCAACTAACAAATACCACACTTAGTTTGATAAATAGCCTAGATATTAACATAAAAAGGTTAAGTTTTCCTTGTCCAGTTGTGTCTGACTATAGGACACAGTGCTCAACTTTGTTTCTTGGCCAAGGGAGCCAGTGTTGTCTGAAGACTTTTTCTGTGGTCAATTGGCCAGCATGGCTTTTCCCCAAAGGTGCATGGAACACTGTACCTTTCCACCAAAGTGGTACCTATTAATTTATTCCCATTTGCATGCTTTTGAAGCTGAGCAAGGAACAGGAACTCACCCATTGCCTGGTGCTCAGATTTCGAACATAGATGGTCAGCTTTCTAGCTGACAAGTTCAGTGTCTTTAACTGTCATTCTATCTCCTGGATATTAATGTATTGAATGCTTATTTTATCTTTATGAACTAACACATTTGAAGATGTAAGTTTAGCCTAGCATGGATAACCATCACTATACTGCTTGAGATTCGTAATAAATCTGTAAGAATTGAAAATAAGCAATCTCTTTTGTTGGAGCATGCAAAGTTAATAATCAACAAACAATCTTGCTGGTGACCAATAAAGGAGAATATTTGTAGCTCCAGGGTGAGATGAGGGGTCCTTGGTGTTCTCTGTGCCTGGTTGTTTTTTTGCAGATGTATCATGATCCAAATTAGGTAACATCATCAGGACTAGTATTAGAAGCAATTAGCATTGATGATGTTACTTAGTTTGGGTCATGAAATGTCTGCAAGAAAACAACCAAGCTCAGAGACCACCAAGGACCCCCCCTTGTGTGTGTCATGTACACTAGTTCATTTTGTTCTTTAAAATACCCTTTTGCCTATTTTTTTCCAGGAATATCTGAGTACTGATCTCTGTATAGACATCAGACATCAGAGCTGGGTTAGGGGATGTACAGAAAATTGATATTACCCAAGATTACTGGTTCCTGGAATCCTGCTGTAGTAGAAAACAGAGCACAAAGAATAAGGAAAAGATGCAAGTGAATAAATGAGCATGTAGAAAAAAGGAGACATTTGTGGATGACAACCCAAGCTACAACACACAAATAGTATCCTGAATTATCAAATGTGGTGGCTTCTCCTTATTCTTGCATAATCCTCTTCTATCTCTGGAAGAACCAACATATTAGAACAATATTGGAATGATAACATCTATATCTATATCTATATCTATATCTATATCTATCTATCTATCTATCTATCTATCTATCTATCTATCTATCTATCTACAGTGTTGGCAGGGGGGCAGAGGTCGACTCCAAAGCACCTCACTTGTGGGGTGCCGCAGGGTTCGGTCCTCTCACCCCTCCTGTTCAACATTTATATGAAGCCGCTGGGCGAGATCATCCGTGGCTTTGGGGTGAGTTATCATCAGTATGCTGATGATACTCAGCTATACATTTCCACCCCAGGCCACATCAGTGATGCTCTCCGTGATGTCCCATTGTCTGGCAGCGTGCGGATCTGGATGGACAGGAACATGCTTCGACTCAACCCGCCAAGACAGAGTGGCTGTGCATACCGACATCCCGTCCAGTTTTGAGGTACCATCTTTGCTCATGGGGAGGAGGTGTTGCCCCCGTGGACAGGGCACGGAATCTGGGGTCCTCCTGGACTCACGGCTCAAATTAGAGGAGCAGGTGGGGGCCATGGCCAGGGGGGCCTTTGCCCAGATCCGGCTGGTTCGCCAGTTATGCCCATTCCTGGACCGGGATGCCCTGTGCACAGTCACTCAGGCTCGTTATTTCCCCCGACTACTGCAAGCTCTCTACCTTGGACTGCCCTTGCGTACCACTGGAGGCTTCAGCTGGTGCAGAATGCGGCTGCGCAGGTTGTGATGGGAGCTTCCCGATACTCCCATGTTACACCCTCCTGCGCTGCCTGCATTGGCTTCCGTTGCCCTCGGGTGAGATTCAAGGTCTTGGTATTAACAT
The DNA here is from genome assembly GCA_009733165.1 of Naja naja. NCBI lineage: Eukaryota > Metazoa > Chordata > Lepidosauria > Squamata > Elapidae > Naja > Naja naja. The sequence continues at coordinate 48,664,774 of CM019153.1, read as the reverse complement.
TTAAAGTCCAACAGGGCATGGGTCCAGGTTATTTATGGGAACGGCTTCTCCCAGCATCTAATGCCAACCGCCCTGTGCGGCGACAGGCAGGGTCTCCTCGGGTGCTCTGCACACAATGTCGCTTGGCGGGAGAGGGCCTATTCTGTATGCTCCCACTTTGTGGAATCTTCTTCCGCTTGAGCTCCGTTTGGCTCCCTCTTCGCTCCTTCGCCATGATTTGAAAACCTGGCTCTTTCTACAATCTGGGTTGTGCTGACTCTCCTGGGTTGGGTTATTTAATTGGGGTTTTAAACGTTAATTCGGCTTAAATGTTTAATATCTTTTTAATTAATTTAATTTATTCACTGTTGTATTTTAATTGTAAGTCAGCCTGAGTCTTCGGAGAGGGAGCGGCATATAAGTCGAATTAATAAATAAATAAATAAATAAATATCTCACACAACAGATACACACACATATGTGTCTGAGTGTGTTTGTGTTTACATACATACATACATTCATGTTATATGTTATCTATCTATCTATCTATCTATCTATCTATCTATCTATCTATCTATCTATCATTATCTATCCGTACACACATATAACTTTTCCACAAATACTCAAGAGTTGTAATATATCAATGAAGATTCTCAGTCACTCAGGCAGATTTGTCTGGAAGCTGAATTATGACAACTGGACGTCTTTTCTTTTTGGTTTGAAATGTTTCGCTGATTATCCTAGTAATTTCTTCAGTCTGAGCAAAGTTGGTTAAAGGAAAGAGGCCCCATCTATATCCTCCAGGGAAGTTTCATTCCTCACCTAATCTGAATAGGGTTCTAAATTCTTCTCTTAGGTGGGTCTCTAAGAGTGGATCTCCATGGGGAATCTGTGAAGTGGTCTTGATCTTCCTGGGGACTGATGAAAGATCAGCTTAAAAAAATGAGGGACAGGTTGTATCTGAGGCCTCCGCCTCTACTGAGGGAAAGATTGATCAATGAATTAGCTAATTAAGCTGATTATTTCTCATGGCTATACATAAGAATCTAGTCAAGTAATGGTCAGCACTCAATTGATGCTAGATAAGTGTTAACGGAATCTAAGAGAGGTTGGATTTAGACCATTTGTGAGAAAGTAATGGTTCTAAGCTGGTTCCTTTCTTGACTCCACCACCCCAGGCACTGCCTGTCCTTCTACTACAAAAATCAATTAAATCTACAATATTTATATTGAAAAGTGTAATATTATTTTATCTTTAATATCTGCATTTTTTTCTCCTACAGAATGTTTCTTGGTTGATTTTTGATGCATACTGGATTTTTTTTTCACTTTTTGTTTGTTTTATTTATAACTGTCTTGCAGCATAAAGTGAAATGATGGGTGGAATTGTTTTAGGGAAGCAGAAACATATCTAAAAGTGTGCCTATTCATTTATGCATATAATGGCAAGTATTGACCACCCTTTTGGCCATAGAACAGATATGGTCTGTACAGTCAAGCATGATTGTTATAGTCTTGAACATATTTTGGAAACATGGTTGAGAAATAGCTAGAAAAAGACTACATTATCAATTGTGTTATATATTTATGATATTGTTTCCATAAGAGACATGGTGGTTCAGTGGTTAAGATGCTGAGCTTGTCAATCAGAAAGGTCGGAGGTTCAAATCCATAGCACTGTGTAATGGAGTGAGCTCCCATTACTTGAACCAGCTTCTGCCAACTTAGCATTTCGAAAGCATGTAAAAATACAAGTAGAAAAATAGGGATCATTTTGGTGGGAAGGTAACAGCATTCTGTGCACCTTTGGTGTTTAGTCATGCCAGCCACATGGCTTTGGACAGCGCTGGATCTTCAGCTTTGTAATGGAGATGAACACTGCCCCCTAGAGCGGGAAACGACTAGCACGTATGTGTGAGGGGAACCTTTACTTATTGTTTCCATGTTTTCTTGTGGAAATATTGTGGAAGAAATATTGGCATGGATCAAACAAGTGTTGAAGATTCCTTAACTTCAAAGATTGTTGTGATATTAACAATGACTTTCATGAGCTATGACAGCTGCTGCTAAGCTCAAGACAATATCTTCTTTAAGTCTAATAGTTGCTATTGTTTGGCAAAGAAAGAAAGAAAAAACTAAAAGACATGCCAACTTATTAAAAAAAAGAAAACTCCATTTTTACAACCTTGTAATTCAGGGTAGAGTTGGGATGATTGGATGGAGCCAAGTGTTTACTAGCCAAATGTCCTTCCTGATGTCACACGGAGTTCACAGCAAGTTTTTTTTCTTTGCACCCTGGGAGAGAAATACTACCTAGGATTGAACACTCAACCTTCAGAGTGGGAAGCAATTGTCTTCATCATTAGGCCACTATACCTATTAAACATTTTAAAAGAGAGAAGAGAAGAGAAGAGAAGAGAAGAGAAGAGAAGAGAAGAGAAGAGAAGAGAAGAGACATAAAAGCAATATTTGGATGCCCACAAACAATAAATTATAATCAGGGTAATGTAATGATTAAAGTGCTGGACTAGACTCCATAGACTTAGGTTTCAGAATGCTCTGAACTGTGGATCCAGAAGAGCCAGACTGAAATGCACCATCCATCATGGAAATTAACTTAGTGACTTTGGTTTATTCTCTTTCTTAGCCCAACCTCCTTCATGGAGGTCACTTTTGTGGGAATGGAAAAACCCATGGAAGCTACCTGCAGCACTTGGATAAAAATGGGATATAAATCTAACAAATCCTTACATGTGCTTTGCTGAAAGCCACTACATTCTTCTCTTTAAAATGAAGGTTTTACAAAGTTTCTCTGCCATCTGTCTTTCTAGAAGGCAATGGAAGTGTTCCTGAGATTAACAGAATTGAGACATTGCCACTATTCTTTTCCACAGACATGTTTGCATCACACCCTCATGGACACAGTGAGGCATATGGCTTACTTCTGACTATATTGCAAAATTCCATCTGCATCTCTACAAGTGGTGATTGGCTCAGTTACTCCAAAGATGTTTCAGAAAACTGGATAAATAGAGAGAGGAGGAGGAGGAGGAGGAGGAGGAGGAGGAGGAGGAGGAGGAGGAGGAGGAATAATGACATAAAGTTACCCAATAAGATATCCACTTGGAATTAAAAAAAGAAGATGGCAGACAAAGCAATGGGAATAGGTCTCACACCATTCTGTTGGCAGATAATTTAATTTGTGATCAGAGACCATCTGCCAAGAATACATTTTCCAAAGAGAAAGATAGGACAAAGAGGAAAGATGTTATGTGTGCAGGTTTGAATGTCATTGGTTAAGTTTGAACTGTTCTTGTAAAATGTCAGAAATGATTGGTTTAAAAAGTGTGGTAAAACCCTGCACTCTGATTGGCTGGCAACTGCGGCTGCTGGCTATAAGTAGCAGCCACAGATCAGCCAAATCGGATCTGTTATGAGCTGTAGTCACTAATAAACTCTTCACTGAAGCACTCCGCATCTGACTCTTCATGCAAATCTAACACTGGCGATGAAGGTGGGATCCTTCCCGAAGAGAAGACAATGCGGAGAAAGAGCTGAGAGAGATGGCTGTGCTGAACACCCCCCAGCCCCGCTCGATCTGGACGGCAGAAGACTGGGACTCATGCAGATCGTTTCCAAATGTATTTGGAGGGAAACGATCTGACATTTCCGACAAGCGGAAGAGGCGGTCTTTCTCACCCACTGTGGTCCAGCCATGTTCAAGATGGTGAAGGCATTGGCGGAGCTGAGCTGGCCGACTTAGAAAAGTTATTAAGAGCCCATTACGCCACAAGTATCGTGCCTCATTAAGAGACATGAATTCTACCGTCGGGATCAAGGGAAAGCGAAAATGTTAATGACTTCATGGCAAGTTTAAGGGACATTGGGGTGCATGTGAATTTATCAACTTAGAAGAGGCCATGCGATCAATTTGTTCTAGGCCTAAAGACAAGGTTTTGCAGAGCAAATTATTAATGAAACCTAAGATCACGCTTAAGGAGGCCATAGAAGAAGCTTCTTCAGTGGAAGCTACCAAGTCCTCAGCAGCAGCCATGAAGAAAATTAACAAGGCTGCAAGCCAGCCTGATGTGGAAAAATCCACAACAACCCATTGCGAGCAAATAGATTCTGATTCAGACTGTAGTGAGGTGGAGGAAGGAATTTATAGACTCAGAATGGAGAAAAAAAAGGAAAGACCTTGGAAGAAAGAGGGAAGACTTTTATTGCAGAGGTTGGGGCACCCCGCACTGAATGCAAGTTTTTTTGATACCATCTGTCTCCATTGTGAAAAAAGAAGTCACCTAGCAAGAGTCTGCAAATCATCCAGAACTCCACCAAGCAGAAAGAAGTTTCCTGACAAAGATTTCAAGCCTAACAACTTCAGTGAGAAAATGGGGTGCCATACAGAAGCAAATGGGAAGAATGAAACTCATCAAACAGTCACCATTGGTCATTCTTCACCCTTAAGAAGCAGAAAAGTACATGTGAAGGTACTAATTGAAGGAAGGCCTTGCCAAATGGAAGTGGACTCAGGCTCCTATTTATCTATGGTGTCATGGGACACTATTCACAGGCTACTTCCCAACATTCAGAAGAAGCATTTCCAGAAGCAAGCACTGACTCTTAAAGACTACCAAGGGAACAAGATTCCAGTAGTTGGAACAAGAGAATTCAATGTGAAGTTCAAAGGCCACACCAAACGCTTGCCCCTGACCATCGTGGACAAGGACCGCCCAAGCTTGCTGGGACTTGAGTGGTTCAATCCACTAGGCATCGAGGTGACTGGCATCAATCACGTGAGCAACACTGAATGGGAGGAGGCCTTGAAGTCTGAGTTTCCAGAGGTCTTCAGCGACGGATTGGGCAAGTATATGGGGACCCCTATCACTTTCAACCTAGATCCCAAGGTGCCCCCAATTGCTTAAAGCCCAGAAGGGTCCCATTTGCCTTAAAGGAAAAAATTGATGCACAATTAGATAAACTAATAGCTCAAGGAGTTTTAGAGCCCACTGACCACTCCAGATGAGAGACACCCATAGTCACACCAGTCAAGACTGATGGGTCAGTGAGAATCTGTGGGGACTATAAGGGGACATTGAACCATGCACTTCAACAGAGCGCATATCCAGTTCCAGTGGTGCATCATTTATTACATTCACTTGGCAGGGGTACAGTCTTTGCCAAATTGGATCTGGCCCAGGCATATCAACAACTAACAGTTGATGATGCCACTGCAGAGGCCCAAACCATTGTGACTCATAGAGGTGCTTCAAATGTAAAAGGTTACAGTTTGGAGTAAGCGTGGCACCAGGCATCTTCCAAAGCCTTATGGAAAGGATGCTCCAAGGACTGCCAGGGTAGTGCCTTACTTTGATGATGTGTTAATCTGCTGAAAATGACACTCAATTACCAGAGAGACTCAGAGAAGTCCTTACCAGATTCAAGAAAGCGGGGTTAAAAGTCAAGGAAGAAAAATGCACTCTTAGAACTGACAAGGTTGAGTTCTTGGGCTATATGATTGACAAGCATGGTATCCACCCTACAGATGCCAAGGTTCAAGCAATCAAAGAAGCCCCTAGACCAAAATGCAAAACAGATTTGCAAGCCTTCCTTGGACTTATTAACTTTTACCACATGTTCCTACCTCAGAAGGCAACCATTGCAGAACCATTACACAGATTGCTTGACAAAAATTCTGTTTGAGTCTGGGGCAGGAAAGAACAATCAGCATTTAACAGTATTAAAAGACTAATCACGTCTGATGCTGTACTCATACAGTTCTCTGAGAATTTACCTGTTGTACTGACTTGTGATGCATCCCCCTTTGGAGTGTGTGTGGGGGTGTTGAGCCACATGCTTCCCAGTGGAAGGGAAGCTCCTATTGCATTTTACTCTCACACTTTGACTAAAGCAGAGAGAAATTACAGCCAACTGGACAAGGAAGCTTTGGCAATTGTGGCAGCTGTCAAGAAGTTCCATGAGTACGTTTATGGGAGAAGTTTCACCATTGTGACAGATCACAAACCTCTCTTAGGCATTGTGGCAGGAGACAGACCAATGTACATATAAGAGCCCCACCTATTTGCAAGAGTATATTAGATAGATGGGGTTTGAGTATGGACCAAACCTAGTGGGGAGGGGTGTTATGTGTGCAGAGTTTGAATTGATTGGTTGTTCTTGTAAAGTGTTTGAAATCATTGGTTTAAAAGTGCGGGAAAACCCTGCACTCTGATTGGCTGTCAGCCGAGGCAGCCGGCTATATATAGCTGTCTCGGCTAAGCCAAATTGGGTCTGTTCTGAGCTGAAGTCACAACAAAACTAAGAGCTGAAGCACTCCGCATCCTGCCTCTCTATGCGAACTTAACAACAAACCTCAGTAGTGGGAATCTTGGCCAATAGTCAGTGGAAATTATTATAACTGGTGTGTGTTTATGTGGATGTGAGAGAGAGTGGGGAAAGGAAGGGAGGGAGAAGGAGAAAAGAATGGAAGGAGAGAGAGAAGGAAGAAGCGGGAAGAGAGGGAGGGAGAGAAAGAAAGAGGGAGACAGGGAGACAAAGGAGCGAGGGATAAAGAGAAAAGAGAGGAAGAGGAAGGGAGACAAGGAGGGAGAGAGAGAAGAAGGAAGGAGAAGGAAGAGAGGGAAGGAAGAGGAGGGAGAGAGGAGAGACAAAGAAAGAGGAAGGAGAGAAGGAGGAGGAGAGGCAATGACATGGCTACTTGAAGGAGGAGGAATGTCAGCATGGCAGACCACGAGGCTTCATACAGTATGCCAGGCCTTACGCCAGCACTGGTTAGTTGCCTCCGGGTGAGATTCAAGGTGCTGGACCTATAAAGCCCTTCAAGGCTCCCATAGGTAGGGCCTCCTTGGGGTAGGGCCTTCTCTGTGAGAGCACCCACCCTCTGGAATCAGCTTCCCCTGGAGCTACGGGTGGCCCCTGATCTTAGATCTTTCCACCATGACCTAAAGACTTGGCTTTTCCAGCTCGCCTGATGGAGGGATTTTTAGTTGTTTTTAGTCGTTATTTTTGTTTTTAGCTTAATGAGATTTCTTATTCAATTTAATTCGGTTTTAATTTTTGTAATTTTTGTATTCTTCTTTTAATGTAAGCCACCCTGAGTCCTTCAGGAGATAGGGCGACATAGAAGTCTCATAATAAAATAAAATAAAATAAAATAAAATAAAATAAAATAAAATAAAAGAGGGAGAGTCAGAGGGAAAGAGAGAGGGAGGGAGAGACAGTGAAAAGAGGAAAGGAGAGAAAGAGAAAAGGAGACGAGGACAGGACAAAGTTCTACTCTTGATTTTTGAACATTTCAGTGTTTCCCCAGACAGAGTTTTGGTGAAAGGCTGTATGCCTCACCCCATGAAGCTTCTCCTTCAGGGCTTCCCTTAGCAATTCCGCCCCTTCCCCTTTTTCCTTCCCTTATGCTACAAACCCACTTGCATATTTGGCAAATTGGCATACGTGCAACATTTTTCAATTCTCCAAATGCATTTCGTGGCCCTGACACCCAAGCGCTGTGTACGCGCCATGAAAAAGAAAATGACTTTTGTTAATAAATCAATGAGCAAATACTTTTCTACTACTTGGCTGTGACATGTTGTTCAATTTATAATTCATTATACCATGAAACTGAATCTTTACAAGGTCATTAAAGTGCACGTAATGCAATAAGAAATGAATGTTCATCAGGGGGAAAAAATAAGTGATTGGTAAGAATGTCTTTTCTCAGTAGAGATCACAGAAGATAAAGCTTCTGATTATTTACATACAATTCTACTTTCTTCCAAAGTGCAGCCTTTCCTAATTAAATGATACGTAATACCAGGCATTTCTAAACAAAACTGCAGCCTTAGCAATATTATTTTCATTACGACTGACCTCACAAGGTATAAAATTTACCTTTATAGTAACTATTAGTAATAGTAATTTAAATAATAAAATAAATAATAATTAAAAGACTTTAACATTACAAACATTACATTACATCCCAGAAAACTGAAGCAGGACTTTCTAAATTTCGTTGCTGTTATTGTTGTAAATTGGATTTTTTCAAACGTGAAATTTTTCCATGGAATTGTGTTGATACTCACAATTGTATTGATCTGTAGTGATTACTCTGTGGTACGCTAGGTCTAATGAGCCCTGAGAGATCTCTGAGAATGAATGCTACACAATCATAGAACATAGAATAGTAGATTTGGAAGAAATTTATGAGGTCTTTTAGTCCAACCCATTCAGTGGTGGGATTCAAAACAATTTATTACCGTGGGCGTAGCTTGGTGGACGTGGCAGGGGAAGGATACTGTAAAATCTCCAGTCAGAGGTGGCATTTGCCGGTTCTTCGAACTACTCAAAATTTCCACTACCGGTTCTCCAGAACTGGTCAGTTCCTGATGAATACCATATCTGAACCAATTGCTCAAGCAGAAGACCCTATACCACTTCAGACAAATGGTTCTCCAGTCTCTTCTTTAAAACCTCCAGTGATGAAGCAACCACAACTTCTGAAGGCAAGTTGTTTCACTGATTAATTGTTTTATCTGTCAGGAAATTCCTCCTTAGTTCTAGATGGCTTGTCTCCTTGATGAGTTTCCACCCATTGCTTCTTGTCCTGCCTTCAGGGGCTTTGGAGAATAGCTTGACTCCCTCTTCTTTGTGGCAGCCTCTGAGATATTGGAACACTGCTATCGTGTCACCCCTAGTCCTTCTTTTCATTAAAACTAGACATACCCAATTCCTGTAACCGTTCTTCGTATGTTTTAGCCTCCAGCCCCCTAATTATCTTTGTTGCTCTTCTCTTTCCAAAGTTGCAACCTCTTTTTTATATTGTGGTGGCCAGAATTGGATACAGTATTCCAAATGTGGTCTTACTAAGGATTTATAAAGTGGTACTACAACGTCAAGTGATACATGTATAGACAAACACAAATTCACTACTTCTCCAAGAATAAAATTTAATTTAGATTAAATTCATTTTTTTCTCCACTATTAGAGGAAATTGGCAGGAATAGCACAAGTTTAAATCTGTTGCTAAGATGTAACTGGGCTGTAGTTTTCATCATTGGGTCCTAGAAACATGAGAGAGAGAGAGAGAGAGAGGTCCTGCCAACTCTTAAATATTAGTCAAATATAGAAGAATAAACATAATTTTCCTTCATAGTTCTGCAATATTCTGGGACTTCAAAATTGCCTTCTTTTAGCCTGGTGTGCATTTTGCTGTTTTAAATGGAATCTGCTTCTAATTCCAGCAATAATATAAATGTTAATTACCTAGAATCAGAACAGAAAGAAGGAAGTTTCAAAAAAATCTTTGGTGTGGAAAGGTGACTGGTTTTTTTTTTCATATGATGAGTTATTAATTTATGATCGACTCTCACCAGGCTCTGAACTCCGAATCGTGACGCCTATGACAAGCATAGGCGTAGCCACAGACTTGATGAGAGTCATTTCCATTTTGTGATTGCACTTGTCTGCTCCTTGCGCTCGCTCGTGACTGCCATAAGCAGATCTCAAGGGAAGGGCACAGCGTATCCCCTTAAGGTCAACAGCTTAACAAGTGGATGCAAGTGACTGGATTGTAGGGCATTTTGTTTAAGTGCGAGTGCTTTAGCAAGACCCGAAGCCACAGGCTTGTGAAAAAAAAATGTACACAGCTAATTATTCCACCCCTTCTCCAAAAGGAAATGGTTTAGGAATAGGAACAGCTTAAGAAAATCTGAAGGATCTGGAAGCATTCCAGATCCTGTTCTTTAAATAAGCTGAAGATTAAAAATAATAATTAATATCCATGATCTACTATATGACTTTCACTTAGTACACGCAGGGCAGGTTGGATAAGGCTAGTTCTTTACCTCCTGGTCTAAAGGAGAGAGTAGACTTATCAGGAGTATTCCAGATCATAGGAAGCATGGTGGTGCAGTGGTTAGGATGCAGTCTTGTAGGTTGACTCTGCCCACAGCCTGAAGTTTGCTCCTGACTGGCTCAAGGTTGGCTCAGCCTTCCATTCTTCTGAGGTCAGAAAAATGAGGACCTAGATTGGAGGCTAACAGGCCCACAGCCAGGACTTCGACCCTGAATGGCTCAAGGTGTCAACCTTGAAGTTGGCTGAGCTGTGGCCATTTTCTTTTTGTAGGGAGGTTTCCATAGAGTCTGGAGTGAAGGAGCCAGGGAAGGGGTTGCAGACATTAGGTGGGGTGTTACAATCAAAATAAAATTTTGGGGCCATTCACCATCCACCTGTGGCTTTACTCCCAAGTCTGCCCTTGTTCCTCAACTGTTCCCTTCTTCTGGCAACTGTGCATTCACATACTGGGAACAGGCTCTAGCTGTCCTTCTGCCTCACTGATGTCTGACTCCGAAGGAAGGTGATAACTATCAGATGGCCCTGGCCCCATCTCTGCCTCTGACGCAGAGCCCTCATCTGAGCCTTCCCCACAATCTCCAGGATTGTGTGATGACCTGGGGCATGGTACAAAGGTAACACAGTCAGATAATCAATAAGAGCTCCAACTTTGCCCCCAGAGTCCTGATTACCTTCTGGGCTGGAGAAAAACTCCCCCAGAAACAGCCTTTGACTACAGAAAATTAAGTCCAAAACATGGTCAACAAAAACTGGAACTATAAGTCCAATCAAGGCAAGATGAGGTAATTAGTTCAGCAGGGCAGGAGAAGGAATTCCAGACGTGAAGGCACGGCAAAACTCACATGTTTGGAAAGATTCCAGGAACACAGATAAGCAAAGACAACACAGGATAAAGTCACATTTGCTCCCAGAAGCTGCCAAAATCAGCATTCAGTTCTTTTAAACTTTCATCCCCAGGTGTATCTAATGAAGGGAATCAGGGCCCTTTCCTCCCCCATAAGCCATGCAACCCACATTGCTCTCTTTTCCATTCCTCCCTGAATGCCCTAGGATGAAGAGGAGGTGGGCCTGGGTCTTCCTCTGAACTCCCTCTCCTTTGTTCTACTTCTTCCCTGCTCTGCCCAGCCAGACTTTGCCCTTCCCCAGTCTCCTCCACAGTCAATGGAGCCACACTCCCACCCCTATCAGCTGTTTAACTTCCTCCTTGGATTCAGATTCTGACAGGGGCATGACAGACTGGCCCATGTTCCTCTCCAACCTCGTCACTGTCTGAGTCTGCTGCCAGATCCATTGGCTGCTGTTGGGCCACAACACTGAGCTGTATGCTGATTGGATCATGTGACTGAGACTCTCAGGGGAAGTGATAAAGTTTTACTTTTAATTGGGAGGATAACCAGCACCAACCTAGAGCCAGTTTTCCACCAGGAATATGTCAATTTGATATGTCCTAATAAAATGTCCTTTGAGGAATTTGCTTGCCTCTGAGTTCGTATTGAACTGGGATGTGTTACTTGGAACCCTGACACAAGGTTGACTCAGCCTTCCATCCTTCTGAGGTCAGTAAAATGAGGACCAGATTGTTGAGGGCAATAGGCTGACATTTATAAACTGCTCAGAGAGCACTGAAAAGGACTACGGGGTGGTATATATGGTAAATCCAGTTGCTATTGCTATTCAAATTATTCAAGACCAAAAACAAAGGTCCATAAATCAGATTTAGTTATGTGACCATGTGAATAATGACAGAAAAGCCAGAGAGTTCAATCAGAAGTTACCCAGGCATAGATATAAAAGGTTTCGGATCCATCCTGTCAACACCCTTTAAACCCTGAAAATGGGGAGACCAATTTATATTATTGGTTGCCATTTTTAATTGTTTTGTTTCCTTACTTTCAGCAGGAACAGGAGAAGAAAGAACAGTAGTGGTATGCTACCAGTTCGGCCCGGTTCTGCCAAGCCGGTAGCAGCGATGAGCAGCAGAGACCGAACTGGTTCTCTCCGCCTCTCTGCTGTTGGGCCCACCCACCTGCCCTGGCTCCCATGGTCACCTTTATCTTCTGCTTTTGAAGTGCAACTGCTTTGCACGACACAGAAAAGTGCCCAGCGGCAGCTGCTGAAGTGACCGGGAGAGTGTAGGCTTGCAGGAGGTGAGTTGGAATGCCTCTGCACCTGTGCAAACACCTCTGTGCCTGCACAAAGGGCATGTTTGGTGTGCATGCACACACAAAGGGTGTGCACGCACGCAAAGCACACCCACCAAGCCACACCATACCACCTACTACCGAACCAGTGGTAAAAGTTTTTGAATCCTACCACTGAGAAAGAAGTTAATAAAACAAATGTTCTGACTAACATACAGAAATCGGGGTGAATGGGCCAACCTATTTTCCAATTCAGTGGAGTCCAACAAGTAACTAAAATATCATAACCCCCAAATATGTCCTCCTTTGTTTAGACATTGTTTAGATATATATTTGTAAAATTCATTTAAACCTCTTCTTATCCTGGAAAGTTTTTGGGCAGCTGGCAATAAGTACAATAAAACAGTAGGTTAGTCAAATATTAGCCACCCATATGGGACTTCCAATCAGATGTGGTATTCATCAGGTTCTGACCAGTTCCAGAGCAGCACTATTGGATATTGTGAGTAGTTCAGAGAACCGATAAATATCACCTCTGACTGGCCCTTCCCCCATCTATTCTCCACCTCCTGACTCCCAGCTGATTGGCTGGGTCTTCTTTTGTTGACCTGCACAGGAGGATGGAGCTGGAAAGCAGGTTAGTGGGGTGGGGAGGGAATGGATATTTTGCAGTATCCTTCCCCTGCCATGCCCACCAAGCCATGCCCACCCAGCCAAGCCCACCAAGCCATGCCCACAGAACCAGTATTAAAAAAAATTGAATCCCTCCACTGCTTCCAATGATAGTATTATGGCGAGCTAGATGTCCCTCTTGCAAAGGGATGGTATTTAAGATTGAGACTAGCAGATAGGCACAGGATCCTGGCTGGCATAATCTCCCTGGAGAAAGGGGAGATCTTGAGACAGCTCATGTGGGTCCATACAGCTGCTTCTTGTGAATTCATAAATTCACGAATAGAATTTTAAAATTTTGGAAAAATATCATTTTGGGGTTTAAATGACAAAAGGTTGCTTAGAGTATTAATTTTGAACAGCTAATAATGGATTAAGTATCCAGATGGACTTGACACTATAATTTTGAATTAATTAAAAGAGTCCTTTGTGCGAATTTTAAATTAATTTGAAGAATCCTTCCCATGGGAAATGGTGAGTGTTTGGGTTTTAGGAAGAAATGTGAAAATGGTAATTTGAAGGTTCGACACTAGAGGGAGCCAGAGGATAATAAATTGTTAATAAAGAATGGATGGATGGATATTTTTGAACACTGCTCTTTAAAATTATTTGACATGATAGATAGGAGGTGTGTCACTAAAGATACAGAAGAAGAGCAAACTACACTGGATAAGTTTGAACTTAACTGGAATGTGGATTTAAAGATGGCAAGCAATAAGAAAGATATGGAGAAAGATGTATTGGATATCAAATGAAACCAGTTGATGTTTCATTGTTTAAGAAATTCTCAATTGCTCAGTCCAAAAGGTGATCTAGATAACTCACATTTGGACACAATAATCTTATAGAATATTTTTTTGGAACAGAAGATTTGAAGCATGATGACAATGCTCAGTAGGGATACCATGGTTGTTGACAATCATTTGCAAAATAGAAACAAAATTAATGAGGGTTGATTCCAATACAATTTTAAGGTTCAGTTCTTTAAAAAAAATGAAACTTTTTTAAAGTGGAGATTTTTGACTTTGATTTAAGGCATCAAACTAATGGTTTAATTTGATTTGATTTTCCAAACTGATTCAGAGAAACAGTTTTGGCTTTATTTTTTATTATTTATTTATTTATTTTGTTTGTCAAGCATGTATGAGAAAACAAGTATAAGTATGGACATAATATATAAACATATAAGTATAAACAGGTATCAGTATATACATAATAAATGAGTACGAATAAATGGGAACAGTAGGACAGGGACTGTAGGCACACTGGTGCGCTTATACACACCCCTTACAGACCTCTTAGGAATGGAGTGAGGTCCACGGTAGACAGTTTAATGTTAAAGTTTTGGGGTTTGAGGATGTAACAACAGAGTCAGGGAGTGAGTTCCAGGTGTTGACCACTCTGTTGCTGAAGTCATATTTTCTGCAATCAAGTTTGGAGCGGTTTACTTTGAGTTTGTATCTTTTGTTTGCCCGTGTGTTATTGTGGTTGAAGCTGAAGTAGTCATTAACAGGTAGCACGTTGTAGCAGACAATTTTGTGTACTAAGCTTAGGTCACACCATAGGTGGCGTAGTTCTAAATTGTCTAGGTCTAAAATTTCAAGCCTGTAATCTAGTGCGAGCAGAGGAGTGGAGAAAAAAAATCCATTAGAATGCAATTGGACTCACTAAATCCATTCTAATAGCCAATCTGAGTCCATTCAAATTAGAGGTTCAACAGAATTGCTCTCCACTCAAATCTTTGAAGTGAAGATTTGCATAACCTTACTTAACATGTGTTTCCTGTGCAGTTGTTAATGATCCTGGGAATACGCAAAGAGGTTGCATGACATTTGTTCTCATCAAGAAACCCAAAACCACAGTTTTGAAAACAGACTTACACACCATAAGGAACAAGTACACTAGAGTGATGGCCCCCAACTTTTGGGGCACCAGGGACTGGTTCTGTGGAGAGAGATTTTTCTATGGACCAGGGGGGGGTGGGGTTTCATGTGCTGCCTTTATCCCATGGATGGGGCTTCAGTTGTTGGCGTGGCCCAGTTTCTGGCATGCTGTGCTGCCCCATTCACTCACACATACAGGTCAGTGTGGTTTATGGAAAGTTTTATTGGTATTCCCCAGCTGTTCTCCTCACTCAGCTTTTGAACTGTTCCAAACAAAGCTAGCCATGGGCCAGCCCAGATTAATCCCCCAAGTTAATTAGTCCATAAAACAAATACCGAGTTGCTCAAACAAGTAAGTCCAATAAATGAACACAAAGCCCCAATGCAAAAACTGAAAGCCCATCCATGTTAGCTCACTGGTTATAGAAGTTCAGAGTCTCAAAAGTCAAGCAGAAAACACATATAAACACATGGCCATGACCCACATGCGTTGTTCCCAACAACACCTCCCTTTGCCTGCTGTGCTAAAAAGCTTCTGGGCCGGGCCTTCTCCCGAGCAATCTGGCAGATCTCCATTTCTCTGCTCTACATGCTCTGAGACCCAGTACAGCAGGCAGTTCCTCCCCTTCCTCTTCACTGGCCTGCAAGCTGTCCCTAGCCTGTAATTTTCTTTCTGCAAGCCATTCAGGGCCAGTAATTAACTACATTCCTGATGCGCTAAGAATGAGCTCCCTCGAGCTGGCTTCCAAGGAAAAGTGGGAGGAATCATCCAAGGGAGACAATCCACATGTTGCAGCCTGGTGCTACTCCATGGACTGGGGATTGGGTACCCCTGCAGCAGAGAATTGTAGCATTTGCAATGCTTCATAATCTCAGAAACTTTTGAGAAATTTATTTCTTAACTGTGAACAATGGAAAACAAATGCTGGTATGTTGTTGCTTTTTTAATATGGAGAATTGTAATTATTTCTGAGCTACTTTTCTTCTTCCAAGAGTTTTATAATCTTAGTCCCTCTAATCACTTTATTTCAGTCAGTGAGCAGATCAAACTCTATGAAAAGAGTCTCTGGGTATCTGTATTCAACGTTTGCAAAACTATTAATAAAAATCATGTACCTGAGCTCTTCCAGATGCAGAAAATGTATGATTATGCATGCGAAAAGGAGACAAATATTAAACAAATCCAGACTGTTCATCACTGAATAAGTAGTTCAATTATGCTAGAATCTGAAAATCCTTCCATCGTGAAAGTTACAGCTGGGATCTAAAGTTGTTCTACCCTGCACAAGTAAAATACTTGATTTATAGAAGTGCTACTTCTGACTCAACTCACTTGAGTATGCATGGAGATACAGTGAAATCCAGACATATTTTCCAGTACTTCACAGTGAGGAAATGATGGTGTCTCATTGTTCTCTTAATAGAGATTAATGCTTCTTTGTATATATGGGTACTCCAGATAGTTTGCAACTTTTCATATTCCACTATCCTTGAAGATTCAAGTACATGAATTCTTTCCACTCGTATTATTTAGACTAATGTATTCATAAGATGAAAGGGGCAAGTGGGCAGATTATCCTGTATCTACTCTCTAAATATCATAAGAGCTGTGGTGATTCAGTGGTTAGAGTGCAGTACTGCAGGCTAATTCTGCTGCCTGCCGGCTGCCTGCAATTTGACGGTTCAAATCTCACCAGGCTCAAGGCTGACTCAGCCTTCCATCCTTCCGAGGTCCATAAAATTAGGACCCAGATTGTTGGGGACAATATGCTGACTCTATAAACCTTTTAGAGAGGGATGGAAAGCACTGTGAAGCAGTATATAAGTCTAAATGCTATTGCTAGTTGGACTAGCACCAAGCATGTTGATTTTGCAATAGAAGAAACCCATCCCTACTCAGCTCAAGCATGGATTGTGTTGTCAGCCTTGGAAGCCATTTTTTTCTTGGAAGCTTTGAGGCTTCTTGGAAGCTTCGAGGCTTCGAAGCTACATTTAGTGCCTGGGAATTTGCGAGGGGGGATTTCATAGTGACGTGGAAGATTAGACACAGCAACATTCTTTCTCAGAGAGTCAAGGACATGTTGCCCTACACCTGGACGGGAGTGACTGGAGGGATGTCTCCAGTTGGGGCAAATATTTAATTGGGCCATGTGATGGACTGATGGATGCAGGGGATGAATCTTTGATTTTCTTTTGGGAAGGGAAAACCCGGAATTCTCAGATTCAGATTTTCCCAGATGTGCCAATATGACAACTCTAATAAAATGGAACTTTGAGGAAAAGTCTGTCTCAGAGTTTATTGGTTTGGAGCTGATTAGTTGGAACACTGACACATGTGCTTTGTTTGCCTTTACATTTGAAGAACAAAAGAGCCTTGGTGGTGCAGGCTGTTAAACACCTAGCACTTAATTCCAGATGCCTGCAATTAGTGCAGGCTCGAACCCCACCAGGCTCAAGGTTGACTCAGCCTTCCATCCTCTCGGGGTAGGTAAATTGAGGACCCAAGTTTGTTGGGGGCAATAAGCTGACTTTGTAAAAATGCCACTTGGGGGTGGGTCAAAAAAGCCCTAGTAATAAGCAGGCATATACAATGGAATGAAGGCTATTGCTGAGTGCATTGGGGTGTGCTCCAAAAATTGTAAGCCGCCCTGAGTCTCCGGAGAAGGGCGGCATATAAATATGAATAAAAATAAAATAAAAATAAAACAAAACCAATTGTTCTTCCCCTGACCCTTTTCAATTCTGATAATTTTCTATTTCTCAGCTCCAACACTATAGCTCCTACCTGATAAGTGCAATAAACCATATTGGCTTCTGTATAAATTGTCTTCGAGATGCCTTCAGTGATACATCGCAGTATGTCAGACGAATGGACGAGGCAAACAAAGCAGGAATTCTAAAGTCGGTGCTATTCACACACCAGGAGCTGGGAGGCATGGAACTTAAACAATGGGATCCTTCTTACAATGCTGAATTGGCAGAACTTTTTGCTGCCAGCTCAAGGGCTTTTTGCTGCCAGCTTAGCCTTAGGTCTCTTTCATCTCCAAATGCCAAGAATACCAAATTTTGTTTACTTCTTCTAATGCACTTTGCCAGCCACTTGGGACAAGGTCTGAAAAGAACTTCGCCTCTTCCCATCCTTTCTTAGCGAAATGCTTCTTAACACGATAGCGAAATGTTATGTATGCAGGTTTGAATGTCATTGGTTAAGTTTGAACTGTTCTTGTAAAATGTCAGAAATGATTGGTTTAAAAAGTGCGGGAAAACCCTGCACTCTGATTGGCTGGCAACTGCGGCTGCTGGCTATAAGTAGCAGCCACAGACCAGCCAAAGGGGGTCTGTTATGAGCTGTAGTCACTAATAAACTCTTCACTGAAGCACTTCGCGTCTGACTCTTCATGCAAATCTAACACAAAACATCCGAGATAATTAGAGAAAATGATATTGTAAACCCCCCAGATAAAAGAGTGACTAATGATTAATTCTTTGGTATTTTGTCCGAGTGTTCCTCATAATTTGAAAGCTTTAGGCAATATTCTTGTAGCTAATACTCTGAAGTGCAGAGCATTATTTTCCCTCCTTCCGAAACAATGACTGCTTAAAAAGACAAAATGTTCAGCTTTTCCAATCCATCGTTTGCTCCTTGTTTCGTTTGCTTTCAGTTTATCCGGAATTTTAATCAAAATTGCTAAACAACCAAACAGTGTAATCGTAGCAGGAGCCCAGGGGAATAAACTTTTCAACATTATTTTAATGGATCCTACTTGCATATAAACCAGTGGTGGGATTCAAATAATTTAACAACCGGTTCTCTTCCCTAATGATTTCTTCCAACAACCAGTTTACCCAACTGCTCAGAAAGTTAACAACCGGTTCTCCCGAAGTGGTGCGAACTGAATCCCACCACTGCTATAAATGGTTCAAGCATACCAGTTCAGTGTTCTTTTGTTTTTAAGCTTCAGTTGGGTGTGCAAAGATCATGCAGAACCTTGGAGAATTTGGACATTTTGAGGAGGTACTTTTCAGCAATATTTCTAAACTGCTGCAATAGACGGAGGCCCCTTTGAACTGAAGGAAATGCCAGATCAGTAGCATAACATAACATAGAGGCACTCATACATTCTCCACCTCGTAATACTCAGAATAACCTACATGCATAATTTAATTTGGATGAAAATATAAGACAAATCTCTAAACGTGTATCTGTAAAAATGATCAAAGGCAAACATAATTAAAAGAAGTAGTTAATTTGATGCAAAGGATCTTGTCTTCTTTCTGCTAACACATACCTTTGTATCTAATGACATCCATCACTGGAGCTCAAAGCCAAGTAAGGGCATAAAAGAAGCGATGTTCAAATTATGAATTTTCTACCTACATAGAAAATGATGTTGTTAAAGAGGATACTGCATGCAAAGTGTGATTTTAATTATAATAAATATGTTTGGCATAAGAACATTATGAGCAGAGAAGAAGGTGATGTTTCCCTGGTATCTGCCAAGTAATGTTAAATACAGACCACTTTAGGGAGGGCAACAGAAAAGAATTTATTCTGAAGCCACCTCAGCTGGACAAAATGCATAGCTCAGCTCCTTCTGACTTGTGGTATGGCTTGATTACAAGTAATACAAGTTTCTTTCTGTAGGAATGTGTCAGTCTTGTGAGTGTAACAGAATATATCAGAGTAACATATTTGGAAGGGATCTTGTAGGTATTCCCCCTGTTCAAGTAGGAGCCCTTATATCATTTCAGATGAATTGTTGTCCAGTCTCTTCTTTAAAATCTTCAGTGTTGGACAACCCACAATTTCTGGAGGCCAGCAGTTCCATTGGTTAATTGTTCTAACTGTCAGAAAATTTTCCTTGATTCTAAGTTGCTTCTCTCCTTGATTAGTTTCCATCCATTGCTTCTTGTCCTGCCTTCAGGTGCTTTGGAAAATAGCTTTGACTCCCTCTTCTTTGTGGCAACCCTGAGATATCGGAACACTGCTAACTTGGTTCTCTTTGATTAGCTTCTATCTGTAGGAAATTAGCACGCACCCCTCTCCTAGAAAAATGAAATATACTGGGAAATATTAAAAAGGCAGCGTATTTCCCCTAAAAAGAGTAGAAACTCACCTCAGAGAGGCAGAAACTTAGCCTCCCCCACCACCTTTGCTAATGGGCCATTAAGGTCTAGGCCAGAGTACTCTGCATAATAAAGGCCTCTACCCATCTCACCACCTGGCCTGGGAAGATTGTATCAGCCAACACTCAGGTGAAGCCATGTAGTCCAGACAAAACCTACAAAGTTAGTTAAGACCCCAACCCCTGGGGGTCTGACAGCCAATGGGATACATTTCTTGCACAGGAACAGGAAACACTAAGGTGGGGCCCAACAGAGGGTATATAAGGGTCTCTCCGCATCTTGGCCTCCCTTCCCTTTTCCCTCACCTTGTGTGCATCCTTCTTTGGAGCTCCAAGCCATGTGGTCCTGTCCACCATTAAACCATCTTTCCAAACAGCCTCCATGTTTCCAGTGTCTTTTTCCCCACTTGGAACTGAACCCAGAAGGATATTTCTTCCAACACATCCATTGCTTCTTGTCCTGCCTTCAGGTGCTTTGGAAAATAGGTTGATGCCCTCTTGGGTTGTTGCAGCCCCTTAGATATTGGAACATTGCTATCATGTCACGCTCAGTTCTTTTCATTAAACTAGGCATACCCAATTTCTGCAACCATTCTTCATATACATTAGCCTCCAGCCTCCTAATCATTTTTGTTGCTCTTCTCTGCACTCTTTCCAGAGTCTTAACATATTTTTTTTGTATTTTTTGTATTGTGGTGACTCAAATTGGATGCAGTATTCTAAGTGTGGTTTTAAGTCAACAGTATGAGAACTTCACGTGGTCTTGATTCTATCCTTCTGTTAATGCAGCCTAGGAACTGTGTTGGCTTTTTTGGCAGCTGCAAGCGCACTGCTGGCTCATATTAAAGTGATCAATGCTGTACACTGCTAGACTAACTTTATAATCTTTTGCTATGAATTTTGTTGCTTTGGGTTGCAGAGAATGATCTGAAAATAAACACTTCAAACCCCAGAGAAATGTATGTCCTTAGGGAAGCATTCCGGCATACTTGAACATCTCGTAAATATGTCTGATGATGGTTAAGCAAATGGCTTAACTAAAACTGTGACATCCATTTACATTTTAAAATATAAAGCAATCAGTTATTATAAAACAACAAATAAAGATTTATGAGAATGTTTTGTGTAATGTTTTTCTACATGAAGTATGCATTTTCAGTTGTTGGTTTATGCAGCTGAATGAGCTCAACTTTACGATTTATCAGTCAACAATTCTGGGTTATTTACTAGCTACTGTGCCTAACAAAGGTTCAAGGTCATTGTAACCTAGAAAATTCAATTGCATACTTTCACTGAGCACTTCAACAGAAAAGCTGTAGGCAGGCTGAGATAAATGAAAAGAGCAAGATCAATAGGCATAAAAACAACATTCCAAGATTCATATTGAAAGTCTAAAATAAATGTGCATTTCATATATATATATATATATATATATATATATATATATATATATATATATAATTATTATTTCAGGAACAATTGGTTATAAAATTTCATTTGTTTTTGTGCATAACCCATCTGACACGGTCACTCTAGAAAAAATGTATTTTCTACCAAAAAAAAGCATCTTTCCCCATCATTAATGAAATCAAATTCAATAATCAAACATGCTCAATTTGTATAGCAGGTGTTATTTTCACTGGCAGAGTGAAAAATAGCAAAATTTTGGCTCTGTGCTTAAAATCCACATATTAACTTCGAGAGGACCAACTGCCCACTGAGGATACTCGCTATATAGCCTTATTTCTTTCAACCTGTGTTCTCTCTCTCTCCCTCCTCCCTCCTCCCTCCTCCCTCTCTCTCTCTCTCTCTGTCTCTGTCTCTGTCTCTCTGTCTCTCTTTCTCTCTTGTCTTCAAGTCAGATTTCCTTCTGTTGACTAGATGGACTCATTTAACCATTTTCTAGGCAGCATTTTTAATTGTTTTAATGATTATTTCATTTTTCAATTTGTAAGTCACAAGTCTTGTGAGAAAACTGCATTCCTCTGACCCTGACCCTGTGTACCCCCACCCCCAGGCAAACACATCAGCATATCCACACACTTCTTAAATGAAGGATAGATTTCCCTATAAATATTACTGCCTGTCTTTTTTAAGGTGTGTTGTTTCTGTTAGTCGCAAAGTCGGGTCCGACCCATCGCGACCCCATGGACAACATTCCTCCAGGCCTTCCTGTCCTCTACCATCTTCTGGAGTCCATTTAAGCTCACGCCAACTGCTTCCGTGACTCCATCCAGCCACCTCCTTTTCTGTCGTCCACTTCTTCTTCTTTTACCCCAATCTTTCCCAGCAATAGGCTCTTCTCCAGGGAGTCCTCCCTTCTCATGAGGTGGCCAATGTCTTTGAGTTTCCTCTTCAGGATCTGGCCTTCTGAACAGGAGTCAGGGTTGATGTCCTCTAGGACTGACCAGTTTGATTGCCTTGCAGTCCAAGGGACTCGCAGGAGTCTTCTCCAGCACCAGAGTTCAAAGGCCTCCATTCTTTGGCTTATGGTCCAACTTTCACAGCCAGACATTGAACTGGGAAAACCACAGCCTTGACTATACACAATTTTGCCTCCAATTATACCTCCAATTGCTGCACAGTTACAGTGTTGAATAAACCTATGCTCCTTGGAACCCAACTCAGAACAAACCAGAATGTTCTTCTTACACAACTTAACTGGTCTTCTGAAATCTTTTAGCCACTATTATGCTAGAGTTACAGTACTGAAGAGGATGGACAGGCAGTTTAATATTTTACTTTCCCAGCAGAAAGATGCTGAGGATTTCTATGAAGACTCAGTCAGCCACTAATCGAGATGTGATCCTTGCTTTGTCTTTAATTTGTCTGAAATAGTATAAGATTTCCTGCTTGCGTAAAGGGTTGGACTAGAAGACCCCCAAGGTCCCTTCCAACTCTGCCCTGAGACAGTCACTGAAGAACATGGATTTAAAATATTAAGCTTGTTCTCTGTGATGATTCTGGTCAAGGAATGATGTTGTGACTTTGATAATTGAATGAAACAAATGTATAACCAGCTCCAGAATTTTCTCATCCAACATGGTGAGTCTGAAGACTACAAATGCCTTAGTATTCCATTAGAAAACATTGGACATATTTGAATCTTGGAGAGTTTTAGTTTCCTGCAACTCCAACGTTTTCCAACCTCCAAAAAAACATAACAAATATAGATAGGATTAATTTATTTTGAACCCACAATCCAGGGCACATTGTTTTTCAAAATGGACAATGATGTTCAAGAGCACCATCCATGAATGATAACCAAACAGGTTGTGTTCTCCTATAGTTTAAAACAAATTTATGGAAGAGTTTTCTAGATAATAAAAGTCTATAATTGACTAAGCATCAAAATCAGGGTTTTTATTCCAGTGCAAAATAAGAAGAGACAACTCTGAAATAAGATGAAGTGAAACAACAGGTCAACTAATTCTCCTTAAGACATGATAGAGCTATGTTATTTTGCCAAAGGTGTTTCAAAGAGTGTTGCAAAAAGAAATATCTCTTCAAACATTGGCCCAGTCCTAGTTATATTACCATACTAAAATAGCTTAATAGAATAGAATTTAGGTTAAGTAACCAAAATAATAGTTTAACTTTCAAAATGTGTTTCAAATCATAAAGTTTTAGTCATATGAAATTAATCTAGTTTCCACTAGATTAAAATCTAGTTTCAGCTATATGACATTCTAATCATAGAATCCATTGACTAAAATGAACCAAAAAACCTGCTAGCTATCATAGCTTCTAACCTCTTAGAAAATTGACTATTTCCATATACCAATAAATGAGATGAATCCCAACTTAGTCAGGCTAAAAGCATATGCTGTGCGAAGAATATCAATCAATCAATATTTTTATTATTAGTTATATACTACCTTTTACAATACAAGTAAAATGATAATTGACCTTTATTATATTGCAAAAGATCAATTAAACTCATTATTGGTACAGTAATTGAAAATAAATAAATAAAAGTTTAAGCACTCTTAATAAAATTAGGACCACTTATCAGCCCCTTGAAGGGACACGGTGGCTCAATGGCTAAGACGCTGAGCTTGTCGATCAGAAAGGTTGGCAGTTTGGCAGTTTGAATCCCTAATGCCATGTAATGGAGTGAGCTCCCATTCCTTGTCCCAGTTTCTGCCAACCTAGCAGTTCCAAAGCACATAAAAATGCAAGTAGAAAAATAGGGGCCGCTTTGGTGGGAAGATAAGAGCATTCAATGTACCTTCGGTGTTTCGTCATGCTGGCCACATGACCATGGAGACATCTTCGGACAGAGCTGGCTCTTTGGCTTTGTAACAGAGATGAGCACCACCTCCTAGAGCCAGAAATGACTAGCACATAAGTGCAAGGGGAACTTTTATCTTTACCTTATCAGCCCCTTGAATAAAACTTCCTACTGCCCATATTAAAGTTTAATTGAATGTTGAGTTTAGTGGAATAGGTTCCTGTTTAAGAAACAATCAAAAAGGCCATGCATAGACAATATAAGGTTTTGAAAGATTATTGTGGTTTTCATGACAGGTGCATGGAGTCCCTATTTTATTTTTAACTTTTTTTTTCATAAGGGTTAGTACTGGAAGGATTTCATGACTACCATTTGCAGGTTAAGCTTAACTAACAAGCTAAAGGATTGATCAGTTTTAATTGGTATGTAATGATAAGATCACAAGCTACCTGAAGTTATGAAAATAATATCCACTTATCATTCCAAAAGAATCTGTTTTATAAAATGAAGACCTAGTGGAATAATGCAACAATGTCATGATTTCATTATTCAATCAATTCATCTAATAAATGAGACACTAAAGACAAGTTTGATTTAATTAATTATCAGAGTGGTCAGATTTACACTTCCATCAGTTGGATTCCAGTGATTCTAAATGAAAAGAATAATAAATGAGTCACTTACTTACAGACGCTTGTGATATACAGAATAACAGAGTTGGAAGAAATCTTGGAGGTCAAAAATCCAACTTTTTGCTCAGGCAGGAAACTCTACACCACTTCAGACATTGGTTGCCCAACCTCTTCTTTAAAACCTCCAGTATTGGAGCAGACACAACTTTTGAAGGTAAGCCATTCATGATTAATTATTCCCACTGTTTCTCCTTACTTTTAGCTTTGTTCCATCCTTGATTAGTTTCCATGCATTGCTTCTTGTCTTGCATGCTGGTATTTTGGAAAATAGGTTGACCCCCTCTTCTTTGTGGCAGCCTCTCAAATACTGGAACAGCTATCATGTCAAAATGTGTAGCGTCTACCTAAGTATCCCGATTCATATACCTACAACAATAAATTATAGCAACTGAATCTCTAGGAAACCAGTTGTCACTATAAACAAAAATGAGTTACTGCATGAAGACCTAAATATGAAATGTAAATGCTGTGGTTTCCCAAGAGAAAAGCTATGTCCAAAATGTACCTCAAAATAATATTTCTTGTCAGAAAGTTGCTGGTGTCATAAATTTTGTGTGGAGGAAAATGAGAATGTCCCAGACTTGATGGCCTCAGGTGTAAATATAATTTAAAATTGTGGTGACAGGCTTCATAGGCCATGTGAGACAGTCTAAGAATTGAACAATTATCACGAATGCCACAACAGGTGTAAGGGCTCCTTATGCTATTCTTGATTGTACAGGTATCACTTTAATTTTGCATTTTGACAGGAGCACCAAATTTGAAATGCATGCTACTCAGTCATTGGTGTGATCCACGAACTGGTTTACATGTAATGGGCCCATTTAAGGAAGCATATTCTGATGGCAAGAATTTAAATCATGCAAAACATCCCCATTCACATGTTTATGGAGATTCTCAAGTCATCCGGCTCATGGTTGTCCCAAAGGTGTTTTTTTCAAGAGGCAACTGGACTTCCTGGTTTTTCTTTGAAGGCTTTACTTTTATTCAAGAAGCTTCTTCAGCTTCTGAAGAACACACACACACACACACACACACACACATCTTGCCATGATTTAATGGGCCCATTGTTAGATCATGACAACGAGTCAATATTTTCAATCAATTTATCTGAGGACATTATATATATATATATATATATATATATATATATATATATATATATATTCGGGTCTGTCCTGTAGAGAATATGGCAACGCCGATGCAAATCTCATCCGGCCATTCGGCTTGTCTTCAGCTTCGCTCCCTGGGAGATGAAAGATGACGATGAGATTTCAATAAACGCTACAAGGTATTTCAATCTTACACGGACAAGACCAATACCAAGACCTACATACCTTTACCCCGTGAAAATCTACTCTAAAAAAACAACTGAAGCTGGAAGACACCAGCCTGAAGATGACGGATGAGATTACCGAAACGCTGCAAGCCAGGTATTCTCAATCATACACACGGACAAGACCCGAATACACCAAGACCTATATATATATATATACATATATATATATATATATATATATATAGGCTCAGGTGTATTTGGGTCTTGGACCAATACACCAAGAACATTCTACATACCTTTTAACAATTTTCGTGAAAATTCATTTAATATATATATGTAAATATATATATATAAATCTACGAATATATATATATATATAATTAACCCAGACACAGCCAATAAAATCAGACTTGAAGTCACCAACGTCCTCTGCTCCAGCAGTCCACCCAGAAGCAACTTACACAAAGAAGAAAAGCACTCAGCAACTTGAGGAAAGACAACAACATAATCATCCTCCCAGCAGACAAAGGCAACGCCACAGTCGTGATGAACACATCTGACTACCAATCCAAACTATCCAACCAACCTCCAAGACCCCGCTACAAACCTCTAAACACAGACCCCACCACCCATCTAGAGAAAACCACCAAATCCAAAATAAAAGCCTCAGCCCATCAGTGAAGAGATCCAACAAAGAATCATCCCCAGAGAAAATCATCTAGATGCCTAAGCTCTATGGGCTCTCCCAAGATACACAAAGAAGGAACACCACTCAGACCCATAGTCAGCTCCATAGGCTCACCTCTACAGAACCTTGCCAAATTTCTCAGCCAAACAACTCCAGCCCTACACAGAATCCATCACCTCACACGCATAAAATTTTTCCACTTCATAGAAACAATAAAGAAACAAAACCTACAACCCAGTGACCTACTTGTGAGCTTCGATGTCATATCCTCTTCACTCAAGTACCTATTAAAGAAGCCTTGACAGCTATCCAAAACAAATACAACCCCCTAAGCACATCCTAGATCTGACCAACCATTGCCTTTCCAACACGCATTTCATCCACAATGGACAAAGATATAAACAGATAGAAGGAGCACCTATGGGATCACCCTCTCACCCGTCATAGCTAACCTATACATGGAACATTTTGAAACCAATGCTCTAGACAACTGAATACAAACCCAAACTCTGGCTTAGATATGTAGATGACACTGAATTTGGCCACACGGAAAGAAAAATGGACAACTTCCTCACACATCTCAACAGCCTACACCCCAAAATACAATTTACCATGGAAACAGAAACCAACAATCAACTTCCGTCTCCTGGACGCCCTAATTTACAAAAACCCAACGCTCCTCTAGGACACACCATCTACCAGAAAAAGACACACACTAACCGCTACTTAAATGCACAATCCCACACCCCTGCACAGATCAACTCTCAGAGCCAAGACCCTCATCTCCAGAACCAAACGCCTAGCTGACAAAGACCACTTGAGAACAGAATTACACACCTCACTAACGATAATGTCCAATGGATTCCAAAGAAGCACAATCACCAACCTAATCCAAGGGAGACTTCCCCAAAAAACCAAGACACAGAACAGGACAATGGCACGCCCTCCTCCCTTACATCAAAGGCACCACAGATAAAATCAGCAAAATTCTCCACAAACACAATATCAGGACAGCCTTTGGCACTGATCAAAAATAGCCAACATCTTAAGAAACCCCAAAGACAAGATCCAGCTAGAAAACCAAGGAGTTTATAAAATACCATGCAAAATTTGCCCAGCCACATACATTGGACAAACCAACAGGAGAATAAATGCACGATCGCAGAACACAAGAACGCAGTCAGAAAAGAAGAAAAACTTCCTCCTTTTCCAGCACCTTAAAGCCACAGGACATGAAATTGATTTTGAGGGATCCAAACTTATCTCCAATACTGAACACTTCAACAAGAGAATAATATAGGGAAGCCATCAAATAGAGAAACACCCATAACATGAATAAACGGATGATACTTCCCGCCTACCAGACATCTGGAAACTAGCCCTAATCAACAAACGAGTCCCAGCCCACAAAACCAACACCGACCTAAAATAACACATGATGCCACCACCAATCTCTTCACCAGACTCAAACCAAGCCCACGCCACAGATGAAAGGCAACCACCATCCAGAAACCAGACCATGGCTGCAACACCAGCTGCTACACCCCCTCCAACCCCCAAACAAGCAAACTGACACACGCTATAAACACATAGCCAGACCTCAAACTCGAGCCAAACCAAGGCCCAGAACACATCACAGCCTTCCACCCAGATACTACATCACAAACTCAGGAGATCACAACACAAAACAAGGAGGTTGCCACAGACAACGACCCAGGAATACAGCACCACACCCAGGACATCACACAGCCCTCAGAAGGTCCATTACCCAGGTAGGTCGTTACAACACAAAGGCTGAGACACACCTCACCTCAGCCACACAGGGTCTCAGAAAAGCCATCCAATCTGCATACATCAACTCCACAAACCAATCAAAAGTAACAACACATCCAACTCTAGAGTTTAAAAGGGAAAACAGCCACATCACACACTTCTCCCAGGAGAACGAGCTGAAGACACCAGCCTGAAGATGACGGATGAGACATTTAAACGCCAAGGTATTCTCAACCTTACACGGACAAGACCCGATACACCAAGACCTACATACCTTTACCCGTGAAATATATATATATATATATATATATATATATATATATATATATATATAATATGTTCTTAACAGAACATAAGATCAAAAAATAAAAATCCAAATGGGGAACAATAATGAAGACAAAACAAACTAGACAAGAACATTTTTAAAAGAGTGAATTAAAAGGACAAAAAAACAAAGACACATATTATCCCTACCCAGTTGGACATTGACAAATCTATCACAATAATATCTCCTCCTCTCCTTGCAAAGCAGATCCAAAAAAACAGCAACTCCAAAATTAGGAAGAAAAATAGTGAACAGATTAAACAATAGCAAAATTAAAATTCAAGCCCCCTCTTAACAATCTGTTATTAACTATCTGTTGTCGTAATTTACTCATCGTACAAAGAGGATATCCTTAAATGTTCATCTTCCATAATGACATTTCCTTTTATGAATTATGACATCACAGAGAAAATGTGATGGGGAAAAACTTCTTCAGCCACTATATACTTCCCAGTAAGAAGTTCTTCAATTACACAACGTTTTAGTGCAACTCTCTTTAACATTCCCTTTGAACATTATTGCACAAATGATAGTTAGGTACTTTTAGAATTGCATTCTAAGCAGGGTCTTTGTACACAACAAATACTTCACCAAATTTGGCGGTCTGCACACCTTTCTTCTTCTATAGCACTGGGTTCAAAGATAAATCTCTAAAAAATAGGATTTTTAACCAGGAAGAGAGATAAAAACATCAGAGTTCCAACATCATGGAGAAATACTCAAGCCAATTCATTTGACATTGTCCTGTTTTATTCCTCTTCTATTATTATCTTCTTTAGCATTTTTTTAAAAATATATTGGAACTGTTTTACATTGTATATTTTTCTTTCAGAGCTGACAGGAGTTGATTTGAATGCCACGGTGCACAAATATGTTTGGTAAATGAACAAGCAAACAGGTTCCCCATGGTTTGGTTGAGCTACAGCTGCAGGACACTTCTATTTATTTCTTTTTAAAAAAATCTGTGTTTAAAAATCAGTGAGCCAAGGTATGAGAATAAACTGACAACACTCCAGTAGACTTCTGTAATCAACTTGTCAAACTTTAAATTGCTACCCAAAGCTATTTTCATCCTTTCCATCTTAAGCCTGACACGGACATCTACTGTCTTCCTTCTGCTTTCAAGTTTTAATAGCAATAGGGGTGTTTCATTTCTCTGGCTCATAGCAACTTTGACCACCACATATCCTTGCTTTATCTCATTAGTCACAGGGATTCTCAATTTTAGAATCCTGCAACCCCTTAAAATAACAAACATCAATGAATACATAAATAGAGGATAGATTTAACTTAGTTATTTATTAGGGTTTCCCCCCCCCATATCCCATGCAGCTGCAATCAAAACTCTTAGTGGCAGAATATTAAAAAAAAAATCCACAGTGGAAACATCCATATAAAGCACACCCATCAAGCATCAAATATAAACAATAAAAATGGAAATTCAAGAGGGTTGAATTTAAAATGAAGAGAATTCTGTCCCAAATGTGCTTTTTGGAAGGCAACTGGATTTTCTTGGTTTGGTTTGGTTTTTAAGATGTTTCTCTTCTCATCCAAGAAGCTTCTTCAGTTCTGACTGGATGCTAGGGAATGTAAGGATTTATATTCCTTGCAGACAGCTGGTCATTTGCATCCGTTTAGAGGGTTGTTGAGGCCACCTGGAGGTTTATCTGTGCATTCAGGGTCACCTGAATAGTGCTAATGTTTCCTGTAGCCTGCATTTCTTTCTGGAAATCCATTCATACTGCCACACCAATCGAAGGGTGTTCATTCCAAATTGCATAGCGTTCAAACCAAAGATATCTGAAACAACAACAACAACAACAAATGGAGCTCCAGATCTCAGGAGGCTATTCTACACTAGTGGCACTACTACCAACCTTCTCAAATTGTGGGATTAGTAACAATTTTTCCAAGTAGCATCTGATCTAGGCTAGCCCCAGTTGGTGTATACAATGTCCTACAACTATCTAAGGTGCCAATTCATAACAGTTTAAAGCAGCACCTTAAATTGAATCTGGAAACCAGTTGACAACTGATGCAGCATTGAAGGGAGAAATACAGAGAGATCTCTTACGATTGTTGGATGGTGTGCCTAGCCACAGCGATAGCAATAGCATTTAGACTTACATACTGCTTCATAGTTCTTTACAGCTCTCTGTAAGTGGTTTACAAAGTTGGCCTATGTTCCCCCAACAATCGTGAATCTTCATTTTACTGAAGGATGGAAGGGTGAGTCATCCTTGAGCTTGGTGAGATTTGAACTGCCAAATTGCAGGCAGCAGTCAGTCAGCAGAAGTAGCCTGCAGTACCACAGTAACCAATGTACCACCATGGCTCAAGACAGATTTAATCCTATCTCAGAATTTTGGTCCCTGCTTTGCCTGAGCAACCCAGGAGAAATTTGAGGGATCCCTGGTGCTCTCTGAGCTTGCTTGTTTTTTTGCAGATATTTCATTTCCCAAACTTGATAACATCATCAGTGCTAGAAGGGAGTGAGATATGTGGAGAGGAGGAGGAGGAAGAGGAGATGGATGAGAAGGAAGAAGGGGTAGACTGTAGGGTCCTTGGTGCTCTCTGAGCTTCCTTCTTTTCTTGCAGACATTTCATGACCCAAACTAGGCAACATCATCAGTGCTAGTAAGGAGTGCAGTTTGCTGTCAGTTTATATTCTGGTGGCTTGCCTATCAGTGTTGGTGGAAATGGTCTTAGAGATTCTTGGTTGGGCTATTTACTGTTGGCTCTTTGGCAGTTTCTTGATTGGGGTATTGTTTACTCGATTGTTGATCTGAAGTTAACCAGTGGTGGGATTCAACCAGTGTAACAACCAGTTTGGTGAAAATGCATGGTGTGTTCAAAAACAACTATAAAATTTACCCCCTACTGCAGCCCCAGTAAGTAAAACAGCTGAGCCACAGCAATCCGCTGTGCCATGCCTATCAGCTGCACTTCAAACAAAGGAAATATAGGAAAGACTAGTGCAGAGGTGGGTGGGTGGGGCCAACTGATAGCCAAAACTACTGGTTCATGTGAACCAGTCTGTACCAGCTGAATCTTACCCCTAAAGTTAACCCTGGCGTTCATCTATGCTGACCTGGGTGCTGGGTGCTGGTGGAAAGGCTCTGGAGTCTTTTTGTTCTCTTTTGCGTGGTTGATTGTCTCTTTTGCATAGTCCATAGATGTTGCTAATGTCCATGTGTCTATTGATGGCTGATTTGTCAGAGTGCCAGGCTTCTAGAAATTCCCTGGCATTTTTGGACTGGGCATAACTTTTGAGTGCCATTTTGATGATACGCTGCTCTTTTGATTAAGGGTTTTTATGGACTTGGGGTTTTGTCTGTTGAATTGATTTGCAGTGTGTGTGTGTGTGTGTGTTTGTGTTGGCACATAACTTTGCAACGAGGCTTTGATTAACTAGAATTCCTGGGCCAGATTTCCCCAACCTGATGCAGTGTTGGAGCAATGTTAGAGCATCATTTTGCATGACTCCTTTCCTGGTTAATCCACAAGCATTGTAGTTTAGTTGAACACTAAAGCTCTGGCAAAGACTTGGGTTAATGCTTCCTTTTTATAGTTCAGTTTTCAGCCACAGAGAAGATAAAAGTATAAATATGAAAGGTGGTCTATTGCTTAGAAAGGAAGGATGTGAAAGATTAAATAAGAAATATAGTCTGCCGCTTGCAAACTCCACTGAGTATAAAATGTCTAGAAAGCAATATTATCCATAAATATAATAGAGAGAGAAGTAATTTGCAAATGTTAAGCATGATCCAGTATAAAAATACCCCATTTGATGGCAAGCTGCAATGATTGGTTAATTGTGAGCCCTCGGAATCCCAAATGCCAGATAAAATGAAACACAGAAACCCAGATGATCTGAGGCATCATGTTCCCCCAGAGAACATGTTCCATTCCCAATATACATGCAATTTTATTTTTCCATACACCTTCTATATGAGCACTTTTTGTTTGAACACTGGAAATAAATCTGCTGCTAATGCAATGAGAATAGCATAAGAGGTACCAAGGGAATGAACAAAGAAGCAATAAATAAAATTGTAAGTGTAGTGATGGACCGAACATCTAGTGGCATTCATCTTAATGCACAAAAATTAAAATGACATCCAATTGATCCTGAAACCAAAATGCAAAGTGACCTCACACCATTGTCTTCTGTGTTACAGTTTAGCTTTGTAAAGCTTTGGCTTTGATTACCCCATTGCTGTAAAAAGGAACACTTTAGCAGCCACAGTTCTGCTGATTAAATTTTGTAAAACTCATTGGCATTGTGAATCACTCCAAAGATGTGAAATACAATGTCTTCCAGGTACCAGGCATAAATGTTGGTGGAGTTAATCTAAAGATCTTAAGAAAATCAAGGAGAGAAGCAACCTAGAACTAAGGAGAAATTTTCCAAAAGTGAGAAGAATTAACCAGTGGAACAATTTGCCTGCAGAAGTCATGGGTGCTTCAACATTGGAGTCCCAAAGGTGCTTTTTGAAGAGGCAACTGGACTTTCTGGTTTTTCTTTTTGAAGATGTTTCACTTCTCATCCAAGAAGTTTCTTCAGCTGTCCAGTTGACTCTTGAAAAAGCACCTTTGGGAGAACCATGACCTGGATGACTGAGAATCTGCACAGACATTCAACACTGAAGGTTTTTAAGAAGAGACTGGGCAGCCACTTGTTTGAAATGGCATGGGGTCTTCTGCATGAACAGGGGATTGGACTAGATGGCCTTCAAGATCCCTTCCAACTCTGTTATTCGGTTATTAAATGATTCCCAAGTCCGGATTGAATCTGAAAACTGAAAAGCTTAGATGAAATTGGATTCTGAGAATTTTGACAATGTTTTCACAACAGAGAGGAAGTGTTCTCTTATGGGCAGTCTGCTAGACATATTGATACTATAGCAGTTAGGAGTAACAAATTTAATTTTCCATCTCTGCTGTAGCACTTCTTTCATTCTACACTGAAAAGGACTCTCTCTCTCCTCCTCTCCTCCTCTCCCCCCTCTCTCTCTCTTTCTTTCTCCATCTCTCTGTCTCCCCTCTCACTCTTTCATAAAGAATGAGAAAAACTCCAGGGTCAAAGTCCTTATTTATGTAATGCAGCTTCTTTAATTTCTTCTACAAAAGGAAGAGAAATGGTACACTTGACTTTCCAATCTTCTTTTTGTTAAAATAAGAAAGTAAGGCAGGAACTAGAGCTGACTGCTGAAATAGAGCACTCAGTTTATAGCAAGAGCAGTACAATTTTGACGACCTTTGGCACCGATTTAAGATCTGTTCCCCCAAGCAAAGGGCAGCTTCGGATGAGAACATTTTCTCTGGACCGTTATCATGGGAGGGAAGAATTTAAATTCCCTCTCTACTCCTGTTATGATGTTGCAATTATCTTATCAGTGGATCCTATTTGTACTTTTAAAATGGGAATCAATGCAAAGATAAGTCAATGGTGCAAATCTATTCCACAGAATAAAGTCCCATACAAGTAATCTTAAGCAGGATTTGTTTCTGAATAGATCAGATCGTACCAGAAGATTCATTTTTCTTTTTCTGTCTGTGTCCCTCTATCAATGAGATCACTAGAGGTCAGAAAAGAAAACCACTGAAAGCTTTAATTCATTGCTGCCTCTCAGTGGTTTATTTGCAGGGGCGGGATTCAGCTGGTATGGACCGGTTAGGGCGAACCAGTAGTTCCGGCAATCAATTGGCTCTGCTCATCTGCTGTCATGCCTCTGTTGGAATCTGATTCTGAGGGGGAGGTTAAGCAGCTGACAGGGAGTGGGAGTGTGGCTCCGGTGGCTGTGGAAGAAACTGGGGAAGAGCACAGTCTGGCTGGGCATTCAGAAGAAGACCCAGGGCCACCCCCTCTTCATCCTAGGGCATGCAGGCAAGAACGGAGAAGGGAACAATGTGAGTTACATGGTTTACGGGAGAGGAAAGGGCCCTGATTCCCTTCATTAGCTGCAGCTGGGAAAACTGTTTAAAAAGGCAAACTATACACAGCAAAGTTGCTGGAAGCAAAGCGTGCATTATCTCCAGTCTTATCTGGGTTCTGGAGTCCTTCCAACTGTGTGTGTTTTGTTATCTTTTGAAGTCTGCAATTTCTTATCCTGCCCAGTCTCATTAATCGCTGCAGCATGGTTTGTGTTGGTTTTTATTTATAATTTATATGTACTTTGGGTTCGGACTGAATTTCTTCCCTTCTTGGGAGAGTTTTTTTCTCCATCTGAAGATAACTGGATGTTGGGGGCCAAGTTGGAGATATCAAAGGGACTTTACCTACTTTTGTGACTTTGTGCTTTTGTGCCACGACCAGGGTCATCACACTACCCCTGTGCTAGTCTGTCCTATTTTTCCTTTGTTTGAAGCCCAGCTGATAGGCACGACACATCATTTTTATTCCCTGCAGCTGCAGTAGAAGGTAAGTTTTAGAGCTGTTTTCAAATGCACCACACACACTCACGGAACTGTTTGTTACACTGGTTGAATCCCGCCACTGTGTATTGGGTGTTGTGTAGATCAGGTGAGGCTACCTCACTTCCCTTCATTTCTTTGATGACAACATGATTTCTTGGTCACAGACATTTTTCAAACAATTAAAATGATACCATTGTACATTAATATCACTGAATGGATCACACAGAAATCAAGCTGGTTACATAATTGCTACAAGGAAGTAGAATGGCTCAACAATTCCAGTAAAGATGTAGGAGATGACTAGGCTGAGCCTGAAGGAGGGGTCAAACATATCATCAGCCTCAAGTCCCTTTGCTCCCCCAAGAGATCTAAGTCCAGCCCACCTTGAAGTCCATTGGCTCTTATCTACCACCTATTTGCTTTGACTGTTAGTAGTTCAGATTCTTGTAGACTTAGTCTTAGAATAACTTTGTTGTCATTTTGAATGTACACTAATCAGCATACATTAAAATTAAGCTTTGTTGCATCCAGCTGAAAAGGGTCACCACCTCCACTATACATAAACATGACAAAATAAATAAATAAATACAACATTATGCATATATCACATATATTATATGGACACAGAGAAACAACACAGTCTTGTTCAGATGTATACATGTACGTGGCAAGAAAAATGAATCTTGCAAGTTTACCAGGCAGATGGCCCAGGGAACAAAGCTGTTACAGAATCTGGTAGTCCAGCTAGATATACTTTAAAAACTTCCTCCCAGCGGGGAGCAACAGAGGCAGATTGTGAAGTAGGTGTGTGGGGTCTCTCACAATGCTTTGAGCTCTAAGAAAATAGCATTTATAAGCAGTATCCTGAATGATGGGAAGCGAACATCCTACGATCTTCTCAGTTGTCCTTGCCACTCTCTGTATGGACTTTCTGAAGCACTGCAGCCACCACACCAAACAAAGATACAGAGAACATTAGCATACAATAAACCTATATTTATTTGAATCTATATTTATTTGGACTCCTGATTTCCTGCACTTGATGAAAGATTTGGCTATGGGCTAAGAATGGAATAGATTATGAGCAGATTATGCTCATGGTCACGATCAAAGACAAACTAGAAATAGAAAAATAGAAAAAAAATGTTCCTTAATAAAAGGTCACATTTTGACTTTAGCAGGGCCCATCATGTTTACTTAAAGCAAAAACCAATCAAAGCATGATATAAATTTTAATTGACATTAAATAAATCAGATTCATAACAAAACAACCACACATAATATCCACACGGTCTCTGGGGCACTTCATTAATGCAAAAATCTGCAAATAGCCAGATGACATTATCACCTTTAGCTTATTTGCTCTGAGAAGCATTGTTCATTAGCTAATTTTAGAAGTCTTACTTAATTTAAGCAGGAATTACTGTGTGGAAAACCATTCACAGCAGCAGTTCTCTGTCCAGTAAGTGGATTTGGGTGAAGGACCACCCAAAGATTTTGCTTCTAGAGGTCACAAGGAAGAGCTCACCTATTTCATTCTTTTTTTTCCCTTTCCTGTTTCGGAAGGTCAGCACAAGTATGAAGAGATGCTGGGAGGTGATAAAGAAATTAATGAGGAGGCTTACATTTATTGTGTTAATTAGTTGAAAAGGACACTGAGTGTCATACATATGAGGAAGATCTGAGCAAAGTCAC
>CM019153.1:48612142-48626999 GCA_009733165.1 Naja naja | reverse complement strand
GTCCTTCACCCAAATCACACTTACTGGACAGAGAACTGCTGCTGTGAATGGTTTTCCACACAGTACCTGCTTAAATTAAGTAAGACTTCTAAAATAGCTAATGAACAATGCTTCTCAGAGCAAATAAGCTAAAGGTGATAATGTCATCTGGCTATTTGCAGATTTTTGCATTATTAATGAAGTGCCCCAGAGACCGTGTGGATATTATGTGTGGTTGTTTTGTTATGAATCTGATTTATTAATGTCAATTAAAATTTATATCATGCTTTGATTTGTTTTTGCTTTAAGTAAACATGATGGGCTCTGCTAAAGTCAAAATGTGACCTTTATTAAGGAACATTTTTTTCTATTTTTCTATTTCTAGTTTGTCTTTGATCGTGACCATGAGCATAATCTGCTCATAATCTATTCCATTCTTAGCCCATAGCCAAATCTTTCATCAAGTGCAGGAAATCAGAGTCCAAATAAATATAGATTCAAATAAATATAGGTTTATTGTATGCTAATGTTCTCTGTATCTTTGTGGTGTGGTGGCTGTGAAGCTTCAGAAAGTCCACAGAGAGTGGCAAGGACAACTGAGAAGATCGTGAGGATGTTCGCTTCCCATCATTCAGGATACTGCTTATAAATGCTATTTTCTTAGAGCTCAAAGCATTGTGAGAGACCCCACACAACTTCACAATCTGCCTTGTTCCCTCTGGGAGAAGTTTTTAAAGTATATCTAGCTGGACTACCAGATTCTGTAACAGCTTTGTTCCTGGGCCATCTGCCTGGTAAACTTGCAAGATTCGTTTTTCTTGCCACGCATGTATACATCTGAACAAGACTGTGTTGTTTCTCTGCGTCCATATAATATATGTGATATATGCGTAATGTTGTATTTATTTATTTATTTTGTCATGTTTATGTATAGTGGAGGGGTGACCCTTTTCAGCTGGATGCAACAAAGCTTATTTTAATGTATGCTGATTAGTGTACATTCAAAATGACAACAAAGTTATTCTAAGACTAAGTCTACAAGAATCTGAACTACTAACAGTCAAAGCAAATAGGTGGTAGATAAGCCAATGGACTTCAAGGTGGGCTGGACTTAGATCTCTTGGGGAGCAAAGGGACTTGAGGCTGATGATATGTTTGACCCCTCCTGCAGGCTCAGCCTACTCATCTCCTACATCTTTACTGGAATTGTTGAGCCATTCTACTTCCTTGTAGCAATTATGTAACCAGCTTGATTTCTGTGTGATCCATTCAGTGATATTAATGTACAATGGTATCATTTTAATTGTTTGAAAAATGTCTGTGACCAAGAAATGTTGTCATCAAAGAAATGAAGGGAAGTGAGGCTCACCTGAGCTACACAACACCCAATACACAGTGGCGGATTCAACCAGTGTAACAAACAGTTCCAGAGTGTGTGTGTGGTGCATTTGAAAACAGCTCTAAAACTTACCTTCTACTGCAGCTGCAGGGAATAAAAATGATGTGTCGTGCCTATCAGCTGGGCTTCAAACAAAGGAAAAATAGGACAGGCTACCACAGGGGTAGTGTGATGACCCAGGTCGTGGCACAAAAGCACAAAGTCACAAAAGTAGGTAAAGTCCCTTTGATATCTCCAACTTGGCCCCCAACATCCAGTTATCTTCAGATGGAGAAAAAAACTCTCCCAAGAAGGGAAGAAATTCAGTCCAACCCAAAGTATATAAATTATAAATAAAACCAACACAAACCATGCTGCAGCTTATTAATGAGAGGATCAGATAAGAAATTGCAGACTTCAAAAGATAACAAAACACACACAGTTGGAAGGACTCCAGAACCCAGATAAGACTGGAGATAATGCACACTTTGCTTCCAGCAACTTTGCCTGTGTATAGCCTTTTAAACAGTTTTCCCAGCTGCAGCTAATGAAGGAATCAGGGCCCTTCCTCTCCCGAAACCATGTAACTCACATTTCCCTTCTCCGTTCTTGCCTGCATGCCCTAGGATGAAGAGGGGTGGCCCTGGGTCTTCTTCTGAATGCCCAGCCAGACTGTGCTCTTCCCCA
The DNA here is from genome assembly GCA_009733165.1 of Naja naja. Taxonomy (NCBI): domain Eukaryota; kingdom Metazoa; phylum Chordata; class Lepidosauria; order Squamata; family Elapidae; genus Naja; species Naja naja. The sequence goes on along the minus strand of CM019153.1, from coordinate 48,624,955 downwards.
GTTTTTCCACAGCCACCGGAGCCACACTCACTCTGTCAGTTGCTTAACCTCCCCTCAGAATCAGATTCCAACAGAGGCATGACAGCAGATGAGCAGAGCCAATTGATTGCCGAACTACTGGTTCACCTAACCGTCCATACCAGCTGAATCCGCCTCTGCAACAAAACCACTGAGAGGCAGCAATGAATTAAAGCTTTCAGTGGTTTTCTTTTTGACCTCTAGTGATCTCATTGATAGAGGGACACAGACAGAAAAAGGAAAATGAATCTTCTGGTATGATCTGATCTATTCAGAAACAAATCCTGCTAAGATTACTTGTATGGGATTTTATTCTGTGGAATAGATTTGCACCATTGACTTATCTTTGCATTGATTCCCATTTTAAAAGTACAAATAGGGTCCACTGATAAGATAATTGCAACATCATAACAGGAGTAGAGAGGAATTTAAATTCTTCCCTCCCATGATAACGGTCCAGAGAAAATGTTCTCATCCGAAGCTGCCCTTTGCTTGGGGAACAGATCTAAATCGGTGCCAAAGGTCGTCAAAATTGTACTGCTCTTGCTATAAACTGAGTGCTCTATTTCAGCAGTCAGCTCTAGTTCCTGCTCACTTTCTTATTTTAACAAAAAGAAGATTGGAAAGTCAAGCAGTGTTCATTTCTCTTCCTTTTGTAGAAGAAATTAAAGAAGCTGCATTACATAAATAAGGACTTTGACCCTGGAGTTTTCTCATTCTTTATGAGAGTGAGGGGAGACAGAGAGATGGAGAAAGAAAGAGAGAGAGGGGGGAGGGAGAGAGGGAGGGAGGGAGGGAGGGAGAGAGAGAGAGTTTTCAGTGTAGAATGAAAGAAGTGCTACAGCAGAGATGGAAAATTAAATTTGTTACTCCTAACTGCTATAGTATCAATATGTCTAGCAGACTGCCCATAAGAGAACACTTCCTCTCTGTTGTGAAAACATTGTCAAAATTCTCAGAATCCAATTTCATCTGCTTTTCAGTTTTCAGATTCAACGACTTGGGAATCATTTAATAACCGAATAACAGAGTTGGAAGGGATCTTGAAGGCCATCTAGTCCAATCCCCTGTTCATGCAGAAGACCCCATGCCATTTCAAACAAGTGGCTGCCCAGTCTCTTCTTAAAAACCTTCAGTGTTGAATGTCTGTGCAGATTCTCAGTCATCCAGGTCATGGTTCTCCCAAAGGTGCTTTTTCAAGAGTCAACTGGACAGCTGAAGAAACTTCTTGGATGAGAAGTGAAACATCTTCAAAAAGAAAAACCAGAAAGTCCAGTTGCCTCTTCAAAAAGCACCTTTGGGACTCCAATGTTGAAGCACCCATGACTTCTGCAGGCAAATTGTTCCACTGGTTAATTCTTCTCACTTTTGGAAAATTTCTCCTTAGGTTGTTCTCTCCTTGATTTTCTTAAGATCTTTAGATTAACTCCACCAACATTTATGCCTGGTACCTGGAAGACATTGTATTTCACATCTTTGGAGTGATTCACAATGCCAATGAGTTTTACAAAATTTAATCAGCAGAACTGTGGCTGCTAAAGTGTTCCTTTTTACAGCAATGGGGTAATCAAAGCCAAAGCTTTACAAAGCTAAACTGTAACACAGAAGACAATGGTGTGAGGTCACTTTTTTTGGTTTCAGGATCAATTGATGTCATTTTAATTTTTGTGCATTAAGATGAATGCCACTAGATGTTCGGTCCATCACTACACTTACAATTTTATTTATTGCTTCTTTGTTCATTCCCTTGGTACCTCTTATGCTATTCTCATTGCATTAGCAGCAGATTTATTTCCAGTGTTCAAACAAAAAGTGCTCATATAGAAGGTGTATGGAAAAATAAAATTGCATGTATATTGGGAATGGAACATGTTCTCTGGGGGAACATGATGCCTCAGATCATCTGGGTTTCTGTGTTTCATTTTATCTGGCATTTGGGATTCCGAGGGCTCACAATTAACCAATCATTGCAGCTTGCCATCAAATGGGGTATTTTTATACTGGATCATGCTTAACATTTGCAAATTACTCTCTATTATATTTATGGATAATATTGCTTTCTAGACATTTTATACTCAGTGGAGTTTGCAAGTGCAGACTATATTTCTTATTTAATCTTTCACATCCTTCCTTTCTAAGCAATAGACCACCTTTCATATTTATACTTTTATCTTCTCTGTGGCTGAAAACTGAACTATAAAAAGGAAGCATTAACCCAAGTCTTTGCCAGAGCTTTAGTGTTCAACTAAACTACAATGCTTGTGGATTAACCAGGAAAGGAGTCATGCAAAATGATGCTCTAACATTGCTCCAACACTGCATCAGGTTGGGGAAATCTGGCCCAGGAATTCTAGTTAATCAAAGCCTCGTTGCAAAGTTATGTGCCAACACAAACACACACACACACACACACACTGCAAATCAATTCAACAGACAAAACCCCAAGTCCATAAAAACCCTTAATCAAAAGAGCAGCGTATCATCAAAATGGCACTCAAAAGTTATGCCCAGTCCAAAAATGCCAGGGAATTTCTAGAAGCCTGGCACTCTGACAAATCAGCCATCAATAGACACATGGACATTAGCAACATCTATGGACTATGCAAAAGAGACAATCAACCACCGCAAAAGAGAACAAAAAGACTCCAGAGCCTTTCCACCAGCACCCAGCACCCAGGTCAGCATAGATGAACGCCAGGGTTAACTTAGGGTAAGATTCAGCCGGTACAGACTGGTTCACATGAACCAGTAGTTTTGGCTATCAGTTGGCCCCACCCACCCACCTCTGCACTAGTCTTTCCTATATTTCCTTTGTTTGAAGTGCAGCTGATAGGCATGGCACAGCGGATTGCTGTGGCTCAGCTGTTTTACTTACTGGGGCTGCAGTAGGGGGTAAATTTTATAGTTGTTTTTGAACACACCATGCATTTTCACCAAACTGGTTGTTACACTGGTTGAATCCCACCACTGGTTAACTTCAGATCAACAATCGAGTAAACAATACCCCAATCAAGAAACTGCCAAAGAGCCAACAGTAAATAGCCCAACCAAGAATCTCTAAGACCATTTCCACCAACACTGATAGGCAAGCCACCAGAATATAAACTGACAGCAAACTGCACTCCTTACTAGCACTGATGATGTTGCCTAGTTTGGGTCATGAAATGTCTGCAAAAAGAAGGAAGCTCAGAGAGCACCAAGGACCCTACAGTCTACCCTTCTTCCTTCTCATCCATCTCCTCTTCCTCCTCCTCCTCTCCACATATCTCACTCCCTTCTAGCACTGATGATGTTATCAAGTTTGGGAAATGAAATATCTGCAAAACAAGCAAGCTCAGAGAGCACCAGGGATCCCTCAAATTTCTCCTGGGTTGCTCAGGCAAAGCAGGGATCAAAATTCTGAGATAGGATTAAATCTGTCTTGAGCCATGGTGGTACATTGGTTACTGTGGTACTGCAGGCTACTTCTGCTGACTGACTGCTGACTGCAATTTGGCAGTTCAAATCTCACCAAGCTCAAGGATGACTCACCCTTCCATCCTTCAGTAAAATGAAGATTCACGATTGTTGGGGGACATAGGCCAACTTTGTAAACCACTTACAGAGAGCTGTAAAGAACTATGAAGCAGTATATAAGTCTAAATGCTATTGCTATTGCTGTGGCTAGGCACACCATCCAACAATCGTAAGAGATCTCTCTGTATGTCTCCCTTCAATGCTGCATCAGTTGTCAACTGGTTTCCAGATTCAGTTTAAGGTGCTGCTTTAAACTGTTATGAATTGGCACCTTAGATAGTTGTAGGACATTGTATACACCAACTGGGGCTAACCTAGATCAGATGCTACTTGGAAAAATTGTTACTAATCCCACAATTTGAGAAGGTTGGTAGTAGTGCCACTAGTGTAGTAGAGCCTCCTGAGATCTGGAGCCCCATTTTTTTTGTTGTTGTTGTTGTTGTTTCAGATCTTTGGTTTGAACGCTATGCAATTTGGAATGAACACCTTGATTGGTGTGGCAGTATGAATGGATTTCCAGAAAGAAATGCAGGCTACAGGAAACATTAGCACTATTCAGGTGACCCTGAATGCACAGATAAACCTCCAGGTGGCCTCAACAACCCTCTAAACGGATGCAAATGACCAGCTGTCTGCAAGGAATATAAATCCTTCCATTCCCTAGCATCCAGTCAGAACTGAAGAAGCTTCTTGGATGAGAAGAGAAACATCTTAAAAACCAAACCAAACCAAGAAAATCCAGTTGCCTTCCAAAAAAGCACATTTGGGACAGAATTCTCTTCATTTTAAATTCAACCTCTTGAATTTCCATTTTATTGTTTATATTTGATGCTTGATGGGTGTGCTTTATATGGATGTTTCCACTGTGGATTTTTTTTTTAATATTCTGCCACTAAGAGTTTTGATTGCAGCTGCATGGGATATGGGGGGGGGAAACCCTAATAAATAACTAAGTTAAATCTATCCTCTATTTATGTATTCATTGATGTTTGTTATTTTAAGGGGTTGCAGGATTCTAAAAATTGAGAATCCCTGTGACTAATGAGATAAAGCAAGGATATGTGGTGGTCAAAGTTGCTATGAGCCAGAGAAATGAAACACCCCTATTGCTATTAAAACTTGAAAGCAGAAGGAAGACAGTAGAGTGTCCGTGTCAGGCTTAAGATGGAAAGGATGAAAATAGCTTTTGGGTAGCAATTTAAAGTTTGACAAGTTGATTACAGAAGTCTACTGGAGTGTTGTCAGTTTATTCTCATACCTTGGCTCACTGATTTTTTAAACACAGATTTTTTTTTTAAAAAGAAATAAATAGAAGTGTCCTGCAGCTGTAGCTCAACCAAACCATGGGGGAACCTGTTTGCTTGTTCATTTACCAAACATATTTGTGCACCGTGGCATTCAAATCAACTCCTGTCAGCTCTGAAAGAAAAATATACAATGTAAAACAGTTCCAATATATTTTTTAAAAAAAAATGCTAAAGCAAGACAATAATAGAAGAGGAATAAAAACAGGACAATGTCAAATGAATTGGCTTGAGTATTTCTCCATGATGTTGGAACTCTGATGTTTTTATCTCTCTTCCTGGTTAAAAATCCTATTTTTTAGAGATTTATCTTTGAACCCAGTGCTATAGAAGAAGAAAGGTGTGCAGACCGCCAAATTTGGTGAAGTATTTGTTGTGTACAAAGACCCTGCGTTAGAATGCAATTCTAAAAAGTACCTAACTATCATTTGTGCAATAATGTTCAAAGGGAATGTTAAAGAGAGTTGCACTAAAACGTTGTGTAATTGAAGAACTTCTTACTGGGAAGTATATAGTGGCTGAAGAAGTTTTTCCCCATCACATTTTCTCTGTGATGTCATAATTCATAAAAGGAAATGTCATTATGGAAGATGAACATTTAAGGATATCCTCTTTGTACGATGAGTAAATTACGACAACAGATAGTTAATAACAGATTGTTAAGAGGGGGCTTGAATTTTAATTTTGCTATTGTTTAATCTGTTCACTATTTTTTCTTCCTAATGTGCCTTGTCAAACTGAGTTGCGAATAGATACAGAAGTTTAGAAATTTTGGATCTGCTTTGCAAGGAGGGGGAGGAGATATTATTGTGATAGATTTGTCAATGTCCAGCTGGGTAGGGATAATATGTGTCTTTGTTTTTTTGTCCTTTTAATTCACTCTTTTAAAAATGTTCTTGTCTAGTTTGTTTTGTCTTCATTATTGTTCCCCATTTGGATTTTTTATTTTTTGATCTTATGTTCTGTTAAGAACATTTATATATATATATATATATATATATATATATATATATATATATATATTCGTAGATTTTCACGGGTAAAGGTATGTAGGTCTTGGTGTATTCAGGTCAAGACCCAAATACACCAAGACCTACATATATATATATATATATATATATATATATATATATATATATTTGTTTGTTTATGTAGATTTTCACGGGTAAAGGTATGTAGGTCTTGGTGTATTCGGGTCTTGTCCCGTGTAAGGTTGAGAATACCTTGGCAACGTTTCGACGAAATCTATATATATATGTATGTATAATGTCCTCAGATAAATTGATTGAAAATATTGACTCGTTGTCATGATCTAACAATGAGCCCATTAAATCATGGCAAGATGTGTGTGTGTGTGTGTGTGTGTGTTCTTCAGAAGCTGAAGAAGCTTCTTGGATAAGAAGTAAAACGCCTTCAAAGAAAAACCAGGAAGTCCAGTTGCCTCTTGAAAAAAACACCTTTGGGACAACCATGAGCCGGATGACTTGAGAATCTCCATAAACATGTGAATGGGGATGTTTTGCATGATTTAAATTCTTGCCATCAGGAATATGCTTCCTTAAATGGGCCCATTACATGTAAACCAGTTCGTGGATCACACCAATGACTGAGTAGCATGCATTTCAAATTTGGTGCTCCTGTCAAAATGCAAAATTAAAGTGATACCTGTACAATCAAGAATAGCATAAGGAGCCCTTACACCTGTTGTGGCATTCGTGATAATTGTTCAATTCTTAGACTGTCTACGCATGGCCTATGAAGCCTGTCACCACAATTTTAAATTATATTTACACCTGAGGCCATCAAGTCTGGGACATTCTCATTTTCCTCCACACAAAATTTATGACACCAGCAACTTTCTGACAAGAAATATTATTTTGAGGTACATTTTGGACATAGCTTTTCTCTTGGGAAACCACAGCATTTACATTTCATATTTAGGTCTTCATGCAGTAACTCATTTTTGTTTATAGTGACAACTGGTTTCCTAGAGAGATTCAGTTGCTATAATTTATTGTTGTAGGTATATGAATCGGGATACTTAGGTAGACGCTACACATTTTTGACATGATAGCGCTGTTCCAGTATTTGAGAGGCTGCCACAAAGAAGAGGGGGGGTCAACCTATTTTCCAAAAATACCAGCATGCAAGACAAGAAGCAATGCATGGAAACTAATCAAGGATGGAACAAAGCTAAAAGTAAGGAGAAACAGTGGGAATAATTAATCAGCGGAATGGCTTACCTTCAAAAGTTGTGTCTGCTCCAATACTGGAGGTTTTAAAGAAGAGGTTGGACAACCAATGTCTGAAGTGGTGTAGAGTTTCCTGCCTGAGCAAAAAGTTGGATTTTTGACCTCCAAGATTTCTTCCAACTCTGTTATTCTGTATATCACAAGCGTCTGTAAGTAAGTGACTCATTTATTATTCTTTTCATTTAGAATCACTGGAATCCAACTGATGGAAGTGTAAATCTGACCACTCTGATAATTAATTAAATCAAACTTGTCTTTAGTGTCTCATTTATTAGATGAATTGATTGAATAATGAAATCATGACATTGTTGCATTATTCCACTAGGTCTTCATTTTATAAAACAGATTCTTTTGGAATGATAAGTGGATATTATTTTCATAACTTCAGGTAGCTTGTGATCTTATCATTACATACCAATTAAAACTGATCAATCCTTTAGCTTGTTAGTTAAGCTTAACCTGCAAATGGTAGTCATGAAATCCTTCCAGTACTAACCCTTATGAAAAAAAAAGTTAAAAATAAAATAGGGACTCCATGCACCTGTCATGAAAACCACAATAATCTTTCAAAACCTTAGATTGTCTATGCATGGCCTTTTGATTGTTTCTTAAACAGGAACCTATTCCACTAAACTCAACATTCAATTAAACTTTAATATGGGCAGTAGGAAGTTTTATTCAAGGGGCTGATAAGGTAAAGATAAAAGTTCCCCTTGCACTTATGTGCTAGTCATTTCTGGCTCTAGGAGGTGGTGCTCATCTCTGTTACAAAGCCAAAGAGCCAGCTCTGTCCGAAGATGTCTCCATGGTCATGTGGCCAGCATGACAAACACCAAGGTACATTGAATGCTCTTATCTTCCCACCAAAGCGGCCCCTATTTTTCTACTTGCATTTTTATGTGCTTTGGAACTGCTAGGTTGGCAGAAACTGGGACAAGGAATGGGAGCTCACTCCATTACATGGCATTAGGGATTCAAACTGCCAAACTGCCAACCTTTCTGATCGACAAGCTCAGCGTCTTAACCATTGAGCCACCGTGTCCCTTCAAGGGGCTGATAAGTGGTCCTAATTTTATTAAGAGTGCTTAAACTTTTATTTATTTATTTTCAATTACTGTACCAATAATGAGTTTAATTGATCTTTTGCAATATAATAAAGGTCAATTATCATTTTACTTGTATTGTAAAAGGTAGTATATAACTAATAATAAAAAATATTGATTGATTGATATTCTTCGCACAGCATATGCTTTTAGCCTGACTAAGTTGGGATTCATCTCATTTATTGGTATATGGAAATAGTCAATTTTCTAAGAGGTTAGAAGCTATGATAGCTAGCAGGTTTTTTGGTTCATTTTAGTCAATGGATTCTATGATTAGAATGTTATATAGCTGAAACTAGATTTTAATCTAGTGGAAACTAGATTAATTTCATATGACTAAAACTTTATGATTTGAAACACATTTTGAAAGTTAAACTATTATTTTGGTTACTTAACCTAAATTCTATTCTATTAAGCTATTTTAGTATGGTAATATAACTAGGACTGGGCCAATCTTTGAAGAAATATTTCTTTTTGCAACACTCTTTGAAACACCTTTGGCAAAATAACGTAGCTCTATCATGTCTTAAGGAGAATTAGTTGATCTGTTGTTTCACTTCATCTTATTTCAGAGTTGTCTCTTCTTATTTTGCACTGGAATAAAAACCCTGATTTTGATGCTTAGTCAATTATAGACTTTTATCATCTAGAAAACTCTTCCATAAATTTGTTTTAAACTATAGGAGAACACAACCTGTTTGGTTATCATTCATGGATGGTGCTCTTGAACATCATTGTCCATTTTGAAAAACAATGTGCCCTGGATTGTGGGTTCAAAATAAATTAATCCTATCTATATTTGTTATGTTTTTTTGGAGGTTGGAAAACGTTGGAGTTGCAGGAAACTAAAACTCTCCAAGATTCAAATATGTCCAATGTTTTCTAATGGAATGCTAAGGCATTTGTAGTCTTCAGACTCACCATGTTGGATGAGAAAATTCTGGAGCTGGTTATACATTTGTTTCATTCAATTATCAAAGTCACAACATCTTTCCTTGACCAGAATCATTACAGAGAACAAGCTTAATATTTTAAATCCATGTTCTTCAGTGACTGTCTCAGGGCAGAGTTGGAAGGGACCTTGGAGGTCTTCTAGTCCAACCCTTTATGCAAGCAGGAAATCTTGTACTATTTCAGACAAATTAAAGACAAAGCAAGGATCACATCTCGATTAGTGGCTGATTGAGTCTTCATAGAAGTCCTCAGCATCTTTCTGCTGGGAAAGTAAAATATTAAACTGCCTGTCCATCCTCTTCAGTACTGTAACTCTAGCATAATAGTGGCTAGAAGATTTCAGAAGACCAGTTAAGTTGTGTAAGAAGAACATTCTGGTTTGTTCTGAGTTGGGTTCCAAGGAGCATAGATTTATTCAACACTGTAACTGTGCAGCAATTGGAGGTATAATTGGAGGCAAAATTGTGTATAGTCAAGGCTGTGGTTTTCCCAGTTCAATGTCTGGCTGTGAAAGTTGGACCATAAGCCAAAGAATGGAGGCCTTTGAACTCTGGTGCTGGAGAAGACTCCTGCGAGTCCCTTGGACTGCAAGGCGATCAAACTGGTCAGTCCTAGAGGACATCAACCCTGACTCCTGTTCAGAAGGCCAGATCCTGAAGAGGAAACTCAAAGACATTGGCCACCTCATGAGAAGGGAGGACTCCCTGGAGAAGAGCCTATTGCTGGGAAAGATTGGGGTAAAAAAAGAAGAAGAAGTGGACGACAGAAAAGGAGGTGGCTGGATGGAGTCACGGAAGCAGTTGGTGTGAGCTTAAATGGACTCCAGAAGATGGTAGAGGACAGGAAGGCCTGGAGGAATGTTGTCCATGGGGTGTGATGGGTCGGACCTGACGACTAACAGAAACAACACACCAAAAAAGACAGGCAGTAATATTTATAGGGAAATCTATCCTTCATTTAAGAAGTGTGTGGATATGCTGATGTGTTTGCCTGGGGGTGGGGGTATACAGGGTCAGGGTCAGAGGAATGCAGTTTTCTCACAAGACTTGTGACTTACATATTGAAAAATGAAATAATCATTAAAACAATTAAAAATGCTGCCTAGAAAATGGTTAAATGAGTCCATCTAGTCAACAGAAGGAAATCTGACTTGAAGACAAGAGAGAAAGAGAGACAGAGAGACAGAGACAGAGACAGAGACAGAGGGGGAGAGAGAGAGGGAGGAGGGAGGGAGGGAGAGAGAGAGAGAACACAGGTTGAAAGAAATAAGGCTATATAGCGAGTATCCTCAGTGGGCAGTTGGTCCTCTCGAAGTTAATATGTGGATTTTAAGCACAGAGCCAAAATTTTGCTATTTTTCACTCTGCCAGTGAAAATAACACCTGCTATACAAATTGAGCATGTTTGATTATTGAATTTGATTTCATTAATGATGGGGAAAGATGCTTTTTTTTTTGGTAGAAAATACATTTTTTCTAGAGTGACCGTGTCAGATGGGTTATGCACAAAAACAAATGAAATTTTATAACCAATTGTTCCTGAAATTAATTAATTATTTATATATATATATATATATATATATATATATATATATATATATCTTGGGTATTCGGTCTTGTGTAGGTTGAGAATACCATCCGTCATCTTCAGGCTGGTGTCCTCAGCCTCGCTCTCCCGGGAGAAGTGTGCGATCGTGGCCGTTCCTCCCTTTTAAACTCCAGAGTTGGATGTGTTGTTACTTCTTGATTGGTTTGTGGAGTTGATGTATGCAGATTCTCCCAGGAGAACGAAGCTGAAGACACCAGCCTGAAGATGACGGATGAGATTTGATAAACGTTGCCAAGGTATTCTCAACCTTACACGGGACAAGACCCGAATACATATATATATATATATATATATATATATATATATATATATATATATATATATATAGAAATGCACATTTATTTTAGACTTTCAATATGAATCTTGGATGTTGTTTTTATGCCTATTGATCTTGCTCTTTTCATTTATCTCAGCCTGCCTACAGCTTTTCTGTTGAAGTGCTCAGTGAAAGTATGCAATTGAATTTTCTAAGTTACAATGACCTTGAACCTTTGTTGAGCACAGTAGCTAGTAAATAACCCAGAATTGTTGACTGATAAATCGTAAAGCTGAGCTCATTCAGCTGCATAAACCAACAACTGAAAATGCATACTTCATGTAGAAAAACATTACAAAAACATTCTCATAAATCTTTATTTGTTGTTTTATAATAACTGATTGCTTTATATTTTAGAATATAAATGGATGTCACAGTTTTAGTTAAGCCATTTGCTTAACCATCATCAGACATATTTACGAGATGTTCAAGTATGCCGGAATGCTTCCCTAAGGACATACATTTCTCTGGGGTTTGAAGTGTTTATTTTCAGATCATTCTCTGCAACCCAAAGCAACAAAATTCATAGCAAAAGATTATAAAGTTAGTCTAGCAGTGTACAGCATTGATCACTTTAATATGAGCCAGCAGTGCGCTTGCAGCTGCCAAAAAAGCCAACACAGTTCCTAGGCTGCATTAACAGAAGGATAGAATCAAGACCGTGAAGTTCTAATACTGTTGACTTAAAACCACACTTAGAATACTGCATCAATTTGAGTCACCACAATACAAAAATACAAAAAATATGTTAAGACTCTGGAAAGAGTGCAGAGAAGAGCAACAAAAATGATTAGGAGGCTGGAGGCTAATGTATGAAGAATGGTTGCAGAAATTGGGTATGCCTAGTTTAATGAAAAGAACTGAGCGTGACATGATAGCAATGTTCCAATATCTAAGGGGCTGCAACAACCCAAGAGGGCATCAACCTATTTTCCAAAGCACCTGAAGGCAGGACAAGAAGCAATGGATGTGTTGGAAGAAATATCCTTCTGGGTTCAGTTCCAAGTGGGGAAAAGACACTGGAAACATGGAGGCTATTTGGAAAGATGGTTTAATGGTGGACAGGACCACATGGCTTGAGCTCCAAAGAAGGATGCACACAAGGTGAGGGAAAAGGGAAGGAGGCCAAGATGCGGAGAGACCTTATATACCCTCTGTTGGGCCCCACCTTAGTGTTTCCTGTTCCTGTGCAAGAAATGTATCCCATTGGCTGTCAGACCCCCAGGGGTTGGGGTCTTAACTAACTTTGTAGGTTTTGTCTGGACTACTTGGCTTCACCTGAGTGTTGGCTGATACAATCTTCCCAGGCCAGGTGGTGAGATGGGTAGAGGCCTTTATTATGCAGAGTACTCTGGCCTAGACCTTAATGGCCCATTAGCAAAGGTGGTGGGGGAGGCTAAGTTTCTGCCTCTCTGAGGTGAGTTTCTACTCTTTTTTAGGAAATCACTGCCTTTTTAATATTTCCCAGTATATTTCATTTTTCTAGGAGAGGGGTGCGTGCTAATTTCCTACAGATAGAAGCTAATCAAAGAGAACCAAGTTAGCAGTGTTCCGATATCTCAGGGTTGCCACAAAGAAGAGTCAAAAGCTATTTTCCAAAGCACCTGAAGGCAGGACAAGAAGCAATGGATGGAAACTAATCAAGGAGAGAAGCAACTTAGAATCAAGGAAAATTTTCTGACAGTTAGAACAATTAACCAATGGAACTGCTGGCCTCAGAAATTGGGGTTGTCCAACACTGA
>CM019153.1:48495237-48611142 GCA_009733165.1 Naja naja | reverse complement strand
CCTCCTCCTTCCCTCCCTCCCTCCCTTCTTGCCATTCCTTCTTCCCCCTCTCTCCCTCTCTCCTTCTTTCCTCTCTTCTTCTTTCTTTCTTTCTCCCTTCCTTCCACTTCAAGCCTTTATTGACTCCTGGTAACTGGGCCAGTCCCTGCAGTTTCCTAAGCAGCATAATAAATTGAGAAATTATTTGCCACTGCCTTCTTCCTTAGTCCAAGAGAGATACTGGCCCCAAATCAGTTATGGTTTTCCAATTTCTAGTGTGGTATATTGACTGAAACCCCAAACTAGGTCTTCTTTGCATATTAGTTGCACAATGCACCCAAACGTTTGTGTAAGTGGCATAAAACTTTTCAGCATCCAAACAGATCCGATGAATCAAACGAATGCTTCAATACGTTTTGATGAATTGAAGCATTCTTCTTTCATCCAATAGACTTGATTGATCAGCTATTTTTTTTCAATTTAATGTTTACAGTTTCCAGATATGGCTCTTCCAATTTGTAGAGTGGATTTCCCACCCTCCTCTGCAATCAAAAATTTTGATACAAAATACAGAATAGCAATAGCACTTAGACTTATGTACCGCTTCACAGTGCTTTCCAACCCTCTCTAAGCAGTTTACAAAGTCAGCCTATTGCCCCCAACAATCTGGGTCCTCATTTTACTGTCCTTGGAAGGATGGAAGGCTGAATCAACTTTGAGCCACTCAGGATTGAACTCCTGGAGTGAGCACTGAGTTAGCTCTGCAGTACTGCATTCTATCCACTGCGCCACCATGCCTCTTACATTAATGTATCTTCCTGGTTTCTTCTGAACACACAGGAGAGTATAACGATACTGAAATTTTGCAGTGATTATGTTATTCCATTCATAAAACACTGGAGTTGAACAGGAGAAAAAGTTGGAATGCCCCAACACTATATCAAGATGTCTTCTTAGCAATCAAGGTTATAAAGCATTAGAGCGTTTTCAATTATTCCAAAATGAACGACAGCTGAAGAATATTGTTTTAGATGCTCAGTTCACAGAAATATATCCCTTTCCCAAAATGTTTCAGTTACTGATAGCTTAGAATAAACCATATTGTTGTTTAACCACATCAAATAAGAGGCATCAAAAATTACGATGGTATCACATTGCCAGAGCTATAATATATGGAGCCTTACACTGGCATTTGGCTTCTTTTCTTGACACATGATATCAATTATAGTGAAACTATCGATATGGCATCTTTTGTAGTGATGGAATTTATATTTCAACCTCCATTTTCAGTTTCAGAGTGTTATATCAGTCTTTAAGGTTAATACACTAAAAAATAACTGCTGGTAGCTGAGGTTAAGAAAAAATAGAAACCCGAGGGCAGTCAGAATCCATGAAAAACTACATCAGAGATAAATGAAGGTTCTTACTTCTAAACAAAACTATTGTATAAATGTACTAGAAGAGGAGGAGGAGGAGGAGGAGGGATTATTAAACATTTTGTTGAACATTTTCTTTGAGCATTTCAACATTAGAACTGGATTTCATAATGTAAACTACCTGTTTTAACTCTAAGCTGGTGTTTTTGTGTGTGTGAATCAGTGGTGGTTTCTACCGATTTGGCCCAGTTTGGGCGAACTAGTAGTAAAAAAACAGCTATCAGTTTGGCCAAACCAGTATTTCTTTTTTTTCCTCCCAATGATCAGCTGTTCCAACAATCAGCTGTGCCAGGATCCCCCTCAATGTCTTACTGCTTCACTCAGGAGGCTTCCCTGAGGCCCAGGAAGAAAAAAAAACAGTGCAAAGGGGTGCTACGCAAAAAGAAGGAGGAGGAGGAGGAGGAGGAGGAGGAAGAAGAAGAAGAAGAAGAAGAAGAAGAAGAAGAAGAAGAAGAAGAAGAAGAAGAAACCATGCCCACCCAGTCACATGGCCACACCCACCTAGCCATGCCCCCAGAACCAGTAGTATAAATATTTGCATCCCACCTGGTGTGAATGTACAGTTGGTTTCCTGTAGCATGAAAATATTGCAATTAATCTGCAAGTCTTTCATGTGTGTTTTCTTAAATCCTGCACCAGCTCCAGATTCAGCCAAATTCATAGCAATTATTCTGTAAAACTATTTTCACTACACAATATCCAGAGCTGAATCAGAATGAGTCAGCAAAGTGAAAGTAGACAAAGAGATTTAAAAACCACATGCTTTCTTTGATGTTTAGCTTTGCTATTGTTATTATGGTTGTTATCTGTTCCCAACAATGTGATATCATGGCTGCCAAGTCTTCAGCTGATGTTGGCCTTCACCCACATCAACTTCTTCCCAAGAACCTAAGAAGTCATAATATATCGTCATAGCATAATGTAAATTCAAGCAGTGGGTCCTTTTTTTTAATTCGCATTTATATGCCGCCCTTCTCCAGACTCAGGGCTTACAATTTTTGGGAGCACAACCCAATGCGCTCAGCAATAGCCTTCATTCCATTGTATATGCCTGCTTATTACTAGGGCTTTCCCCCAAGTGGCATTTTTACAAAGTCAACTTATTGCCCCCAACAATCTTGGGTCCTCACTTTACCTACCCCAAGAGGATGGAAGGCTGAGTCAACCTTGAGACTGGTTGGCAGCTAGAACTAAGTGCTAGGTGTTTAGCAGCCTGCACCACCAAGGCAATTGACAGATGAAAATTTCATCCATGTGCATATTTTCTTGGTGCTGCCCAATTTATTTATTTATTTTTGACATGGCACCCACTGTGCCAATAACCACCAATGGACAGTTTATGCCATAACATTTCCATTTTAGTTTTCAGAGCTTGGTACTTTTGTGGCCTTCAATTCTTTTTCTTCTATTCTACTGTCCCCTGGAACATACATATCTCAAAGCTGATGGATATGAGAATATGGCTAGATCTACCAAAAGCTAGTGATTAATTACTCAGGTAAAATCTGTATGCATGAATTTCAGTCTACTTTCTGTACCTTGTTATGAAGAAAACAATACACACTAAGCCATCTGGGCCAATAATATAAACACAGAAGCTGGTTCTTTATTACAAAGTTGTCTATGCACTCCTGAGATACCTCTTCTGAATTTGCAATTCGAGTATCCTCAAAAGCATGTGGTGATTCTATTTGGCAAGTAAAATGGATCTTATTTGTACCACTAGACCCGTTCATTGTAATAACAGTGTTGTGGGAAATATATTTTCACATCCTGCTTGTGTAGAAGTCATGCAATGTACTACTTCTTTGCAGGGGCTTTCCTGACTGTATTGATAAAAGAGAATATTTGTAGCTCAGGGTTGAAATGATGCTCTCTCAGCTTGATGATTTTCCTGCAGGCACTTCATTACCCAAACTAGGTAATATAAATTAGTCTTGTTAATCAGAACTGATGATGTTGCCTAGTTTGGGTAATAAAACATCTGTAAGAAAAGAACCAAGCATAGAGAGCACCAATGACTCCTCACTTACTGTTGTTGTTAAAGGACAGATGGTTGAACCTGGGAATTTTGTCTTCTCCAAATAAAGGTTTGAATCCTGTTGAGAAGCAATAATCCAAATTTTGCTAAAGAAAACAAATTCAGATCTTACAAGCTAGACAACAGCCATCCTATATTGAATGTTCTTTTGAAGAGGAAGCAGCTTAAACAGGTATCTCAGAATGGTTATCCTAGTGGATTACTTATGTCCGATTTTGTTCAAAAGATATTCTGAACAAAATTCTTATCTTTGAGGATGAGAAGCCTTGATTGGACATAGAATATATCCTTCTTGGGTGAAAAACTCCAGAAATCTTTGACTGTGCCATTTTTTGATGGTTCCATCTTTTCTCTTGTCCCAAAGGTGCTTTTTCAAGAGGCAACTGGACCTTTTGCTTCTCATCCAAGAAGCTTCTTCAGCTCTTCAGAAACTCTTCAGAAGCTTGGGCAAGAAGCAAAATGTCTTCAAAGAAAAAACAGAAAGTCCAGTTGCCTCTTGAAAAAGCACCTTTGGGATAACCAGACCTGAATCTCCATAGACATCTTTTCCCTTGGGCTTTTAAAGAGCTTGTGGGCTAGCAATGTACAGCTTTCTCTTTCTTTTCTGCTGCAGAATTTCCAGAAGGTTCTCATAATATTTACCCAGACCCCTTACTTGTGAGTTTGTAGTGGGTTCAGCTGTGATTTAATACCAGCTCTTTTCAAACAGATGCTTTGTGTGTGTGTTCTTGAGCAAAGTAGCAAAAATATTGTTCTGAAGAAGAAACCAAGGCCATTTGTCCACGTTACTCTGGTAATTTCTTTTTCTGCAAGATTTAAAATGAATAAAAGTGTTATCTAACAGAAGTTATTCAGAAAGTTCCCTTTTACTAGAATGGTTCACAGTTATTGGAACAGTCATTGTTCAATTTCCCCCCTTTCTTCTTTAATTCCAATGCCAATTAATATGTTTCTCATCCCTGAATTAACCTCTAATTAATTTAATTTTTCCCAAGCTGTCTTAACAAAGTTTGAAACTCTAAAGAAGAACAGATAACAAAGAAGAGTGACTGCCCTTAATAATTCAGAGAGTGGGAAACCAAACCATAATTATCTTGCCTCTTCTTCCAAACAAATGTTATTCTTTCCACATGATAGGTTTAAAAAAAAAAAACATCGCATGGGAGAAACCTTTTGTAGGCCCCATTGCCAACACAAGGTTATTCTGCAACCTGTTTAGCAAAATCAGTTGTGATATAACTGAATTTTAGCCTCTCATTTTTCTGTGATTTGGTCTGGGGGAAAAATGGAAACTACAAAAGTAAATTTTCAAGCAGAAGAACTTTGAGAAAAATATTCATGAGGGACTGTTACTTCTGTCCAGCTGGTATCCAACAATCTATGAGTTTTGCAGATCTTTAAAGGGATCCTACTATTCAATAGCCATTTTTTTCCAAATTTCCCCTTTCAAAGACTTCCTTAATTACGGGATCCATTCGGGGTTGGTTACCAGGACCAGAGTTTTAATCCTCTGAGCTTTTCAGATTCAGGTTGGATCCAATCTTCAGAGAACTTCTCTGGTAAGCAGTTATGCTCCAACCAACACATTAATTATACCTTACAGCTATGTATATAAGAAAACCATTGGCCCTACTCATAATAGTAAGGGACATGTAATTATTTTTATTCATGATTTCTTTTTTTTCCCATTGAGTGGACTGATGAACAAGCAAATAAACAAGTAAATAAAAGATATGGCTGCTCGTTACAAGGATTTTGATAAAGTCAGGAAAGCTCAGTACTATTATGAAAAAGGTGATATTTTCAAAAGTTGAAAATGAGCAATACAATTGTTAGACATGGCTTTTCAGAAACCTACCCATTTTTTTTGCAGGGGATTGACAAAAGTGGGGGTAGCTTTAGTTTGATTACTGATATGTAGTACCAATATAAAGGAATATTTGTAGCTCATTTGAAGTGAGGGGTCCTTGGTGCTCTCTGATTTTGGTTGTTTTCTTACAGATGTTTCATTACCCAACTAGGTAACAACATCAGTACTAGAGAGTGACAATCAGTGATAGACAATGCTAGCACTAATGATGTTATCTATGTTGAGTAATGAAACATCTGAAAGGAAAAAAAACCAAGCACAGAGAGCACCAAGGACTTCTCACTGATATGAAGCTTTGATATTAATTTATTTTTGTTAGGGCTTGCTATGATGAAACCTTCCTTCCTTCCTTCCTTCCTTCCTTCCTTCCTTCCTTCCTTCCTTCCTTCCTTCCTCCCTCCTCCTTCCCTCTTCCCTCCCTCCCTCCTTCCTTCCTCCTCCCTCTGTCCTTCCCTCTCTCTTTCCCTACTTCCTCATTTCATCCATCATCCTCTTCCCTCCATCCATGCCCTCCTTCTCTCCTCTCCTCCTTCCTTCCCTTCCCTCCTCTCATTCCTTCTCCTCTGTCCTTTTCCTCTTTCCTACTTCCTCATTTCCTCCCTCCCTCCTTCCTTCCCTCCATCCTGCCCTCCTTCTCCTCCTCATTTCCTTCCTCTTCCTCCTCCTCATCCTTCTCTCCTCTGTCATTCCTCTCTTCCCTTTTCTCTCCTCCTCCTCCTTCCTTCCTCTATCCACATTTCAACATTTCAAATTCTCAATTTAAAAAGACACTTAAAAAACATAACCCCAAATTCTCAGCCTAGCTTTTCATACCTTGGACCTCATCTGGGAGAGTTTTATGTATGTGCTTATATATTGAAGTAACCTGAGAAGTGCTTATTGGAAAATTCAGTGAAAAGCCAGATAAAGTACTATTAATATTTATTGCATATGGTTTTGTGTAAGACCTTGGCCTCCATATTATAAACCTCTCATTTTTCCGAGAAGTGGAAGATCAAAAACTGAAGCACTAACATCAATGTGAATCTCTCCCACAAAGAAGCTCCAGGGGTCACTGAAGAGGCTTCTTGGCATTTTAGAATAATTTTGTTTATTTAGAAATATATCTATCTATATATTATGGATTGAGCATAGGTAGAAATGCACATTTTCTCAGATCTGTAAAGATCCACAGTTTAAAGTACTGTTGGCGACATATTCTGGACTCCATTCTTTGGAGATTTATCCAATTCAATCACTGGCAAGATTTATAAAGGATAAAATTGGCCAGGTAACAAAAAAACACACCTAACAGTACCTCTGGCGATTTATCAACATGGCCAGAGAAATATAGATTCCAGAGATATTTTTCCTTTTCTGATTATTCTATACTAGTACATCTTTTTGTCTCAAAATGTTATTCAGACATTACTTCAGGGCAAACCACATTGATAGTCTTGTCCAATGACATGATCAAAGAGATTTAATGTGTCTAGGTTTGGCTTTCTATGGAGAAGTCAATAATACTTGAAATAATCCCCATCACATACATTTGCATGCAAGCGCACACGCACACACACACACACACACCCCATGTCCTGAAATATGGGCAGAGATTGCAGAAACCCAGGGCCAAAACAAATGAAGCATGAGCCTATAAATTAAAGAGCTCCCTTTGGAAAATGAAATTTCACAGTGTAATTACCCCATTTCTTCACAGAAAACATAAAGAAATTTATGGAACTAATTACTTTGATAATGGAAAGGAATCCTTTCCCTCCTATTCCTCCCCCACCCCATCTTTCATTACCATCCTGCCAGAAAGGAATACACAGAAATGTAATTGAGTTCCACACAAGCACTGTTGTGTATTTCCTTCTTAGTGGAAACTGAGATTGTGCAATACTTGTTATCATCCCTAAATATAAACATCTTGCATGCTGAAAGAGGCTCTCTAATGAGATTCTGTTTGCATGCTAACTTATTAGCACAGTTGGAAATAAGTTAACCATTTTTTAAAGTCCTAATTATAAAGCTTATTGATTATTTTGCAATTCTGCATCTATATATTCTTCTCTCCCAGGGATAAGGAGCTTGTTTGAGTCACAATGAAACTAACAAGAGCTAATAATAATAATAATGGGGATGTGAGTCATTTTTTTTAAAACAGAGATGCCTTCTATAATTTTATAATCATAAGCAACTGCTGCTAATAAATTTTGGACACCTATGATCACTAACTAACTCGAACTGTGCATATACAAGAAGCTAGCAGCTAATGTTCAAACACAAAGATAAAGATGTAATGGAGGGTTGAATTACAGATTAAAGGACAGAGAAATGCAAGCAAGAAAGAGCTTAATAAATGTTATTCAAGGCTTTCTAAATCAGGAGCTCATTTATTCTCAAGTGCCATTTGCTCTCAATAGCGTCCCTTTTCTTTTGATTATATATATTAAAGAGGCAGTTGTATACTATGAGACCATAGAATGGGTGTAAAAGGTAAAGAATTCCCTGCAGATTTTACTCTGCTAGTTGTTGCTGACCATTTCAAGGACACTGAGCCAGTGTGGTCAGATGGACAACAGAAGGTTCCTATTTATCTACTCTCATTTGCTTGCTTTTGAACTGCTAGGTTGCCAGCAGCTGGGGCCAGAATGGGAGCTTAACTATATACCCATATCCATTTTAAGGAAAATGTAGAATAACCCTAGGCTTCTTCACTCATCAATAGGAGAAAAGCTCACGCTAAGGAAAAGTAGTAGTCTTATTTTTTTAGTGCTTTTTCAAATCATGGCCAATCATCTGGTCAATCATGGTTCGTTGGGAGAATCACGGAGACATTAAAAAAAACTATCTTTGTCAGTAAGACCAGTTGAAATTGGAAAAGTAATCTCTCTGAGGCAACCAACCAGTAAACCTGAAGGAATATGCTTTGGAAATATAATATGTTATGCCCCTTAAAAAAAACATACATTTTTCCTATGCTAGCCAACATGTTTCTATGCAACTTTTTCTGATATATGCATTTTCCCAAACAATTTCTCATATGTGTGAACAAGCATGGTAGGGCTGAGTTTCAGGTGTATGTGTTTGTATGTATATATATACATTCATACACATGCACACAAACATACACACATACTTATATCAGTTTTGATAGATGTAGAGGTAGATAGACAGTTGATAAATAGAGATAAATAGATGACAGATAGATGATAGATGATAGATAGATAGATAGATAGATGGATGGATGGATGGATGATAGATAGATAGATAGATAGATAGATAGATAGACAAACAGTCAGAGAGACATGATAGATCAATGATTGATAGATAGATAGATAGATAGATAGATAGATAGATAGAATAGATAGATAGAATAGAATAGAATAGAATAGAATAGAATAGAATAGAATAGAATAGAATAGAATTCTTTATTGGCCAAGTGTGATTGGACATACAAGGAATTTATTTTGGTGCAAATGCTCTCAGTGTACATAAAAGAAAAGATACATTCATCAAGAGTCAAGAATCATCAGGTACAACACTTAATAATAGTCATAGGGTACAATAAGCAATCAAATCATACTAGGAAATAGTCACTATAAATCATAAGGATACAAGTGACAGACTTACAGTCATACAGTCACAAGTGAGAGGGGATGGGTGATAAGGAGTGATGAGAAGATTAACAGTAAGAGTAGTGCAGACTTTGTAAATAGTTGGACAGTGTTGAGGGAATTATTTGTTTAGCAGAGTGATGGCTTTCAGGAAAAACTGTCTTGTGTCTAGCTGTTCAGTGTGGTGCAGTCTCTATAGCATCATTTTCACAGTCATCTCCTCTGAAGTAGAACTGAGGTCAGCAGCTCCTTGGGCAGTTTGAGCTTTCTGAGTTGGTGCAGAAAGAACATTCTTTGTTATGCTTTTTTGATGATGTTTTTGATGTTAGGTGTCCATTTTAGGTCATGTGATATAGTAGAACCTAGAAATTTGAAGGTCTCTACTGTTGATACTGTGTTGTCTAGTATTGTAAGAAGTGGTAGTATGGGAGGGTTTCTCCTAAAGTCTACTATAGTTTTGAGTGTGTTCAGTTCCAGATTGTTCTGGTTACACCACAAGGTAACTTGTACAACCTCCTGTCTGTATGCAGATTTGTCATTGTCTCGAATGAGACCAATCACTGTTGTATCATCTGCATAGTTCAGTATTTTAATAGATGGATCATTTGAGATGCAGTCATTGGTATATAGGGAGAAGAGAAGTGGAGAAAGCAAACAGTCTTGGGGAGGCCCTGTGCTAATTGTACAGGTATCAGATGTGATTCTGCCTAGTTTCTCCTGCTGCTATAGATGACACATATATCAGATAATCAGAGTTGAAAGGGACCTTGTAGGTCATCTAGTCCAACCCCCCACCCAAGCGGGAGACCCTACACCATTTCTAACAAATGGCAGTCCAATCTCTTCTTGAAAGTCTCAAGTGATGGTGCTCCCACAACTTCGGAGGACAAGGTGTTCCATTGTTTGATTGTTCTCACTGTCAGAAAGTTTCTCCTTATTTCCAGGTTAAATCTTTCCTTGTTCAGTTTCCATCCATTATTCCTTGTCTGGCCTACAGGTGCTTTAGAAAATAGCTTGACCCCTTCCTTCCTGTGGCAGCCCCTCAAATATTGGAAGACCGCTATCATGTCTCCCCTGGTCCTTCTGTATAAATAGTCATAGATAGATAGATAGATAGATAGATAGATATAGATAGATGATAGATAGATAGATAGATAGATAGATAGATAGATAGATAGATAGATGTACACACACACACACACACACACACACACACATATCTTGAGTTATGCATAGGAGAAAACATCATGGCAAATTTAGGATTCAAGAATATCTAAACCTGGCTTTTTGTTTAAAGAATACCAAAATAAAGCATCTGGCACATTATGTATTTTCTACTTTAGCAGCTTTACAATATTTGTCTTTCTGTTTTATAACAGCAGTCTTTTTTTATTTTTCTACTGGGTATTGAATTTAAAAAAAAAACCTGTGAATTTGTGACTTCTATGCAGCATTGACTTTGGCATGATAAACTGGGTTACTTAACCACTCTTTGATATTTCAAGCAGCCACACGGCATTCAGCTTATCAGCCTGAAAAGAATAGCATCTGTAAAAGAGAAATGTTATTCACACAACAAATGTATGAACTAGAAATGACAGATGAGCAATGCACCTAGAGTTTCAATTTGAATAGGAGAGACATCTTGTACTTTAGGGATCCAGTCTCTAGGCAACTAGAGATTGGGGGGAAAAATATCCATTTCCTTCCTGTTCTACAACAGTAGCCTCTGAATAATGTGAGGAGAGCGATAGTAGAAAATGCTTTTGGCACTGCACTAAGCTGTTTTCTGAAAGAGAAAGAATGACTGTATTTTCACCATCACTGAACTGGCTCACAATTTAATGGGAAAAAAATTGTGTTAATATAACCAGAGTGGATTTGAGTAGTAACTTTAAAAATCAGTGGATTTGAGAAAGGGGGTGTAGGTTGTTTTTTTTTAATGCTCTCATTACTGCCACGGACTGTAGAAGGAAGGGTAAGGGTTGTTTAGGTCTTTGTCGGAAAACAAATAAGCGAGGAGTTCAGAATGCAGTGTTATTGAATGAAAATTGCATTTTTTCAATCCTGGGACATGTTCTGGGAAGATCAGAAGAGAAACAATAAATTATGGGTGTAAAATAGGCTTTAAAAATCAATCTTAGGTTGCAGTTCTGGTCACAAATGAAAGCAGAGCACACTAAAAACTGAAGGACATGTCTAGACCAGGCTAGTAGGGTTTAAGGAAATGGAGAACAATTGAATTCTATCTGAATTAACACAATGGGGAATATTTGAATTCTCCCTCACTGGGTATGTTGTTCCTCCTTTGGTTATTTACTCTTGCAGGGATGTTCTGTATAATATTCTTGAATAGTTAAATGTCTAAGGAGATTCTCAGTCATCTAGGTCATAGTTGTGCAAAAGGTGCTTTTTCAAGAGGCAAACTGGACTTTCTGTTTTTTCTTGGATTGGATGAACTTCTTGGATGAGAAGCAAAATGTCTTCAAAGAAAAACCAGAAAGTCCAGTTGCCTCTTGAAAAAGCACCTTTGGGACAATATTCTTGAAAGTTAACCAACCCAACAAATAATTTGCTAATAAAAACTTTCATCAAATCCGCAATCTCAGAAAATTAGAAATGACATGCAATCAATAGAACAATACCAGACCTCTGAAAAGCATAAGCATGCATATGTACTCAATACTTGGTTTGGGCCCCTTTTGCTGCAATTATTGCCTCAATGCAGCATGGCATGGAAGCTATCAGCCTGTGGCACTGCTGAGGTGTTATGGAAGACCAGGATGCTTCAATAGTGGCCTTCAGCTCTTCTGCATTGTTTGGTCTCATGTCTCTCATCTTTCTCTTGGCAATGCCCCATAGATTCTCCATGGGGTTAAGGTCTGGTGAGTTTGCTGGCCAATCAAGCACAGTAATCCCATTGTCATTGAACCAGGTTTTGGTGCTTTTGGCAGTGTGGGCAGGTGCCAAGTCCTGCTGGAAAATGAAGTCAGCATCCCCATAAAGCTCATCTGTGGAAGGAAGCATGAAGTGCTCCAAAATCTCCTGGTAGATGGCTGCATTGACCCTGGACTTAATGAAGCACAGTGGACCAACACCAGCAGATGACATGGCTCCCCAATTCAACACAGACTGTGGAAACTTCACACTGGAGTTCAAGCATCTTGCAGTGTGTGCCTCTCCATTCTTCCTCCATACTCTGGGTCCTTGGTTTCCAAGTGAGATGCAAAAGTTGCTTTCATCAGAAAAGAGGACTTTGGACCACTGAGCAACAGACCAGGTCTGTTTTTCTTTAGCCCAGGTAAGATGCTTCTGACGTTGTTTGTTTTACAGGAGCAGCTTGACAAAGGAATACAACATTTGAAGCCCATGTCCAGGATCCATCTGTGTGTGGTGGCTTTTGATGCACTGACTCCAGCCTCAGTCCACTCCTTGTGAAAGTCCCCAACACTTTTGAATGGCCTTTTCCTGACAATCCTCTCCAGGCTGCGGTCATCCCTGCTGCTTTTGCACCTTTTTCTTCCACACTTTTCCCTTCCACATAACTTTCTATTAATGTGCTTTGATACAGCACTTTGGGAACATCCAGCTTCTTTTGCAATTAACTTTTGAGGCTTTCCCTCCTTATGGAGGGTGTCAATGATGGTTTTCTGCACAACTGTCAGGTCAGCAGTCTTTCCCATGATTGTGATTCCTACTGAACCAGACTGAGAGACCATTTAAAGGCTCAGGAACCCTTTGCAGGTGTTATGGCTTAATTAGCCGATTAGAGTGGGACACTTGGAGCCTAGAATATTGCACCTTTTCACAATATTCTAATTTTCTGAGATTGTTGATTTGGGGTTTTCATGAACTGTAAGCCATAATCATCACAATTATGGCAAATCACGGCTGGAACTATCTTGCTTTGCATGTAATGAGTCTATCTCATATATTAGTTTCCCCTTTTAAGTTGCATTACTGAAATAAATGAACTTTTGCACGGTATTCTAATTTTTCGAGTTTCACCTGTATATATATATGTGTGTTTGTGTGTGTGTGTGTGTTGTATATAATAACATAGTGTTCATATAATGTATATATTATTATCAAATTATCTGAATGCATTATTTCCAAATGGGTTTTTTAACCACACATTTTTCTCTTTTTAGAATATGCCTGATATAGAGGAGTAGTTTGAAATCTTCTGGGATAGAATACAGTTACCATTTTGTCGATATATTTAAGGGAAATTGACAGAGACATGTGATAGCAGAATCAGAGAAAGAGGTGAGGAATTACAAACACACAATATTTGATTTCAAGCCATTTGGGATATATAGCTATAACAAGATGTTGAGGATTCACAATTATTTTGTGACGCCGTTCGTATGTATACAGTAAAATCTTAAACAGTTTACTGATAACAAATGTGTTGTAGAGTTTCTTATTTTCAACCAATTAAACTGTGCTGTGGTCTTAAATTATAAACACGAAGGGGGAAAAACAAAACATACCAAGCTCATAAATAAATCTATAACTCAAATAGTATAGTTAACATCTTTTTTAATCTACAAAATTAACCATGATTTTTTTTCAAATAGAAGTTTCTTTTATCATCATTTAAAACCGATCAGGATTATCCCAAAAAGAATTAATGAAAAGGCAGTTTGTGGATCTGTTGAATGACTTAGACAGCAAAGGATGACCCACTCACATCCAACTTTGGAATAAGTTTGGTTGAACAATGAATTGATTAACTTACTCAATAAGCTGCTTTGATGTCTCAATCATACCTTAGCCTGGGCAGCTTATATATCTTCCACCATTAATAAGATCATTAAAAATAATAATAACAATATATGTATGTAATTCTGGTGTTCTCTGATCATCTCTCCCAGGAAGACAGCCTCATCACAATAAGGCAGCATGACGGGACTTGGGTTGAATGTCTATGTAGACTACTTATTATTTATCTTCATTGTTACCTTCTATGAAAACATAAGGAAGCTTATACACCATTAGTTCTTAAAATAAATCTCCTTCTGTATCTAAATATTGATTGTGCCTGACTGGAATTTAAGTTTGATAAATTTTCAAGAAGAGATTGGACTGCCATTTGTCAGAAATGGTATAGGGTCTCCTGCTTGGGTGGGGGGTTGGACTAGATGACCTACAAGGTCCCTTCCAACTTTGATTGTCTGTTATCTGTTAAATAATAAATCAAAACACTTGGCAAAGTTATTGACAAAAATAAATTAGGAACCTTGAGTTGATTCATGTATCCACATCCATCGAAGAACAGTTTTAGATAGACAACTCAAGAATATTATTGGATTGATTATTTGAGAGAACTCAGGGCCCTTCTACATGGTGCTTTGGTATCAGTCTTGAGGCCACATTCCTATGATCATAAGCCGTCCTTGTTTTTCTCTGTGGCAGATAAAATTAAAAACAAAAGGTGCAACTTTAACACTACAATCCCTAGAAATTGGGGTGTGTAGAACAAAAGATTACTCAGTGGAATCTGAGATGGGTCATAGACTAAAATGGCCACATGCGTTGAAACACAGCCATTGCCAATCCAAATTAATGGTTAAAGTCAGAGATAATGCCAACCTGGAATTGATGAATACAGCTTATAATGCAGAACATGGCTTAGAAATACAGAGTATTTTTTGAGCTACACTCTAGCAAATGAGAGCATAAGGTAAAACAGAGTTCCTGGCTCCATAGCTTGTCTACTTCTCGGCCAAAGGATGTTCTGTGTCAACCCAATCAGAAAGTTAATTTCATCATGTTTTGCAGAAAGCTTAATACTTGATAATTAGCATGTACATCTTGATTGCCTTTTTTTTATAAATAGGCACAATAACAGCCAGTCTCCCTTTCTTGGGATTCATCAAAGTGCAATCTATAAAAGTACACACCAGCACAAAGGCTGGTGTGCAAGTCCACCACTGCAGATGGGTATTGCTAACTTTGGCAGTAAGAAAGCCATTATCTGAGGTGTTGCTGGGCTTTAGCTGCTTAATTAGATCTGCTACTTCTGGCCTTGTAGCAGAAGCTCAGTAATCTGCCATCAAGTTTCAGATCAAACTCGCCACTCTTTCATACATCCAGAGCCCTAAAATGACTAGAGGGACCAAGACATTTGCCAATTGGATGAGAAGCTCTCAAATGCTAAAACGAGGCTGGCTCCTTAGATTGAAGTGTCTCATCTAATGGACTTGGCTTTCTGTATTTTGAACTCTACTGGTTTTGTTTCCAGCAAAAAGGAATCTTATTCCTTCAATACTGTCAAACTATTTACTAAGTCTGCATTACTATTATTATTAATCGTCCCATCCTTCCTTTCACACATCTCCTCCCACTTGTGATTTTATGACTGTAACCTGGTTGCTTGTATCCTAACTATTTTTATTGACTGTTTCCTAGTATGATTTGATTGCTTATTGTACCATATGACTATTATTAAGTGTTGTACCTTATGATTCTTGACTTTTGATGAATGTATCTTTTCTTTTATGAACACTGAGAGCATATGCACCAAGACACATTCCTTGTGTGTCCAATCACACTTGGACAATAAAGAATTCTGTTCTATTCTATTCTATAAAAATGAGGGATCTGTTTTCTGTATCTCTGTAATGACAGTTAGTTGGGGGGGGGCTTTGAAAGAGTCCTTAGAGGATCAGCCTAGCAATGACTTCTATTTAAAAAAAAACATTTTTGTATTAAGTTATAGAGTATTATAAAATACAAAATACAAAAGTAAATAGAAGAGCAGTGAGTGAGGAGGGGAAAGGGGAAGAGAATTGAAAAAGGATGGGGTGGGGGAGAAGCATTGGCTTCCAACTCTCTCTGTTGGAATAAAATAAGGCATTAACAACAAATCCCAGCTTTTTGCTTTTCAATAATAGTATGAACAAGTCATTTCTACAAAGATCTATCAATCTAATCTGTAAAACCCAAAGTCAAAGTTTTATTCTTTTCCACATCGAGCACAAAGTTCAGAAGTGATTTCCACGTAGAAACAAAAGTGCATATGTCCTTTTCTTTAATGAAAGTAGTCAGTTTTGCCCTTTCAGTCAACTCCATCAACTTCTGCAACCACGGAAGGAATCAGACTACTAATATTGAAGGCTGCTTATTGCCTCCTAGATCTTAGACATTGTGTCCTTGATACTCATTGCTGGGAAGTCTCACTTGTGAGCAACCCAAATGTAATCACTGTGTGACAAAGACTTCGGCAGGAGATGGGCTTTTGGACTGATCCAGAACATTTTTCTAGTATAATCTTTTTCCTCATCAGCAGAAACTTCTCAGATCTGCTCTCTATTCCTTTCAAAAATCTTTAAACACCAGAATAGCACCACAGAAATAGAGAATTTAGAAGTCAGGACGCTAAAGAAAATGCACTGGAATTCTCGGTGTTTTGAGTTTGATTGCAACTGAGAACATTGGCAGTTTGGCTTTCATACTGCTTACAGTGTGCAATCCTCCATTGCAAGAACTTAGTTGCTTTCTCAAGAAGTCAAAACTGAGAATTAAGCTTTACTGCAAACCAGTTAATGGTCAGGTTAAGGAAGTGAACTGCACTGATTGATATGGAAGAACTCTTAATACATAAACAAATTCAAGCAGATTTGAACCGGCCTTCTAAGATGGTTCAAATCTGTCTTTTTTTTGGTTCTCATTCTTCATCCTTCATCAGGGCCAGAGGTGGTATTCAGCAGGTTCTGACCAATTCTGAAGTAGCAGTAGTGGAAATTTTGAGTAATTTGGAGAACCAGCAAATACCACCTCTGACTGGAGATTTTACAGTATCCTTCCCATGCCACGCCCGCCATGCCATGCCCATAGAACCAGTAGTAAAAAAAAATTGAATCCCACGACTGATCAGGGCATACTTCATTATTTCCTAGATTTGCCCTTAGTGAAAGACGTTGCCTTTGTACAATGTTGTCCTTCAAGTTGAAGGATGGAGGAGGACAGAACATGTCTGAATATTCCCTGTGTTATATATATATATATAATCAGTAAATGAGCTGGTAAAATAGGATCATTGTGATTGATATGGGACAACACCATCAATCTGAAATCAACCTGGCCTCACTCAAGAGACCTATCTGTATTTACATATAGGTCACTCCATTGAGGTTATGTTCATTAATCAATGGACATACAATGATCAATTGGCTCACCAGCATCAAGTTCTGATTTTTTTTAAAAAAAAATCAAGACATCCTGAATAATTGTTTACTTTGTGCTGAAGGATTGAGACGTCCTGTCACTGCATAAATAATATAACCCAAAAGCAAAATATAGATTTGGAGGTTTTTTTAAAAAATACAACCACAACAAAAGGCACAATTGCAGACCACAAAGGAGCCCAACTTTTCCATCACTAAGTGAGACATTGGTTGTGAGTTTTGCCCTGTTTTACGACCTTTTCTTGCCACTGTTGTTAAGTAAATCACTATGGTTGTTAAGTTAGTAATATGGTTGTTGGCTTTCCCATTGGCTTTGCCTGTCAGAAGGTCACAAAACAAAACCACATGACCCCAAGACAATGCAACCGTCATAACTATGAGTCAGTTGCCAAGCATCTGAATTTTGACCAGGTGATCATGGGGATATTTCAATGGTCATAAGTGTGAAAAAAGGCCTAAATCACTTTTTTTTTGTTTAACTGAACTGTTTTGAGTGGAGAACTACTTGTATGTAATACATATCCTGAAAATAATAATAATAAAAAGTTATTTTCCAATTATCATCTAAAGATGCTGCCATCCCTCAAGAGACTGAACAACGTCTATTTTAGCACTTCTATTGACTATATCCTGAGAATTAATTCATGCTGGATATAATGATGGCATTTAAGTGTTAAGCGACTCAGGTCACCAAGTTTCCTGTACTAACAAATTCTTCAGTAAGAGTAATTGCTCGAATTTATGAATTGTTATAGAAAGCTAATTAAAAGTTATTGATTCTTTTTAAAAGAATAATCTTTCTCTTGCTGAACACAGTGGAAGTGCAGAGAAAGGTGAAAAGAGACAAACAGAAACTTTGCAGAAATGATTTAAGTTATAGTTTTTAGACCACTTTCCAAGGGTTGTTGAATATGACTTCCTTTGAAGTTAGCAAGGGTTAATCTAGAATAAATTATAACAATTGCCCTGAGTTTAGTTTTCTTAGAGTTTCTTTTCTTCCTTAGAGTTTGTTCTCTAAGGAGAAAACTAATCTAACAAGAAGAGAAAGGAAGAGAATAACTTGAAAACAATCTTTAAATCATCTATTCAGGAGTTTCCCAAAGGAAGGCACAACATTTACAGAACTATTTTAATAGAAATTGTTGCACAAATAGAGTTGCAAATCTTAAAAGACATCTGAATTCATACTCTATTTATTTGCTTATGTTTTGGAGAAGAAGAAGAAAAAAACGTGGGAAAATACCACCGCATTAAAGAGAGAAGAAAGGAAGAGCCAATTAGAGGAAAAATATTTCCTGTAAAAAAATAAACTATGGTTTATTAATATGTATTTTTTGAAGCCAATATGCCAAAATTTTATTTAATGCTGCCCAGCAAGATGGATCAAGGGATGTTGAAATAATAAAATATCTGCAGCAGAGGAAAACATATAGATAGATAGATAGATAGATAGATAGATAGATAGATAGATAGATAGAAAGATAGATAGTTCAGGGATGAACTGTCAAGTCCCTGGTGTTCTCTGAACTTGGTTGTTTTCTTGCAGACATTTCATTACCCAACTAGGGAATATCATCAGTTTCTGCCAGCACTGATGATATTTCCTAATTGGGTAATGAAATGTCTCAGAGAGTACCAAGGACTTCACAATAAAATGCCTGCCAGATTTCCTAATCCCTCCTACCTTTTACAAAATCATCCTTTGGATAGTTTCTAGTGCCTGAATTCTAAGATCCTAACATCACTGAAATTTCTCAGCATTGATATGTTCTTGAAAAATGCCTAAACTTGGATGGGAAGCTGCTGTTCTTTGATCTCCTTGCATGAAAAAAAAAGATTAGTACCATATTAATTTCCACTTAGCTCTGTTTTCAGAACTCAGAATGGTTCCCTGTGAATCCACGTGGAGGTTTAAAAAGACTTTCTTTTAAGGTTTAGGGAGGTACGGCTGCCTTGATAGATTTCTCATATTAGGGAATAGTTCTTAAAGGATCAAAAAATCACAGGCATTAGTTTTTAGTAGAGTATGGCTTTGTGGATACTCTTCCTGTTGCCATGGATACATCAAACAAGACAGATAAGACTTTTTATTAAGAGAGGTAGTCTTTCCAAGAAGCAAGAAAGTCACCAGAGAATCCTCAAATCATTGCTTTAATTAAGATGGCAATACAATGCCATTTGAAAGAATATTTTAAAGGCAAACTATTGTTGAGAACCGAGTAATCATTCAATTCTTTGTCTGCCTGCCCCACCATATCAAATTTCTACTTTAAAAAAAAAGAGAGAAAAGGGATTAAATTATTTTAAAATGAATTTTATCTGGATTGATACCAGGCTGTTTTACAACCATGTCCATTTTCCTTGAGTTGAGCCTGAAGGAAAAGGCTGGCAGAAGTTATTTAAAGATAAAACTGAAATGTTGTTTCCCTTTCATAAAGTAATACACGGGAAGGAGAAATCCAAAGAACAAGGAGTTCAAACCTTCCCGGTGAAAAATCCTCCCAATACGGATTTTACTTTTCGTGTAAGATCAAACTTGGATAATAAGAAAATGTCCTTAAATTTAGAAGCAAAAAAAAAACCACAAACAAGCCCAGGAAAAGTTTTCCACAGACTCTTTAAGAATATCATTTACCTCATTGAGGTAAACACTCTCTCTCTCACACACACACCCTTCAATAAGGCCAAAGAATTTGAAAGAATGCAATAAATTTTGTAAATAAAAATGGTGGCAGCTCACAAAGATTACTAGGTGCAAATAGAAATACATACTATTTCCATAGCAAGGAAGATAAAGCAGGAATAGTTAAATTGAATATTTTGTTTAAAGAGGGAAATATGTTCTTATTTGGATATCACTTCTGGCAAGTGTGTGTGTGAAGGAAAAAAATGAAACTCTGATTTTGGTTTTGTTGATTATAAAGATTTGATGTTATAGAAATGGCTAGTTATGTATTAATATGTAAAAGCAGAAAATTGAGGTTGGAGTTGTATTTAACCTTATACTTTGCTAGAAGAGTTGGAAGGCAATGCCCCCTTTTCTTTCTTTTTCTCTTCCCCCTTGTATTTCACATCCTCTTTTTCCATCCCTTTTCCTTTCCTTAATTTCCTATTTTCTTTTCATTTCTTTTTTTTTTGTATTTTATACAATAAAAATTAAGAAAAAATGGAAGCAAAAAAAAAAGAATATCATTTTCCTCAGAGGTATAAAGCAAAATGTCTCAAATCACAACCAACTTGTATTTTATTGTATTGTATTGTATTTACATATACAAACCCCCCAAAGATTGATCAAGAAATGCCTGTTTATAATATTATTTTACTTAGATGGCCACGCTGTTCTCTGTGTTGAATATTAACAGTCCATTCCTTTGCAAAACAGAGCCTTCTACTTATTTTACTCTAAGGTGGCTTCATGAAATGAAATCTTAATAAAATTTCCAGTATTACACTTCCCTAAAGAAATAATGAAGAGAGCAGATGTAGTCAAATGTCAACATTCATACCACTGAGGTAAATACTGCCGGAACAATTCACCAAGTGAATTCAGGAAATTTATTTTCTGCATCCTTATGAGTTTCTAAACGGCTTTAATGTAAAGCCGTTTACAATATGGGGCTGTCTTCTCTCCTCTGTTTCTCTGTTTTATCTCACGGAGCTGTTCTGCAGAAATGCATAAATATTCCTCAAGCGTGTGATTTTGAACGACAGCATGCTTACGTTAAAAGAGTATTCAAATTGTGTTTTATAATTTCTTCAGTCACTAGGGCTTTGCAGTAGTCATTGATTGGAGTTGCCTAGTTGTACCTACCACCTTGACTTTTTGACACAGAGGCACACCTACAGAGGCATGTCACCCTTCTGATTTTATCTAAAGTAGAATATTTTTTTCCTCAAACAAACAAACAAACATGTTGACCCCAAAGTGCTTTTTCAAGAGACAACTGGATTTTCTTGTTTTTTTCCCCCCTTTGAAGCTGTTTCACTTCTCCTCCAAAAAGCTACTTCAGCTCTGACTGGATGGTGGGGATTGGAAAAAAAATTATGTTCCTTGCAGACAGCTGGTCATTTGCATTCTTTTTAGAGAGTCATTGAGGCCACTTGGGGGTTTATCTATATCCTTGGAGTCACCTGAGTGGTGCAAAGGGATGTGGAGCCTTCTTGGCTGCAAGTAGTTTTTCTGTCCTATGTCCTTTCATTGTTGAAGACAGGTGCAGGCTGTTGCAGATGACTTTTATAGACATTTAGCTATGCACTTTGGGATGAACTTCTTTTGATTGGCGTGGGAGTATGAATGGATTTCCAGAAAAATGGCAGACTACAGGAACCTTGCGTGCCTACCATCCCTGTCTTATTGTCCCCATTTATCTATATTTAGTCCCTTTGTTCATGTTTATGTTCATACCTATACTTGTTATCTTATACATGTTTGACAAACAGATAAAATAAAAAAAAATAAAAATAAAAACATTTGGACTTCAATTTGAGGTGTGGGCTATACAAACACACACACACACAAACACACACACACACACACACTGTGAGCATAATCATATCAGATTAATATCCAGTAAATATATAAATATGGTGGGAGTAGAATTGAAATCCCTTTAAATTGTCATCCCATATTTCTATATATACATTAAAATATCTCTTAACATCTAGAAAGTGAGAAGAAAAAAATGAATAATTAGATCTTAGGAGTTCTAAATCTTCCAAGTTCTATTAAATTTATCTCAACCTTAACCATTATTAATGTGAGCAATCGGTCTCTCTCTGTCTCTCTCTATCTGTCTCTCTCTGTGTCTCTCTCTCTCTGTGTCTCTCTGTCTCTCTCTCTCTGTCTCTCTCTCTGTCTCTCTCTCTCTCTCTCTCTCTCTCTCTCTCTCTCTCTCTCTGTGTCTCTGTCTCTCTCTGTCTCTCTCTCTCTCCAACTTCTGAGTTATATCTAAAGCTACTAAGAGGAATAAACTCAAGCCATGCACTAAACAAAAGCCATATTTATGCCTTGGTCTTGGGACATGTGTGCATAATTTTCCAATTTACTGTACTTGAAATGCATTTAATTTATAAGATATATTACTCAAGTCAACGTCTGCAGAATAATTTCCTATAGCTTTTAAATAGTTCTAAAGAAAAGAACAGGGAAGGAAAATTTTCCTAATGAATAAATAAAACATTCCTTCCCTCCCCCATCTCTTATTCTTTTACATTTTAATTAGAGTGAGATAAAAATGCTTGGTAAAGCAACTCTTTCCCCAAATGCTGAAGTTTCTCCAATAAAATTTGTAAATCACACCAACAGGATGAGCAGTGGATGAATTCAAAAGTAAACAGTTTATAGGAAGCCATTTGCTGCTACAGTTCAAGCCAAGGCACTCCGCCTTAATCCACCTCCTTTCATTACAGACAAAGTAACATAATCACGATAATTTGCATACAATTTGTGTTGGTGGGGTGGAACCAGGTCACAGTTGGCAAATATGTTGGGCTGTTTCTCTTGTTCTGCTTGAACAGTTCTTGACATGACAGTCAGAATTGGCTCGTTTAGAATTGAAAATTAGAGGGAGACGAGATGAAGAAGAGAGGGAAGGGAGGGAAGGGGGAGAGAGGAGAGGAAACGGGAGAGAAGGAAAGGGAAGGGAAAGGAAGAGTGTAGGGAGAGGGGAAGAAAGGGAAGGGAGAAGAGAGCAGAGGAGAAGGAAGGAAATGAATGCAAGGGAGGGAGGGAGGAAGACAGAGGGAGGGAAGAAGGAATGAAGGAGGAGGGGAGGGGAGAGCAGAGGAGAGAGGAGGGGAGAAATAGATATGGGATCAAAGTGATCCTATATCGATCTTCATAAATATGATAGGAATAATTAGACTTTGGGAGAAGCAAAACCTCTGCCAGCAAAAGACTTCGAATGCATTTCATAAAGGGGAAAGAAAGATTTAAAAACAAACTGAAACGAAAGGCAAGTTGAAATAACAGCTTCATCCCTCCTTGCTTTAATAAGTGGTAGGCATATTGAATGCTTTTAGCAATTGCTTGCTTAATGTTGATGTAAATTTGTCATTCTTTTAATTCAATATTGCTACTTGACTAATAGATGGGAAAAGTCTCCCAAGGGGGGAAAAAAAATATCTATTTATCGGCACATCCATGTGTTACTTTATTGAAGCAGTTCCCTAATGCCTCTGTCCAGGATTTTTCGGTTGTTTTTCCTTTTCAATCTAGCCAGCATGATTCGTAACATTTTTCAAAGAAAAAAATAATAATAATTCAGTTAGGCAACGCTACTTGCTGTGATTATCGGTTTGGTTTACCTACTAACTATAAGCTGTGCAATTCGGTGAGATAAATCCCAGTTACACTTTCTATAAT
The DNA here is from genome assembly GCA_009733165.1 of Naja naja. NCBI lineage: Eukaryota > Metazoa > Chordata > Lepidosauria > Squamata > Elapidae > Naja > Naja naja. The sequence continues at coordinate 48,587,655 of CM019153.1, read as the reverse complement.
GCAGGAGTGGAAACCAAGCTTGACTAAGAGCTAGGGAGTTTTGAACAAATGTGAGATTTGAAGTGGATACTTTCAGATTCACAATTATATGTTTCTATGAGGCGTGAACTATTGTGATCATTTTTAGGTTAAAGTGATTAAGCTCTTGAGGAAACAACATCTGCTTTTTTATTTATTTTATTGTAATGTGACGGGGTGATTTGATTTTCAGTAAATTGTTTTGATTTGAAAAAATTGTTTTGGATAAAAGTATATGATCGCTTCAAGAAGAGATTGGGCCAGTGGTGGGATTCACATTTTGTTTTACTACTGGTTCTGTGGGCGTGGCTTGGTGGGCGTGGCAGGGGAAGGATAGTGTGAAATCTCCAGTCAGAGATATTTGCCGGTTCTCTGAACTACTCAAAATTTCCACTACCGGTTCTCCAGAACTGGTCAGAACCTGCTGAAAACCACCTCTGACACTTTCTCAGTGTTTTCCCATGCATTGTATACAATACCTCGGTATCTGTTCCTGTGCAATTTGAATGAGTACAAGGAATATTTGGGTCAGGCCCTTTCCAAATACACAAAAAGAAAACCTCTTTTTTGCTTTAAATAGATTAACAGAGTTGGAAGGGACCTTGTAGGTCATCTAGTCCAACCCCCTGCCAAGCAGGAGACCCTACACCATTTCTGAAAGATGGCAGTCCAATCTCTTTTTGACAGTCTCAAGTGATGGTGCTCCCACAACTTCTGGAGACTACTTCTGTTCCATTGGTTGATTGTTCCCACTGTCAGAAAGTTTCTCCTTATTTCTAGGTTGAATCTCTCCTTGTTCAGTTTTCATCCATTGTTCCTTGTCTGGCCTACAGGTGGTTTAGAAAATAGCTTGACCCCTTCCTCTCTGTGGCAGCCCCTCAAATATTGGAAGACTGCTATCATGTCTCCCCTGGTCCTTCTCTTCCCTAGACTAGCCATGCCCAGTTCCTGTAACCATTAATCATATGTTTTAGTCTCCAGCCCCCTACTCATCCTGGTTGCTCTTCTCTGCACTTTTTTTAGAGTTTCAACATAATTTTTTGTAATGTGGTTATTACCAGTTCGGTGATTTACGATTTGCAGTTCTATATCTGCTGCTTCTTCAGAGCTACCATTTCTACAGAGCCAGCCAGAACTGGTAGAATCCCACCCCTGGATGCAGTACTCTAGGTGTGGTCTTACTAAGGCTTTATAAAGTGGTATTAATACCTCACGTGATCTCGATTGTATCCCTCTGTTAATGCAATTTAGGATTGCATTAGCTTTTTTGGCTGCTGCTGCACACTGCTGGCTCATATTTAGCTGGTTGTCCACTAAGACTCCAAGATCCCTCTCACACTTACTGCAATTGAGCCTGGTTTCACCCAGTCTATATGTGTCCTTTTGGTTTTTCTTGCCTAAGTGTAAGGCTTTGATAAAGATAGAGCTATTGAACTGGCATGTATTTTGATTTCTGGTTATGGTATTTAATCAGTCCATGTAAAACTCAGAATGATGTTGGACAGTAGGGTTCATAAACCATTGGCAATATTGGCTTGAAGGCATTTGATTTTCAATGACAAAAAAGGAAAGTCTTCTCTTGCTTTAGTGGATCTACAATTTCCCTATGAATTAAGGAATATGTGGATTTCTAGAGGTGTTTCTTATCCTAGATGTTACGAAGCAGCAGCCAGGAATGTCAGCCATGTATTATTTTGCACTTTAAAAATGAAAGAAAAAAGCAATCAATTTTTAAAATAATGGATTTTTGAATTGTTAAGGTATGTTCTTGCTCTCTTCTTACCATATTTTTTTCTTATACTTTTTGAAATGTGTCTGTTTGTCTTTTTTTTCCAAAGTAATTTGTTTCTGGAACCTTCCTGCTCCTTATATTCTTCTATTTTTGTCTTTTAATGACCCTGTAATCCCTTACATTGGGATGGAGTTGGGTCAACTGAGTGGAGCTGAGTGTTTACTGGCCTGATGCCTTTCCCATCACCAATGCAGAGTTCACAGCAGATCATTACTCTTCTATCCCTGTTACTTTTTCCTGCTCTGAAATTCCATAAAGTTTTTAAAGTTTAAAGTTAAAGGAGAGGGAAACCATGGATTCTTTAAAATACTTCCTAAAAAAATCTTCAGTAAAAAATCTAAGAAGAGATTTTGGCAACTTTAAGATTTGTGGACTTTGACTCCCAGAACTCCGTAGCCAGCATGAATTCTGGAAGTTGAAGTCCACAAGTCTTAAAGTTGCCAAGTTTGGACACCCCTGGTCTAGTCCTACAAAAATGGTGCTTCTTCCCTTGTCTCTTCCTTCCTTTTCCTCTCCATCCAGTTTCAAATGGTTTTGAATTGATTTAAAATCAGGATGACCATATTTTTCAGACCGGGTCTCAAAACCATATTCACTGGATGTCAACATAGGTGCTTTTTTCATGGAGTCAATAAACCACATTCTTAGCTCCGAACCATCCAGTGCTTAATGTGGGAAACAAAAGTATAGCCTATTGATCTATAGATTTGATAAGGCCTCAGTGGATGATAGCAGGCCCCAGGAGAGACACATGAACCAAAGTCTTCAGCTAGGATGGTTTCATAATGTAAAAGAACTATTTGTAATTTGCTAAGCTGTTGCAATTTGTGCAATTGTTGTGGCCCGCTGAGCTGGCAGCAGAGTCGAACAGTAGTGAATAGGTTGGGGAGGTACCCAGGCCAGTCCTGGAGGCTGAGGAAGGCTTGGATGAGGGCTCTGTATCAGAGACAGAGTTGTGGCCAGGGCAGGCTGGCAGTCATCAGCTGCCTTTGGGCTCGGAGAGCAGTGAGGCAGGGGAGCTTCTGGAACTGGTTCCCAGACTGCACATGCACAGAGCTGCCAAAAGGAAGGCACAATTAAGAACTCAAGATCGATGTGGGAGTAAGGCTACAGGTGGATGATGAATGGCCCCTCCCATCAGGATTAAAAGAGAAGCAAAAGGGGAGGCGTCTTTTGCAGGAAACAACTCATTTGTTCATTCGTTGTTCATTCCAGCCTTGTGAAGATTTGTCTGTATAACCCAACCCTTCCTTGTCAGCACTGAGTGTGGAATTTTACCAGGCAGCATTCCAGGAATGAAGACTGTTTGCCAAGCCATTGACTGTCTGTGAATGAAATAAATTCACATTAATGTAATAAAAGAGGTTTTTGCCGGGACTCAGAATTGACTTAGTGCTTTTTGGGGAGGCCTAGGACAGAAAAGTAATGTGATTTTGCAAAGTAGGTGGTTTCATGGGTATATTTGGAACTAGACTAGACATACTCAGTCCCAGCAACTGTTCTTTATACATTTTAGCCTCCAGTGCCCTAATAAGATAACAGATAATCAGAATTGGAAGGGACCTTAGAGGTCATCTAGTCCAACCCCCACCCAAGTGGGAGACCCTATACCTATTTCTGACAAATGGCAGTCCAATCTGTTCTTGAAGGTCTCAAGTGATGGCGCTCCCAATCAACTTTGTTGCTCTTCTCTGCACTCTTTCTAGAGTCTCAACATCTTTTTTTTACATCGTGGCAACCAAACCTGAATGCAAATATTCCAAGTGTGGCCTTACCAAGGCCTTATAAAGTGGTATTAACACTTCATGGGATCTTGATTCTATCCCTCTGTTTATGCAGCCTAGAACTGTGTTGGCTTTTTTGGCAGCTGCAGCACATGGCTGGCTCATATTTAAGTGATTGTCCACTAGGATTCCAAGACCTTAAAGTAAGAATTATTGTCTTGTGTTGCTGTCTTTTGTTTCTTTAATTGGGTTTTTCCACAATGCTAGAAATCAAGTAAGGCAAGCAGCTTATGAAATAAATTTGCTATCCTTTTCCAAACAGGAACAAATCCAGGTATCCGACAGCTGTTCATAAGAGAATCCCAATTTTACCACTATACAATGATAATGAAGACAAACCCGTGTAAGTACCCCAGTATATTTGGCATGCTCTCCCTAAACCTTGGCTGTCCTAGGTGTTACAAACCCCTGAAGCCTGTAAAAGCCTTATTAAAGACGCAGCTGATTGGAAATTCAGCAGTGTTAAAAAGAAAAAAAAAGAAAAGATTCCCACCAGACAGCCTTTAAAAACATCCCCGTCTGCTTTGTATTTCCTTCCAAGCTGGTGATTTTTCATGCCTCCTCCAGTGCTGTCACATCTATCTAAGATGCTAAACATTTCAAACTCAGTATTCTGGTTACAGTCGCGATCAACAAGCAGGGGATAGGGTATGTGGTGTGCGTTGCCATGGCAACCAGTGTTGCCAAACAACAGGGTTTTGGAATTGCTCTGTTTTAACTTTGCGGCAGCTGGGTGATAGCAACTGGCAAGGAAGGGGAAGCCAGGCGTTTTGCTAGGGTCTTCCATGATGCTTTTGTATTTATGGACTACCTCCAATGTCTGTATTGTAATAAACCTTCTGTTGCAGTGACTCTGCTCCATCTGAGATGCTGTTACAGATGCTTATGTATTCAGACTGGTCAGTTCATCCATCAGTGGCTGCTGCACGTCACCCTCGCAGTTCATTGGATCCTGATATCTTTTTACTAAAAATTTTGAACAGAAGAAAAGAAGAAGAAAACCCCACCAAAACAAACCTAGAAGCAAGAGAAACGAGAAGGGAAAAAGCAAAAGACAAAAGCAAGATAAAAATGCACAACTAAAAAATAAAATAAAAAGAAATATCAAAGATTCTGATTTTCTTTACAGCAAACCCAAGGATGATTACAAAATTATCTCTTATTCTATGCATTTCACAACAAAGGAATCTTTTATCCACTATCTATTTCTTTCCCTTAATCATTAACATCACAAGCTATCAGTTCATTTTTTTTTTCCTGTTTCATGCCAAAAAAAATCCGTAAGGGGTTTCCAGTCAGCAATAAATTATTATTTTTCTTTCATCTAAACAGTGTGGTGGGTTTAGCCATCTCTGCAACTCCCATTGTCTTTCCCATAGCACTTAGACTTATATAATGTTTCACAATGTTTCACAGTCCTCTCTAAATGGCTTTTAGAGTCAGCCTCTTGCCCCCAACAATCTGGGTCCTCATTTCACCTTGGAAGGATGGGACGCTGAGTCAACCTTGAACTGATGGGAATTGAACTGCTGACAGTGGGCAGAGTCAGCCTGCAATACTGCATTCTAACCACTGCACCACCACAGAAGGAAGGAAGGAAGGAAGGAAGGAAGGAAGGAAGGAAGGAAGGAAGGAAGGAAGGAAGGAAGGAAGGATCTTTCCCCCAACAATCTGGGTCCTCATTTTACCATAAGGGGTGACATAATAGCAGTATTCCACTATTTGAGGGGCTGCCACAATGAATAGAGGGTCAACCCATTTTCCAAAGTGCCAGAAGGCAAGACAAGAAAGAATGGATGGAAGCTAATCAAGGAGAGAAGCAACCTAGAATTAAGGAGAAACTTCCTAACAGTGAGGACAATTAACCAGTGGAACAGTTTGCCTTCAGAAGTTGTGGGTGCTGGAGGATTTTAAGAAAAGAGTGGATCACCACCTGTCTGAAATGGTGTAGGGTCTTCTGCTTGAGCAGGAGATTGGACTAGAAGACCTCCAGGGTCCCTTCCAGTTCTATTCTGACTGACTTCTTTGTTCCCACCATGAGTAATAGAAAAGCAGCCATCCATTCCCCACCCCTGAGGTTTCCATTGAGGCTTTCCTTTAGTTTTCATGCCATGAAGTACTGAAGAAAGTTGGGGACACTTTCCTTCCATCTCTCCGACATGCTTCCACGGTCTGGAGAACTGGCTCATGAAAACTTTGGGCATGTTTTCCAGACACCAAGGAATTCTATGCCACATCTGTCAATGCGAAGCACAGTTACCTAAAAGGACCTCCAAAATCAATCAGGCTCTTTCTAACTGCCTTTCCCTTATGGGTGCACAATGCCAGTTTCCAAACTTTGAAGTGACATTTTAAAGTTGACATTTGGAAAAAGCACAGGGACTGTCAAAGAGAAAAGACTTTTTCTTCTCCCAGAAAAGGAGGGGGAAAAAAAGTCATAGATGACTGACTGGAACATGTCATTAATTAGTGAAGTGGAAGTTTGTTTTCTTCCCAAACGGCACATGTCACTGCTGTTTGCCAAAATGGGAAGGTAAAGTCATCCGTGGTAATGCGCCAGGAGTTGCATTCTTTCTTACCTTGCCCTCTAACATTTCATTTCACTTTGTGTTTGTCTAATTGGCTGCCTTTCAAGTCGCAGAGAATAATCTCTGAAAGGCGGAAAATAGAAGGGGCTCCATTATTTTCTATTAATCAGTTTATTATAACTAATTAGTCTTCCCTTTGTAACGTTTCGGCAACCATAATGCCTTCAAACAAATACGTCTGCAGTGGCTTGATGAAAAACAAGCCAGATTAATCACACCGCAGCTCGCTCATGTTCCGTTTGCGAGGGGAGAAACTGTCAGCAAGGGGTGTCTCTTTTCATTATCCCTGCTTGTGTTGAGAAAAAAGGCACCAGGGATGACCCACATTTTGCAAAACAGAAGCTTTCTATCTAATGTTTGGGCAGCAGATTTCAAATCAAAGGTGATTCTTCACCTCTGCAACTCCCTGATTTCTTCTCCAAACCCTTGACCCTCCCAGTTTGCTTACTTTCTTAGTTTTCCTTCTAAAACTTTCTTTTGGGTCTTCGGTCCATCCCTTTGGATATACTTTGCTGCAGGCCAGCTATTTTCTCAATATTTCTTTCTTTGCACTGTTCCTTCTTGTTTATTTCTATATGTTATTTATTCAATGTCTATAGCTACTCACCTCAGTCAGTCTCTGATTTATTTGCTGTGCCCTAACCTCTTTCAGGTTTCAGAAAAGAAGCAGAACAGGTGTGATCCTTCTATGTATATTATTGTTGATCGGTGTTCCCCCCAATGATGGTTTTATGAACACTGACAGTCAGTAAGAAGAGAACTCTTAATTTCTTTTGATGTCGAAAATGATACTTTAAAAATTTAGCTCCTGGCACTAGCTATTGTAGGAGATGCTATGGCTCAGAGGTTAAAGGGTTTAAGACCCAAGTGCCATTGTTGTGGCCTGTCGGCCACCGGCCCCTCCAGCAGCTGAATTAGAGGAGGAGGAGGTGTGGCAGGCAGGGTCAGCATTAAGGCAACCTGAGAGCTCCGAGGGGAAAGAGGGAATGGAGCTGGCAGAAAGAGAGACCGAGGGGAAGACTGGGCTGTCTGTCATCCCTCAGATGGAGAGTCAACAGCCCCCAGGTCTGGAGGTGACTGATGAGGAAGAGGAGGAACAGCCGGGTCCGGTGCCTGACCGGCAGATGCGCAGAAGGCAGAGGAGAGGAGAGCAGGAGAAATCTATGGGCTGATTCTTGGGAAGGAAGAGTCACTGCTTCTAGTGAAGCCCCACCCTAGCTGTGAGGATAAAAGGCAGGGGGTGGAGAGGAACAGAGGAATAGACAACTATTCATCTCCCTGCTGGACAGACTTGTTAGTCTGCATTGAGAGAGAAACTTTTACCAGCACTGCTGGCACTCCTAATAAAGAAATCATTGAGTTAACTTCAGAGGGTTTGTTGTGTTTGTGGAGCTGGGTCAGAACAGCCACATGATGGGTGAGCTCCCATTCCTTGCCTTATCTTCTTCTCACCTAGCAGTTTGAAAGCATGCAAATGTGATTAGATTAATAGGTACCACTTTAGTGCACCTTTGTCATATAGCCATGCTGGTCACATGACCATGGAAAATGTCTTCAGAGACAACAATGGATCCCTCAGCCAAGAAATGGAGATTTTCCCCTAGATTCAGGCAGCACTAGGCAGGGAAACTTTTATCCTTACCTTACTAACTATTCATTCCCACACAGGTTAATAAAATCAATACAGAATGAGGAATTTGAGATCCACAACTATTGGGAAAGATGTTTTGTATGCAGTGGTTCATCTTCAGAGAAATAAGACATACCTACAACCTATTCAACATCCTTCAGTTTATCAGGAAAGGAATATGTCTTGTTTGCTTGCTAACGTCAATGTTTTGCAACCCACATTCTTCTTTCAAGTACAACAATCTGACAAATTTTATGCTTAGTCTTGGAGAGGAAAGGGAAAATGTTTGCAAGAAAAAGTACTTAAAATGTTCATCTGGGATTTGAAACACTTCCACAAAGAATAATATTTGGCAAATGCTGCAATTTTGTCATGCAATGAAGAGTTCCTTTTTTCCTTTTCCTTTTCCTTAGTTTTGCTTAAGAGAAAGGAGTGTATAGAGACACTGGGCTTGTATCAGATGGCTCTCTTTGTTGTGTGTTTTTGTGTATGCATTCCTTTTTCCTTATTAATATTAAGAAGAAAGTCTGCAAGCCATAAAAGCTTCACACAAACACAGTGGGAAAGTATTAACTTAATGGAGAAGGGAGAAAAAGAGAAAAAAAAATGTATCAGTATTTATTTATTTATTTATTTATTTATTTATTTATTTATTTATTTATCCAACTTATATGCCGCCCCCTCTCCAAAAAGGACTTGGGGCGGCTCACAACTAAAAAATACAACAATAAATAAATTAGCTAAAAACATATTAAACAGATTAAAGCCGAATTAAAGTTAAAAACCCCATAGTTAAAATAAACCAGCCCCCAGAGAATCAGCAGAGCCCGGATTGTAAAAAGAGCCAGATCTTCAGATCATGGCGGAAGGTGCGGAGATCGGGGGCCAACCAGAGTTCCAGCGGAAGAAGATTCCACAGAGTGGGAGCCGCCACAGAGTAGGCCCTCCCCCGGGTCACCGCCAAGCGGCATTGAGTCGCAGATGTCACCCCAAGGAGACCCCGTCTGTGCGCCTGTATAGGCCGGTTGGTATTTGATGCTGTATAAACCAAAACTGACCCGAAATATGTTCATCCTTTCCTTCTCTCCAACCTTTATTATTGTGTTTAATGAAGGCAATGAATTTTCAGTAATAGAGGCAAATTTCTCCAGCATAGTTTGCATTTTAGTAATATGTTTCCTTTCACAGTTTTGAAGCCACAGTGTGGATTGACACTCAAATATATATATTTTTTAAAAGATTGAACAATGTGAAGATCAGGAAAGATGCAAAGAATTTTCCCTCTGAATATTTTAAAATGCCATTTAGAGTGTTTTTAAAAGATGAATGCTGAAAAATATAGAAAAGTAATGAATTTAACCCAAATCCATCTCACTTTTAGTTCTCCTTCTTCCTCCATTTTCTGGGAAGGGTAGATGTATTTATTCAGATTTGTTTTAATTGCCTATTCCTATAGACTTTGAATTTAAATAAAGAAAAGAAATTGAATACAATATGGCTTCCTTAAATGAGTTTATTCACTTATCCATTAAGTTCAATAAAAGAATGAAAACCTGTATTATGTAAGAACTTCAAATATATTTCCAAGGTTACACAAGATGCCAATAGTTTATAGTTTGTGGAATGTGAATCAGGCCTAAGAATAAATTATTTATAGTAAATGGAACTGAATGGATTTAGATAAAACTTCAGCAGAGTTTAAACAGATCTAATATTGCTCATTAATAATACCATGTAATATTTGTGTAACCTTCTGAAGTGTATTTATAGGACTTTCAAAAGTTCAGAGTAAGGTTGCATGCATTATTTAGTTCTAATCCTTACTCTAATTCTGAATTATAAAACAGGATTCATTACACTACAGCTGTGAATTCACTGGTCCAAAACAAACTCATGGCAGGCATTGGAAGTGAATTGCGTACCTCCAAATGTATGGATACTCTCCACTGATTTTCCAAACCATCAAATGCATGATACAACTGCATTTACACCAAGCAAAACAATTTTATGCAGTGAGGAATCCATGGTGGTCTCTGAGCTTGGTTGTTTTTGCAGACGTTTCATTACCAAACTGAATAACATCATCAGTGCTAGTAAGGAGTAGGGTGTGCTCTCAATTTATATTATTGCACTGTTGTGGCTGGTGGGAATTGGTCTCATTAGTTCTTTGGTTGGTTCACTGTTTACTGTTAACTTGTTTGGCAGTTCTTTGATTGAGGTATTATTTATTTCTTGCTTGTTGTTCTGGTGTGAGTCTTGGTGTGAATTTATGCCCATCTGGATGTTGATTGCTGATAGGAATCTGATATTTTGGACTTTTTGTTCCCCTTTTGGTTTGTTGATAGTCTCTTTTCAATGCCATGTAGATGTTATTTATGTCTGTGTGTCTATTGATGGCTGATTTGTCAGTGTCAGGATTCCAGGAATTCTCTAGTGTTTTCGGACTTGGCTTCATCTAGGATAGTTACAATTTAAAGAGTGCAAAGAAGAGCAACAAAGATTATTAGGATACTGGAGGCTAGGACATATGAAGAACAATTACAGGAACTGGGCATGGCTAGTCTAGTGAAGAGAAGGACCAGGGGAGACAGGATAGCAGTGTTCCAGTATTAGAGGAAGGGGGTGCTCAATCTATTTTCCAAAGCACCAGAAGGCCAGACAAGGAATAATTAATAGATTGAAACTGATCAAGGAGAGATTAGAAATAAGGATAAATTTTCTGACAGCAAGTACAGTCAACCAAAGGAACATCTTGCTTTCAGAAATTGTGGGAGCTTCAACACTGGAATCTTTTAAGAAGAGACTGAACTGCCATCTGTCAGAAATTATATAGGGCCTCCTGCTTGGGCATGGGGTGGGACTAGATGACCTACAAGGTCCTTTCCAATCGTTATTCTGATTTCCCAGTTGAAACTATGGTTAAGTCTGTCCTTGATCTTTAAGACTGATTTCTATTTTGAAGCATCTGATTGCTCAATTATGAATCTTAGCCCAAGCCTTGTCTTGTTTTACACATTTTTTCAGTTATTTCATTGCCATCAGATATGCTGATCCTGACTCCAGGCTATATGGATGTTCTAAGTAGAATTGGCCTGCTGAGGCCCCATCAGCCAAAGAATTCCAGCTGATGGGGACTAAAGAGCTTTTTCTGTCATGGCTCCTGCTGTTTAGAACCTTTTATTACCCTCTGAAGTGATATATGTACTCATCCTTCTGACCTTTCATAAGGAGCTGGTGACCTGGCTTTGCCAGCTGGTTTGGGTCCCCAGTGGGGGAGTACCATGGCAACTGGACAAATTTTGGTCCAACTGCCACAATTCAATCTTTAGACACCTTTGGCCTGGATGATTGACACTTGCTGGAGGTGGTTGATAAATTAAGAGAAAATCCCATTTTACTCCTGTCCCATGGGCATTCTGCTACCTCCGGTCCCATCTTTTAACTGTAATCTTACTTTTGATTGCAATTCTATTTTTATTAGTTTTAGAAATATTTATGCCTTACAGTTTTATAACTTTTAATATTGTAAGCTCTCCAGAATTGGCTTGATGCAAGATGGAGGGCAAACAAATTTAAAATAGATAGACAGACAAACAGACAGATATAGACAGATGATGATAAATGATAAATAGATAGATATGATAGATAGATGGATGGATAGAGATGATAGATAGATAGATGATAGATAGAAGATAGATAGATAGATAGATAGATAGATAGATGATGGATAGATAGAGATGAGAGAGAGAGAGAGATGAGAGAGGGGGAGAGGGAGATGGAGGTAGGCAGGATAGATAGATAGATAGAGAGAGAGAGAGAGATGAGAGAGAGGGGGAGAGGGAGAGGGAGGTAGGCAGGATAGATAGATAGATAGATAGATAGATAGATAGATAGATAGATAGATAGATAGATAGATAGGCAGGCAGGCAGGCAGGCAGGCAGGCAGGCAGGCAGGCAGGCAGGCAGGCAGGCAGGCAAGCAAGCAAGCAGCCAGACAGCCTTAGACTCCTAGAATGTGTCTGCTGGTGCTTCCTGTTTTTGTCCTTCTGATTGTGGCTGACTGCTGGTGTTAATGTGGTTTTCACTGCAGACCTTTCCTGGATTGCACAGCTAATATAAAGTCAAAATAATAGGAGTGGAACAAGATTTTATATTCCTAGCACATACTGTATCTAAAACCTTTCACCACAGAAAGATTATAAATATGGTCCCTGGCTTTAATGTTGATAACAAACTGAGTAAAGATAAATGCAGACTTGAACCAAAACTGACTGCGGTCTTTGGGATTTTCTCCTCAGCCTTCTATTCTCTGTCTCTGTCCGTTAACAATGAATTGGCCAGCTTCTTTTTTAATCTTGTTCCCTTATTCCCCTTGCTCAGTATCCTAGCCACCTCAACAGTAAAAACGTGTTAGAACAGATTACCTGCAGGAATCGCCAAGGCAAGCTTCAAATGGAAGCTTTGAAACTATATGATACTGATGTTGAACCTTTTCAGCATCGAGTGCCCAAACCGGAAGAGGTGTGCATGTGCATGCATATGTGCATGCCAGAGCACTGGAAAACCAAAGACCAGCTGGCCAGTGCACGCATGCCTGTTTTTTGGCCATTTTTTGGCCATTTTGGGGCCATTTACAGTCTGTTTTAAGGCCGTTTTGGGTGGTTTTCTGGCCATTTTTGAGCCATTTTCAGCCTGTTTTTGGGACATTTACAGGCTGTTTTCTACACCAAAAATGGCCTCAAAACAGCCCAAAAGCAGCCTGAAAACAGCCTGAAAAATATCTTGAAAAAGGCCCAAAATGACCTGTTTGGGGGGCATTTTTGGGATGTTTTACAGCACTCCAGCACCTGTGAAGACCAACTGGCCAGTATGCACATGCATGCCAGAAACCAGAGGAGCAGCTGGCGATGGTGCACATGCCCACTGAGAGGGCTCTGCATGCCACCTCTGGCACACGTGCCACAGGTTCACGATCATGGTTATATGAAGTTCTGAACTAAGAGAAATTGAGGCAAGCACCTCTGATGTTAAGCAAGCATGATCTTTAAAAGATGTTATGAGTTTCAGATGGTTATGAGACCCCATAGATAATTTCACTTTTGTTCAACTTATACCTGGATTCATGCTTACATTAAAAAAAGATTTCCACTCTCCATTTCTAACTTCTGGAGGCAGCGTCATCTGGGTTAAGAAACAATGTGTGTTTCAAAAGTCAATTGTCTGCAAGAGAGAGGTCTCTCTGCTATTCTTATTAATTGCTTTTCATGGCTGGGGGGAGGGGAGTGTAATAATGTAGAATGTTATATTCAATTCTCAAAAGGCAATTCAGAAGATTCAAAGATGTAATGTGTCTCTGCAACTCTTTAAAGCAGCTACCTCTGTTTTAACAACTGGTCAAACCACTTGTTGCCTTGAACTTTATATGATTGATACACAGAGAGAGAGAGACATAAATACATACATAGAAACATAGAAAATTGCCAGCAGATAAAGGTCTAATGGTCTATCAAATCTGACCTTGGAGGGGTTTTAAAATTATTTTTATTATTTTTAATTTTTTTGTCAGACGATGGACATATAAAACCCTCGCATATATGAAACCCTCCCATACTACCACCTCTTACAATACTATACAACACAGTATCAACAGTAGAGACCTTCACATTTCTATAATATCTCAAGACCTAAAATGGACACCTAACATCAAAAATGTCATCAAAAAAGCACAACAAAGAATGTTCTTTCTGCGCCAACTCAGGAAGCTCAAATTGCCCATGAAGCTGCTGATACAGCTCTACAGAGGAATTATTGAGTTTGTCATCTGCACCTCTATAACTGTCTGGTTTGGCTCTGGAACCCAACAAGACAGACACAGACTCCAGAGGATAATTAGGACTGCAGAAAAAACAATTACTACCAACCTGCCTTCCATGGAGGACCTGTAACCTGCACGAGTCAAAAAGAGGGCTGTGAAAATATTTACAGACCCCTCACATCCCGGACAAAAACTGTTTCAACTCCTACCTTCAAAATGATGCTATAGAGCACTGCAAACCAGAACAACTAGACACAAGGACAGTTTTTTCCCCAAATTCCATCACTCTGCTAAACAAATAATTCCCTCAACATTGTCCAACTATTTACTAAGTCTGCATTACTATTACTATTAATCTTCTCATCACTCCTATCACTTATCCCATCCCACTTGTGACTGTATGATAGTAACTTTGTTGCCTGTATCCTTATGATTTATATTGACTGTTTCCTGGTATGGTTTAATTGCTTATTTGTACTCTATGACTATATTAAGTGTTGTACCTCATGATTCTTGATAAATGTGTCTTTCTTTTTATGCACACTGTGAGCATATGCACCAAGCCAAATTCCTTGTGTGTCTAATCACACTTGGCCAATAAAATTAATTCATTCATTCATTCATTCATTCATTCATATGTTTAGTTGTGTAAAGTCAGTTCCTGATGGTTGACCCATTACCTGTACTGGAAGTTAGTTCCAAGCTTCCACTGCTCTTTCTGTAAAAGTCATATTTTCTAACATTACTTTTGAACTCCCTCTCCCCCAGTCAGTTTGACAATTTAATTTATTTAATTTAATTTCATTGAGTCAATTTATTTATTTAAGACATTTTATATAGCTGTCCAACTCACTCTTAGTGAATTCAGGAAGCTTACAAATACATATGATTCTAGCCATCTCTTGCTCTTCTAGATCGTTGTTAAGGTAGTGATTTACCAGATTTTAAGGAAACAATGAAAGATTCATGATGACAACTTTCTTTTGTGGACCTGGAAAATCCAATTGTGCCATAATGATCTGTGAGCAACTCCTGATTGGCATCAACTCAATTTTCTTCCTTAAATTCAATAAAATAAGAACAGACAAATATAGCTTTATTTTGGTCAAACAACAGCATAAAATGATATAAAGTCATTTTGACCGTAGATTATATTTAAGCCCCCTAACACAATGATATTCAACATTATGGTAAGTCAGTCAACTTTATATGCGTTGCATGTGTATTTGTGTTGTTTGTGAGTGTGTAAAAAGCCCCCTCCCCCAAATTTTCATTCAGGCTTAGGTAATTTATTCAATTAGGTCTTTAGTTTTTAAGTGGCCAGTCTATAAGAAAAAATATTCTCTAGGTGTTTAAATGAACATGAACCAAACTGAGTCTGAATGTTTCATTTAAGCAAGTTCAGAAATAAACAGTAAAAAAATTCTTGCTGGAATGGATAGAAAGTTAATCTACTGTAGTGTTCTGCTTTCCAAGAGCAGTTAATCAGATAAATCTTGATTCCTGGAAGCTTGGACTGGATAGCCAAAAATCCCTGGAAGCTTATTTCACTCCCAAGCATTTGATTGCTCTGGCAATGGGGCTTCCATTTCTCTATGTTAAAGACGTATGAATATTAAACCACACATTGTTTCTTTCCCTTTTTTCTTATTATATTTGCAAAGGCATTCTGGCTGCAAACTTACACCTGAAATATTGGCTTATTGGAATCTTTCCTTGCAATTGCTTTCTCTTCTCTTTTCTCTTTCTTCTTTTACTTTTTCACAGCTAGATATATTGAACTGACTCAGTAGGTATTTACAAAAATCCTTCAAAAAAACAAGCCATTTCAGGGATTTTTTTTTCCTTTGCAAGATTAATTGAATCAAATGTTGAGTTCCCTCTCTTGCCCAAACAGCTCAGAGCTATTCCTGGAAATGACTGAGCATGAAATCGGAATAAAATTGGACTGCTGAATCTTTCTCTGTCAGATTGTACACTTAAAGTTAAAGATAGCAGTTCTTCTGCGCAATGTTTGGCTTTTCAGTCTAGCTATTGGTTTTCCCAGACTAAAGACTACATAACGCCTAAATATAGGTCTTCAATAGTTTTCTCAAAAGTAGAGTCAGTCCCAGTGATGTTTTATATTGCAACAGTTTTTGAATCAAGGCACCTAAAATCCATTAACTTAAATATGTGTAATAAATCTGGGACCCTTTAATCCTCTGGAATTGAAAACTCTATGATGTTCAGGCCAGTTTTATTCATAAAGTTGTGTGTCAATCAGAGGTGGCATTCAGCAGGTTCTGACCAGTTCTGGAGAACTGGTAGCGGAAATTTTGAGTAGTTTTGAGAACTGGCAAATACCACTTCTGACTGGAGATTTTACAGTATCCTTCCCCTGCCACATCCACCAAGCCACACCCACAGAACCGGTAGTAAAAAAATTTGAATCCCACCACTGGTGTCAACTCTCAAAATGACCTTAGCTGAAGCCATATTCTTCTTGCTTCATTTCTTAGTTGCCATACTTATGGGGGAAGAGAGGGACTTATGGAATGTCGAATGTTGTCCTCCAATGTGCCAGAACCCAACAATGATAAGGGTCCTGAAAACCAAGGCCAAATCAGCATACCCTAGCAACAGCAGGAGGGAATGCTGAGAAGTTCATCGTCTGCTTGGTTGGCTAACATGACCTGTGACACGAGGGGGGCGTGGACAGTATCTATTCTTTAATTTATACCAAAACTGTGGGAATTATTCAATGTTAGTTTCACCTTTGACCGTGCCAATATGATGTACCCAATAAACTGGATTTTTGAGGAAACCAAGGCCTCAGAGACTTGAATTGGTTGGGAGCATTGCTTGGAACCATGGCCATTGAAATATCCCTGCGATCACATGACTGCAACTTCCAACATTCCCTGTCTGTTTCCATCAAGCAAAGATAATGGGGAAGCCAGCAGGAAATTGTAAGTTTCTCCCATTCCTATTGTTTTTCTTGTGTGTCCCCCCACCTGCCTGTGATTTATCCTTCAGGTAAATAAATATGGATTTATTATTGAAGTTTGCTTGCCACTACAGCTTCTTTTTCTATTTGTGATATATACCCTTCTTAGATAATTACAGAGCTGTACAACATTGGAAAAGGAAGGAATGAAGGAAGGAAGGAAGGAAGGAAGGAAGGAAGGAGACAAAGAAAATAAAAAGAGAAAAGAAGAGAAAGAAAGAAAGAAAGACAGAAAGAAAGAAAGAAAGAAAGAAAGAAAGAAAGAAAGAAAGAAAGAAAGAAAGAAAAGATATCTTCAGTGTTGATTGTGGTTACATCAGACTGCACTTCCATTCTCTTAAGGGATAACCCAACAAGTGATAGGATTGCCCAGTAGTTGACAAGAATGAAGATTCTTCAATTCAATAATATCTAAACTGTACAGAAGTGGCTTCCCATTACCTTCTCTAAGATATTTCCCAATCTCCTCCATACCTCTCGTATATTCTAGTGAACTCTTCAGTATATATTAAATGTTATCAATTGCTGTAGACTATAAGAACTTACCTAGGAACATTTAAAAAAAAATTCAGTGGGCATTATAACATGAACATCAGTTCATTGGTTCCTTGCTCATCATTTCTCACATAAAGTATGCTAGAATTACAACAATTTCTCTTCTTAATATAACATCTACCATATATCCCACCCACTTTCTGTATGGAACATTGAAATATTCATTTAGGTCTGATTTCTTGAAGAAGGGCAGATTCATTCTGTAGTGTTGGTCAAACCAGAAAAGTCTTTGGTCCATTGTTGTGATGCTATTTTCTGTTTAACAACCTTCTCTTAGGAAATGTTGTGTTGTGAGTTTGGAAAAATGGGAACATCTAAACCCTTTTCAGTTCTAGTACCGTTGATATCAGGTATCCCTCAGAATTAACAATAGGATTAGGAACGGAGGGGTCAGTATTATATTAGTGTAAAATATAAAAATGCATTAAATAATATACATATTAAAAGTAGAAAAAAGGTGCCAATTTGAATTTACCTGTATGTGTATCTCCTTATTAACTGATATTGAAGTGATAGTGGAATGGTTCAAAGCATTATTATACAAATATAATTATAAAAAGCAACTATTTCTATGTTCTATTATATCACATGACCTAAAATGGACACCTAACATCAAAAACATCATCAGAAAAGTACAACAAAGAATGTTCTTTCTGCGCCAACTCAGAAAGCTCACACTGCCCAAGGAGCTGTTGATACAGTTTTACAGAGGAATTATTGAGTCTGTCATCTGCACCTCTATAATGGTCTGGTTTGGTTCTGCAACCCAACAAGACAGACACAGACTCCAGAGAGTAATTAGGACTGCAGAAAAAACAATGGCTACCAACCTGCCTTCCATGGAGGACCTGTATACCACATGAGCCGAAAAGAGGGCTGTGAAAGTATCTACAGTCCGCTCACATCCTGGACATAAACTGTTTCAACTCCTACCCTCAAAACGATGCTATAGAGCACTGCACACCAGAACAACTAGACACAAGGACAGTTTTTTCCCGAAAGCCGTCACTCTGCTAAACAAATAATTCCCTCAATACTGTCCAAATATTTACAAAGTCTGCACTACTATTACTATTAACCTTCTCATCACTCCTTATCACCCAACCTCTCCCACTTGTGACTGTATGACTGTAACCTTGTTGCTTGTACTTTGTCGCTTGTATCCTTACGATTTATATTGACTGTTTCCTAGTATGATTTGATTGCTTATTGTACCCTATGACTATTATTAAGTGTTGTACCTGATGATTCTTTGACTCTTGATGAATGTATTTTTTTTCCTTTATGAACACTGAGAGCATTTGCACCAAAGACAAATTCCTTGTGTGTCCAATCACACTTGGCCAATAAAGAATTCTAATTCTAATTCTAATTCTATAAAGGAACCAAAACAGGCAGTTTTGTCTATTCTGGGAGAGAATACATTCAAATACTATGAGTTTGGCCTTTGGTGAGTGCTACCAAGACAGTTTCTTTTAACAGTTACTGTTTTGGAACTGTAAGTTGTTAAAAAAAAAAGAAGAAGAAAAAAATATTTTTCACACATCAAAAGAAAATAGTTTTCTGGAAGACATAGAAGATGTAGGAGTTGCAACACATTAACATAAACAGTTAAACATCACATCTGTAACAACACACAGCTTATGCAGATCTTTAATACATTAAAAATTCACATTATCTCTTGGGAATTGGGATTATAGCAGAAAAACGCATGTACATTCCTAAAGCAGACCATAATGGTTTGCTGTTCCTGAGGATCAAAAGATGAAGGGAGAAGGAAAAAGGAAAGTGAAAAATTAGATGATATTTATGTAAATCAAGTTTTAAAGCTAGTTCTAGAAATTAAGACCCTCCCAAATTTAACTTATACACTGATTTTTTTCTTGACATCTCTAAGTCTTTCCAAAATTCAAATTTGAATTCAAATTTGTTTGAAAGTTTATGAGGCCATAAATGCTGTGTAGATACAGGTGAAGATATGCCAACACTAGGCCGTTGCAACTTGATGGACATCCTGCTGAATTCCAGCTCAGGGATTTTCTACTGTACCTCTGGAAGTGATGCCTCAAAGGCCATGTTTGTCAGGAGTTTTGTAGAAATGACCTGAGAGCAGATGAGAGAGAAGGAAGAGTGCAAAATGAGCAAAATATCTGTTTTTCTACTGCTATTTCTGAAAAAAAATATGGTTTCGCACAAAAATGCTGGATTAGCCCTCAGTCCACACCACATAACTTAGAATAATAGGGTTTAAAGAAGCTTCTTCTTCTTCTTCTTCTTCTTCTTCTTCTTCTTCTTCTTCTTCTTCTTCTTCTTCTTCTTCTTCTTCTTCTTCTTCTTCTTCTTCTCCTTCTCCTCCTTCCCCTCCTCCTCCTCCTTCTCTTTCTTTTTTCTTCTTCTTGAACCAGTGGTGGGATTTAAATTTTTTCCGTGGCTTTGGCATGGCAGGGGAAGGATACTGTAAAATCTCCAGTCAGAGGTGGTATTTGCCAGATCTCTGAACTACTCACAATTTCCACTACCGGTTCTCCAGAACTGGTCGGAACCTGCTGAAGACCACCTCTGCATTGAGCGCCACTTTGTATGGTCAGCTGCTTAGATATCTTTGTTGATGGTGTCTTGCCATCTTTGTTTTGGTGCCCATGAGGTCGCCGGCCATTGGTTTCTAGTTGGTAGGCAGTCTTGGCCATGGTGGATGGTGCTGTTCTCTGGACATGTCCATATCAGCAGAGACGGCTTTCTCTCATCTTCTCTATAATTGGTGCCACACCAAAATGTTGTCGAATGGTGTCATTTGTGATGAGGTCAAGAAGGGAGATGCCTGATATCCAATGGAGCAGTCTCATTTCCATGGCATGGAGATAGCTTATGGTCCCATCTTTAAAGAAGCTTCCATCCTATATATGCGACCATACAGGTATATTGTTCTGGAGTCTAGACCATTCACTTAATTTGTCTTGTTCTGATTTATTTAAAATTAGGAGACATCTCATCTAAATCATAATCATAATCATAATAACATCAACAATACTTTATTGTCATTGTACGAATATAAACAGTATACACATACAATGAAATTCACATAACACCCAGAGACCAGACCCAACATGCACACACACATGACAATCCTCAAACCCACCCCCATCCACCAAAGTTCCCCACCCACTAAAAACACAGAAGCATCCACACAACAGACCAAGTAATACTGTAAAAGTGGAGAGGTAAAATGAGAAAATAATATTTTGAAAAAGGACGCAATGTTTAAGAAGTATATTCAAATAAATTGAAATGAATTGAATATTTAGATTTAAATGGGTAAGATAGGATGTTGAATGTTAAAAGTAAATATATAATTACTATCATATTTGCATATAAAAAGAGTGACTCGGAATTATGTTGTACACTGAAAAGCTGACTTGTAATAATACTGTCCAACAGCTCACTGATGGTGGTCCTTAAGTTCATTGTTAAGTGCAACTTATAGCTCAGAAAACGTCTGGTCTGAGTTTTAATTGTTCTGTATCTTCTGCCAGAAGGCAACAGTTCATAAAGATTTTAAGCAGGATGGGAAGAGTCTCTGAGAATGTTGTGCAACTTCCTCAAACAGCGAGATGCAAAGATGTCATCCAGGTCTGATAGCTGGAGCCCGATGATATTCTGGGCAGTTTTAATGATTCTCTGTAGAGTTTTTTGTCCACTACAGAGCTGCTCCCATACCATACAAGAATGTCGTATGTCAGGAGACTCTCAATGGTGCTGCAGTAGTAGGACAGAAGTAGATGCTGAGATAGATTTATCTCCCTGAGCATTCTCAGGAAGTATAGCCTTTTCTGTGCCTTCTTTACAAGCATGTTAGCATTCATAGTCCATGAGAGGTCCTCTGAGATAGAAGTGCCTAGAAATATAAAATCACCAACCATATCCACCTCCTCGCCATTTATGTACAATGGTAAATGTACATCTTTCTTCCTCCTAATGTCAGTTATAAGTTCTTTGGTTTAGATATGCTGCCTCATCATAATGTTGTTCCTTGCAGGCATGAGTGTAGAACATCAGGAGTGTCTGTCAAGCATATGAAATCCTAAGGTGTGAAGGTCATCCCAGCTACCCATCACAGCAGGGAGACACCTAGATTGAGCAGATGTGATACAGGAAGATGCTGGAGGCAGACAAACACATTAGTGGCAATGGCAAAGACATCAATTCACACTGTGTGAGAGAAGGCAATGATAAACCACTCCTATATTGTTACCAAGAAAACCATATGGATAAAAAACTACAATGACTGATGATATTGATGCTGGTTGATGAGTCCTGCTGGTTGGATGGCACTCAACATGCTACTGGAGAAAAGCTGAGGACCTTCTGGTATAGTCCAATTACTGATATTGAGTAAATGTTGGCCATCACAATTTGGGTATACCTTGAAGACTCCAGAAAGAGGACCTGGATTGCAAATTCTCTTGAGTAACAGGCTGCCAATCCTTAATTTAACTGAATTTGCAAGATTGCCTATTGTATTTCCATCATCCTGGAAATGACACAGAGAATCAAACCAGATTCACCATTTTTCCCCTTAAACTTTAATTTCTCTTCCTTCTTCCTATCTTTTCCATGGCATGTGATTGCAGAGACTCGAAGAGGGATATTTCTTATTATGTTGTGACAAAGCCAACCACTTCTCCTTTTTTGCTTAGAGCAGAACTGCAGGTCCTTTGTCCTCAGATTTTCTGAGTAGCCTTAACAGCCTGAATGTCTTATGAGAGGACTTTCTCTTTAGGAGATAATAGAAGATTAGAGACAAATGTCTGCTATTTTCAATTTTAGGCATTTTTTCTGCTGATGGAACTAACATTTCTGGATGCACTTGTTCATGGAAGTGGTGGCAATGGTGAACATTGGAGATGAGCTCAACTCACAATTGAAATATCTTGTTGGTATCCCATCCAACTTCTAACCAGGCCTGACCCTGCTTAGCTTCCAAGCTCTATGGCAGTGCCTGGAGACAGCAGAAGAGAAAGAACTGGAGAAGATAACAAAACACAAAGACCTACAAATAGAAATAGAAAAACTGTGGCAAAGGTGAGCAAGGGTAGTATGAATAGTAATAGGTGCCTTGGGTGCAGTTCCAAAACCACTGGAGCACCACTTGAACACCATAGGCATTGACAAATTTGCCATCAGTCAATTGCAGAAGGTGGCTTTACTTGGAATTGCTTCCATCCTGAGATGATATCTGTAACACTGTCAAACATCCAGATTTGCCTATCCCAGGGTCTTGGTAAGGACTTGATAGGAAGACAAAAATGCCAAACACAGTCTGAACATCTGGCTGAGTGTGCAAAGAAATAGGAGGAGGAGGAGGAGGAGGAGGAGGAGGAGGAGGAGGAGGAGGAGGAGGAGGAGGAGGAGGAGGAGGAGAAGAGGAGGAGGAGGAGAGGAGGAGGAGGAAAAGTAGTACTACTACTAATAGTAGTAGATTTCACCAAGCTGAATTGTTAATATTTCTATGAACATTCTACTACCATTTACAAAAAAATACCATGCTCTTTCTGGTACTAGAAGCTAATTTCATTTAACTTTCTGAAGAATTACTGTCATTTTGTTGCATGTGTAGAAGTTTGTAACAAAATAATCTATCTGCATTTGATAACAATAAAAGCAAGAAGCATTTCTGAATTTTAAATATTATTTTGCACATCCTGGGAAGTGCTATTTACATATTATTGTTTTAGGCCTTCTTACCATCTGGCTGTTTATTTTTTGTTTGCAAAACAAAGGACAAACAGATTTTTTTTCACTGTTCTGCGTCTAGTGTCAATATAGATGTAAGTTTGGTGACAAAACTGTATATCTAATGTGCAAGAAGGTTATTGCTAAGCATAAATATTAGCTGTTTGAGAAACATACTGAAAATAATTTCCAATATAAAATACTGAGAATAGATGACACAAAAAGATTTTTAACTAGCTCTTCATGTTTTTATAAAATACTTAATTGAGATTTTAAACCATATCATTTATGGCAGGAGGTAATAGAAAGATGGATGGATGGATAGATAGATAGATAGATAGATAGATAGATAGATAGATAGATAGATAGATAGACAGACAGACAGGTAGGTAGGTAGATAGATAGATAGAATGATGCAAAGAACTATTCTGAATGATTGGAGTATATTTTTGAAGTATAGATTTCTAAATGAAGTATATTAATCTATCAGCCAGAGAAGATGTTGAAGTTCAAATCCTACAAGAATGAGAATAATTTTTTTACTAGGGGATCCACACTGCAATTCAGTAGCATTAATTCATTATAAAACAATCAAGTCAGCGTCTGAATGAAAAAATGTTCACCATAGAGACATCAACCATTATATTTTTTTTTTCATGCCAAAGAAATTCTGAGTGAATATGGGAATTCCTTCTTAAATGAGATATTTGAAGTACTTGAAGGGAAGTCAGAAGTGTTTTACACAAAATAGTGCCATTTCCCAGAAGGATTAGTCATGTTTTATGAATATATCATGAGCTTATTCTTGGATAACCCCAAAAACAAATGTAGAAGCTCTAGATGTGCTTGTCTGAATACAGAATGAAAAAGTCCCTTCAGGATTTCCCCCCCAGCCATTTTATTCTTCTGCTCAGAGGAACCCTGTTTTCATCTTCTCTTTTTTCCCCGTTGTCGTAAATTACATTTATTCATCCTTTCTCTGATTCACAAGCAGCCATATGTGCTTTTGAGACATGAATGTTTACTATGGATGAATTTGGATTCTTCGTGAAACTGCTAAAATATGAAGTTCTTACTTCTCGCCTATAGATCTGATGGTGACATTTGCAAGACTGCAGATATAAGGTTTTCACATGAAAAGAAAGGGGGAGAACGTATATTTTATGGTCTGCCTTTTCCACTCTTTGTCAACCTGCCCTACTAAGACAAAGACAGGACAGAACAGAACAAAACAGAACAGAATTACAGAGTGGGAAGGGACCTTGGAGATCTTCTGGTCCAACCAGGGGTGGGCTGCCGGGGGCCCCTAGCTAAGACTCTGTGGGGCTTGCAGACCCCCCAATAACATCAGAAAGACAAGCAGCAAGGGAAAGCTCTTAATAGGCTTAAATGAACATCTGGGCATTCACCCAAGAGCATTTCGCACCTCGTAAAAGTGTTGCTAGCTAGCTAAACAATCCACTCAGCGCTTGTGAGGGAAAGCCATTGCGAAAATCAGATAACATAGCCACTAGCCTCTGAGGAGAATACTTCCCAAATAATAAGAATCATGTAACTCACCAGAAACCCCACTAAGACTCCAAGATCCCTCTCACAGTCACTGCTATTAAGCCTGGTTCCACCCAGTCTTTTATTTAAGTATTAAATGCAGGAAATAATAAAAAAAACTTTTTGATATATAACTTTTTGGGGGTAATTAGGGCAAAGAAGCAACATCGAGTTGGCCACACCCACCCACTCACATGACCACACAGCCATGCCCACCCAGCCAGTCATTAGGGCAGAAAGCCCCTGGCTAAAAAAATTGAAGTCCACCCCTGGGTCCAGCTCCCTTATCAAGCAGGAGATCCTATATACCATTCCATGAATATTTAGTTAATATTGTTAATGAATATTTCAGCTTTAACAACAGCAACACAAGAGCACACAACAGATATAAACTAAATGTAAACCATTCCTGATTGCAGGAAGTATGATTTCAGCAACAGTGGTCAATGTCTGGAACTCACTACCTGATTCTGTTGTCACCTGCTCAAACCCCCACTCCTTTACCCTCAAGCTAACCTCTATTGACCTCACCCCATTGCTAACAGGTCTGTGAGGGGTGTGCATAAGCACACAATCATGCCTACCATCCCTGTCCCATTGTCCCCAATTATTAGTTCCTATTTCTTGCATTTAAACTTATGTTTCTTCTTGTTTCTGTTATATTGTAAGCTTTTGACAAACAAACAAACAAACAAACAAATAAATATATAAATAAATAAATAAATAAATAAAATAAATTCCAGACAAGTGGCTGTACAGACTGTTCTTAAAATCCTCCAGTGATAGAGCACCCACAACTTATGAAGCTGTTCCATTGCTTAATTGTCCTCGCTGTTACGTAATTTCTCCATCAGCTTCATACAGTTCATATAAACAATACTGCACCTTGACAACAGACCAAAATAAGCCACATCAAGCAGTAGAGGAACATCATCTCCCCCCGCCCCGCCCTTCATCTCTATTATCTATCTTCATTATTTAGAAAAGGGAGGAAAATGACTAAACAATCTATATATGACACCAGTATTTAAATTGTCCCCTGAAAGCTTCTTCACGCATGCTTCTTAATATTGTATGTTTCAACACCCTTGAATTAATACGTTCAGCAAATCTGGATGTATTATGCAGCAAATTTGTTATTCATTTTAATGAGCTCTCTTTTCCCATTCATCACTGATTTAGCAACACGTAAGTGTGAGGCACCTCTGCATAATTACAGGTGTCTGTTTCATTTTTACCAGACAAGATATAATTAATATGTAAATTTTTCCTCTTTTTTTTGGGTGGTGGTGATAGAGAAGGATATGTAAGGTACTGCAGAGAAGTGTCTGTGCTTGGGGACAATGATAAGATAAACAGTGAGTTAGTTTTTTTTTATTATTGACAAAAGGAAATTGTAACTTTCAGAGTCCCTGAAAAAAAAAAAAACAGTAGAAGTGCACCTAGCAAAAATGGCTGATGAATGCACACACATATCCTTGGAAATGGTTGTGAAAAAAGAGATAAAAATGAACCACCAAGTGATGGTATAAACAGCTGTAGGAAAGTGAGACAAATGTGATGCAAATAAGAAGGATAGCAAACAAAATTTCAAGTCATTTCAAGAGGTTCACTGGAAGTTCATCTTGCTTAAGGCTATGCAATCTTGGAACAAAAGACGTCTTGAGTGCTCTTTCTTTGTTATATTCTTACTTTTCTTTTCTTTTTTGTCTTTTTTCTTGAATTATTTTATTATTTCTGGTCTTTTTTCCCTCTCTCAAAATGTAGTTTGTATTAGAGTTTGCAATTATAATCAAAATTCATGATAAAAAGCATGTTACAAAATTGTATATCAAAGAGGTGTGCACAAGCAGACATGTACTGGGAATGTTGGATTGATTGATTGATTGATTAAATTTGCATGCCGCCCATCTCCCCCAGAATTTGAGCTCCCAGGAAAAAAGGTGATCTATTAATATGGTAAATAAACTGCAGGTATATGTAGAAGAGCCAATTGAGTTCAGGTTGCTGATTTGCAATAAGGTACAAGGCAGTGATTATATCATTTTAAAAACTGAATGGATTTTTAAAGATAAATTTATCCTTCTAATTCATACATTCTTCCAAAAGTAACAGAGTAAGACTAAACAGTTTGGTTGTGTTCAACTGAAACCATAAACTGAAGTCTTTGGGAAGACAGAAACTAACCAGACTAGTACAGCTGTTTATTTTGATCCCAAACAACAAAATAAAACAAATTGCATGTTTAACTGATATAATAATCTCTCCTTCTCCCTCTTTGTCTCTCTATGCGCCGTTATGTTTCTCTCTATCTCTCTCTCTTTCTCCCATCCCCCTCTCCCTTCCATCTATCTTTATTTTCATCTTCATCTCCTTATCTCTGTCTCTATCTCTATCATCTGTCTCTATCTCTCTCCAACTCCATATTTTGTCATCCGTCTGTCTATGTATCCATCTGTCCGTCCATGCATCATCCATCTATCCATCCATCTAACACCTGTCTGTCTGTCTGTCTGTCTCCATCCATCCATCCATCCATCCATCCATCCATCCATCCATCTAACATCTGTCTGTCTGTCTGTCTGTCTCCATCCATCCATCCATCCATCCATCTAACATCTGTCTGTCTGTCTGTCTGTCTCCATCCATCCATCCATCCATCCATCCATCTAACATCTGTCTGTCTGTCTGTCTGTCTGACTGTCTCCATCCATCCATCCATCCATCCATCCATCCATCTATCTATCTATCTATCTATCTATCTATCTATCTATCTATCCTATTTATCTCACTCTTCCCCATGCCCTTCCTTTTTCTTTCTATACAGTCAGAATGTACAATCATATTATTGGTCTTCTCCAAAACATTTCCCTAATCTACCTGTTCTATGCTGTTGGCTAGTGTCAAACTTCTGTTGTGCTGAGAATTAAGCAACAAAGACAGTGTTATCCCAGCTTAGTAAAAACTTTCCAAAGGAATCTTTAAGAATCCCCTCAACTGTGCAGCCTTCTATCTCTAATCCAACACCTAACCAAGATCTATTACATTTTTATGCCTCTGAGCTGTTTTAATTTTATTGTGATCTCAGAAATTGTAGCTCCCATGCTTGTTTGAACATAAAACAGACCCTGACAGGTGTCTTGGAAAGGTGATGAGTGAGAGCTGGAGAGAGAAATAAAGTCTGCATATCAAATAAAATACATCTATGCTTTTTAAAACTACATCCAGGGATTGCCAGCAAACAATCAAAATCTGCATCAAACAACTGGTTTGATTATCTGAATCAGGAAAAAAAATGCTATCCTCACATCACTGTTCATTTGATAATAGGAAGATTCATCAAGCAAAGAATTAAGAGCTTTCTTGAACTTTATTTCAAATACAATCTCTTAGTGAAACTAGTGAAACATTCATACAGTTTGCAGTCCCTGCCTTGGCAATAATGACAACAACAGCATAACTATATTCCTTATAAAGGCTGGCAAGTTGCAACATTTTCAGGAAAGCCTTGGGAATCAAATATAATTATGTCTTCAATCAGGGCAGAAGCTAAAGATCCATTTGGATTTGGCTTCCTACGCTGAGATGCTAAAGAATTGAATGTCTTTAAGATGACAACATGTGTGGTATACTTCCTGAAAGCTGTGAATATTCGGTTTGCTGCAAAACCTGCTTCTTGGTTTAAATGATTTTAAGCAAGAAGGAAGCCCTGATGGAGGAAAATAATGTAGAATGACTCAAACCATTGCCTGTCAGCTGAAAGTGAAAGTATCATTCAAGTTGAATTCAGTTCCAGGTGACTATGGATAAAATCTATTTTGTTTCCTTGCCAACGCTATGGATTTTCGCAGCTGTCAGAGCTGCCCCAAAACAATCATTTAGGAAAGCAGACTCTCAACTCCAATGGATTGAAGTGAAAAGAACTTTTACTAAAAATGCAAGAAGATGAGGTAGTATCTGAAGTTCCCCTTCACTTGATACAAAGAGCCAAACCCAACATTCCCCATCCCTATTCCCAAAGTCCGATCCATTGCCACCCAATCCGGGATCTCCATGATGTCATGGGAAACTCTGGGTTCTTTACAGGGGTGGGCTTCAAAAATTTTTAGCAAAGGGTTCTGTGCCCAGTTGCTGGGTGGGCATGGCCATGGTGGGTGTGGCCTAGTTGGCCTCCTGCACCACAGCAGGGGGCGCCCTTCTGGGGGTTTTCCTGAAGCCTCTAGGAGGATGAAAACTGCTGGAGGCTCTCCAGAGGCCAGAAACAGGCCCATTTTTCTGGCCTTCCTGAACTTCTGGGAAGCCCATTTTTCACCCTCCCCAAGCCTCCATGCATGCCCTGCACTTACCTGCATCCAAAACCGACTGTGTGGGGACTCCTGGAAGGGACGGGGAGGGGTGGACGGGGCCAGCCAGGAGTGGAATTTGGGGGTTCTCTGAACTGCACAGAAACTTAGCTACAGGATCTCCTGAACCCCTGCGAACCCCCAGCAGCCCAACCCTGGTTGTTTAGGCTGCTGAAATTTCACACCCAGGGTAAGCAGCCTTGAAGATACCTGGTGTAACTGGTAGAAACAGATCTGGTCTTCTTCACATGTCACCTCCCCCTCCCCATATCCCATTGTTAGATACATAGGTGTGGATTGCCACAAATGCCTTGACCTCCCTTCCCCTTTGATGGCAGAAACCCAGCAAAGTGCAAGGACGGACAATGGAGATTCAGTTGCTTTCTTCAGTTGTTCGTTTAATTCAATTTATCTTACCAACCTAGTGTTTTTGGATGCAGCCATCAACTTCTGAACATGTGTGACCCTGCTTAGTTTCTGAGCTCAGATGTCTTCCTTCTGAAAGGGAGAAATTGGAATCTATATTTAGATTTATTTACAGTACTTAAAGCCCACTCCTATTTTGAAAGTGTCTGGGTGGCATCCATCATCTAATACAGAGAAAAGAAAAGAAAAACATAGTAGGAAATACTTAGATCAAAATCAATATCAAAACCAGAGCCAACTACCAAAAGAAAACTCAAGATATTGGCTTCTTCTTCTTTTCTTCCTAAATTGATCTCATTTCACAGTCATATTTCTGTAAAAGCATGTTTCTGTTCAAGAATAGATATACAAAATGCATGAGTACAGCCATTGGAAGGTCCCAAGAGAACATAAACACTAACTCTTGGATTGACATCAGCAAAATCAAATGTGCACAAAGAACATTTACTACTGTAGATGTGAGTATATTCTACTGCATCAAAGGATTTTGCACTGCTAATTTATTTCACTTTTTTTGTGGCATACACATCAAAAGAATGTACCATACAAGTTGGCTGTGTAGCCCATTAAAGAAAAAGGGAAAATGGTATTTCGAGCCTCACTGGGACATGAAAGTTGTTGCAAATTGCATTCCAGAATTTCAGAGATACTTACATATAAAAAAGGATGTATGGAGATAAGTAAAAGTTCCCATTCCATCTTTTACTAGGACACCTTAAGCCATGGGTGTCAAACTCTCTGTGTCATGTTAATGTCATGTGACATATTATGAGATACTTTGCCTCCGTGGAGCTGGGGTGGGCCTGGCCTGTGTGTGATGCATCCAGCCCCAGGGCTGCCAGTTGACATCCCTGCCTTAAGTTATTGGGTCTTTTAAAGTTTGGAGCAGTGGTTAAGGTATCAGACAACAAACAAGGAGACTGTGAGTTCTAGTTCTGTCTTATGCACAGAACCAGTTGGGTGTCTCTCTCTGTCTCTCTGTGTGTCTCTGTCTCTGTCTTTCTGTATCTCTATCTCTGTCTCTCTCTGTCTCTGTGTGTGTGTGTGTGTGTGTGTGTGTGTCTCTCCCAGGAAGGAGGCAATGGCAAACTACTTATGAAATCATGTCCACCCACATGTCAATAATTTTTTAAATCAAATATATCCTAGGGTGGTACTGCAGCTGAGAAAGGCAGATACATGATAAGGTTGACTCAGCTTTCCATCCTTCTGAGGTTTGTAAAATGATGATCCAGATTGTTGGGAGTCATAGGCTAATTCTGTAAACTGCCTAAAGAGTGTTGTAAAGCACTACAGGGCAGTATATAAATCTAAGTGCTACCTAAGTGCTAGTGCTACATGACGCTGGAAAATAGATGTAGCTGATTTAAAAAGATGCTCATAATAGTTTAAATTAGCAGGTCTGAGTTTATAACATCTTATTCTACCCCATTCTGGCATGTACGCAGTCTCTAAATCATCATTGTCTGGAAGCTGCATATTTCTTTGTAAAATATTTTATTGGGATAAAAAAGAATTTCAAATAGTAGAATGAAGTGTTACTTGATTTATTGACTTATTGATTGATTAGGTGCCACCAAGTTGTTGATTCTTAGCACCCACAAGGGTAGATTTTCTGCCTGTCAATCTGTCCCTCATCTGGTCTTTCAGATCTCCCAGTAATATGATCACCACTGTGATTGAGTCTGTCCACCTTAATGTTGTTCATTCTCTTCTATTTGCTTCCACCTTTCCCACGACCGGAGTCTTCTCCAAAGAGTTAGATATTATGGAACTGAAATAAGATAATTTGAGCCTCATCTATGGGTTGATTTGTTTATTTTCTTGACTGTCCAGAGTTTTCTGAAGAATCTTTGCAACATCAAAATATTCAACTTATACTTCTTCTATATCTATATCTGTATGTGTGTGTGTGTGTTCCAGCATAACTCTGGAGCACCTTGAGCAATTTCAACCAAACTTGGTACACAGGTGACTTACCCTCTGGAAACAAATACTGGGTAAGATGGGTAAGATACCCCTAACACCCCTTGGTGTGTGTGTGTGCCTTAAAATGGCTTTTCTGTACAGCACAGTGCACTTGCCATGGTAATGGCTTCACGGTATTCCAGTACTACACAAGGGGGCTCCCTCTCAGCCTTCCAAGGAAACATCAGGTGATTGGCCAAGTGCAATCAAAAAATGAAACACCAGCATAGAAAAGAAACTCCCGAGGAGAGGAATAGAAGACTTGTGATGCTGCAAGAGAGACAATACAACAGCATGAGTCCCGACTACAGGATTTTACGGTCTAATACAGGATTGGGATAAATAAATACCCAGGCAACACTGGGTTATTGGCTAGTCTGTAATAAAAAAACCCAAACAACTGGATAGTGATGTTCTAGACACCAGAATAGAACAGAAAGAAACTGAAGAAATAGCAATAGCAATAACACTTCACAGTGCTTTACAGCCCTCTCTAAGTGGTTTACAGAGTCAGCCTCTTGCCCCCCAACATCTGGATCCTCATTTTACCCACCTCAGAAGGATGGGAGGTTGAATCAACTTTGAGCCTGGTGAGATTCGAACTGCCAAATTGCAGTCAGCCAGCAGTCAGCAGAAGTAGCCTGCAGTACTGCACTCTAGCCACTGCACCATTCTTAAAATCACAAAACAGAAAATAGAAATAGAATGGCTAAGGCAAAAGAAAGCAAATGATAAGAGGCATTTTTAGTGCAATCCCAAAACAACTGGAAGACCCCCTTGAATGCCATCAACATTGACAAAAATCACCATCAGTCTATTGCAAAAGGCAGTGTTATCTGGAACAGCTTACTTCCTGTGACTCTATCTTTAACACCATCAGACCTCAAGATCTGCCTCCTTCAGGTCCTTGGGAAAGACTCAAGAGGTGGATAAAAATGCCAAATCTAGTCTAAACAGCTGGTTGAAAATGCAACCAACCATCATGATAATAAATCTTCAACAGATGACTAACTATAGCCTCCTTTCCATAAATGGATTGGGAATAAATCCATGTTGAAGATGATATTATAATACTATCAATCAGACTGTCATTCATTTATTATAGTCACTGCCTAAAGTTTGTACTGTTGGAAAGGAAAAGTTAGGTGACACAAGAAAGGAAAGTAATAAACAACCAACACAGGCAATTAATACAAGGTGAAGCTAGAAAGTTGAATATTAAAAAGCAGAAGAAAACTAAGCTACCAAAAACATAATACTTAAATCGCTAAAATACTAAAATACTACATTTGAATATCTTCATTTTGTTACCAGCTTGCTATATTTCTTGTTTTTTATTTATTTATTTTATTGGACTTATATGCCGCCCCATCTCCGAAGACTCGGGGCGGCTCACAGTTAAAACATACAAATACAATAAATAATTAAAAAGAAATTAAATCACTATAAGGTCCAATAAAACCGAATTAAAAATTAAAACTGTCCCATGCCCCTGGTAAGGTAATCACAGCCCGACTTGGTCAAATAGCCAGGTCTTCAAATCGCGGTGAAAGGTGCGGAGGTCAGGAGCCAAGCGGAGGTCCAGAGGCAGTTGATTCCATAAGTTGGGGGCCGCCACAGAGTAGGCTCGCCATTGGGGGACCGCCAGCTGACATTGGCTTGCCGACGGGACCCTGAGGAGCCCCTGCCTGTGTGCCCGTACAGGGCGGTTGGTCCCCGATATCGGTAGGAGGCGCTCCCTTAAATATTGTGGACCCATGTCGTGTAGGACTTTGAATGTTAAAGCCAAAACCTTGAACCTCACCCGGAGCGCAACCGGCAACCAATGCAAGCTGTGCAGGAGGGGGGTAATATGGGAGAATCAGGTAACTCCCATCACAACCCACGCGGCAGCATTCTGCACCAGCTGCAAACTCCGGATGGTGTGCAAGGGCAGTCCTAAATAGAGAGCGTTGCAGTAGTCGAGTTGCGAGGTAACAAGGGCATGAGTGACTGTACGCAGGGCATCTTGGTCCAGAAACGGGCGAAGCTGGCGAACCAGCCGGACCTGGGCAAAGGCCCCCCTGGCGACGGCCCCCACCTGCTCCTCCAATTGGAGCCGCGCATCCAGGAGGACCCCCAGGTTCCGTGCCCTATCCACAGGGGGCAACACTACTCCCCCTATGGTCAATGATGGACACTCTTGACTGGACCGAGATGCCGGTATGCACAGCCACTCAGTCTTGGCGGGTTGAGCGAAGCATGTTTCTGTCCATCCAGATCTGTACCGCATCCAGACAGCGAGTCATCACGGAGAGGGCATCACTGATTTGGTTTGGGGTGGAGATGTATAACTGGGTATCATCAGCATACTGGTGATACCTCACCCCAAAACCACGAATGATCTCACCCAGTGGTTTCATGTAGATATTAAATAAAAGGGGAGACCGACCCCTGAGGGACCCCACAAGTGAGCGCCCTCAGGGCCGACCTCTGTCCCCTGACAACACTGATTGCGACCACCCAGAGAGGTAGGAGGAGAGCCACCAAAGAACAGTGCCCCCCACTACCAGCCCCTCGAGGCGTTGCAGAAGTCGATGGTCGATGGTATCGAAAGCCGCTGAGAGGTCTAATAGGACCAGGACAGAGGAAAAACCCCTGTCCCGGGCCCTCCAGAGATCATCCATCAGTGCGACCAATGCTGTCTCCATGCTGAAACCAGGCCGGAACCCCGATTGGTACGGATCTAGGTAGTCTGCTTCATCCAGGAAAAGTGGAAACTGCTGAGCCACCACACTCTCAACAACCTTCACCAAAAAACGAAGGTTGGAGACTGGACGGAAGTTGTCTAACACGGTCGGGTCCAGGGCAGGCTTCTTCAGGAGGGTCCTCACCACCGCCTCTTTCAAGGTGGAGGGAAAGACACCCTCCTTTAATGAAGCATTGACCACTGCCTGGAGCCAACCGCAGGTGACCTCCCTGGCGGCATAAGCCAGCCAGGAAGGGCACGGGTCCAACAAACATGTGGTGGAACTCAGACGCCGCATAATCCTGTCCACTTCATCCTCAGAAACAGGGTCGAACT
The DNA here is from genome assembly GCA_009733165.1 of Naja naja. NCBI lineage: Eukaryota > Metazoa > Chordata > Lepidosauria > Squamata > Elapidae > Naja > Naja naja. The sequence goes on along the minus strand of CM019153.1, from coordinate 48,553,405 downwards.
CAGCCCAGATCACTTCAGCCAGACTACTTGCACCACGATCCTCAGACCACTGCAAGGTGGAGCACAACCCGCCCCGAATCCACGCAATCTTATCCGACAGATATTGACCAAATTCCTCAGCCCTTCCCCAGAGAGGGTCCACCACCTCCCCCAGATGTAAAAGGGAGCGGGTGGCCCTAAACAGGGAGGCTGGGCGGTTATCTGCGGACGCTATGAGGGTGGAGAGATAAGACCTTCTCACCACCCCCATAGCTACCAGGTAAGTCCTTATATGGGCTCTTAAGTGGGCTTGATCGGCTTGGGAGCGGGTGGCCCTCCACCTGCTCTTTAAACCCCTCCGACGGCGCTTCATCTCCCGGAGCTCCTCAGTATACCAAGGAGCTACCCGGGATCCACGGCATGTGAGGGGACGCATGGGGACAACCCTGTCGAGGGCAGCCTCAGCAATCTGCTGCCAAGCAGCCGCCAGGTCCTTGGCAGAGTTGTGGGCAAGGGAAATGGGGAAAAACCCCAGTTCTGCCTGGAACCTCTCAGGGTCCATTAGGCATCTGGGGCAGAACCATCTAAGTGGCTCCTCATCCCAGCAGTGGGGGGCAGCCTGTTGGAAGACCAGCTGCAGGAGATAGTGATCAGACCATGGGACGGTCAGTGTTGTACAAATCGCCTGCCCTCTATCACTACACCACTGTTCCGAGACAAAAACCAGATCGAGAGTGTTTCCCCCCTCGTGAGTCGGGCCTTGAATTAACTGGGTCAGGCCCATGGTCCCCATGGAGTCCATGAATTCCTGGGCCAAACCCGACACCCCCCCAAGGGAAGGCAGATTGAAATCACCCAGTTCAATGGTATCTGATGAGGCAGAATTGTGCCACTTAAAATGGTCATTATCTTCAAGTATCCATTTAGGGGATTTACTGAAGTTAGCTTGCCCTTAGAGAAATCTATATTAAAATGCCAATATAAAAAGATATATGATCCAGACGCTACCACACCTATTCCCTAATCATTTGCAGATGGAAATCTCCTTTTTACCTGCTTGTAAGGATCATTACAGAAAGCTCTTAAAATAAGTGAGAGTGGAAATGCATAGGTATTTTGGAAGCATCTTCAACCCTATCATTTCCCGCCCCCTTCCCAGAATAGAAAATTATTATTTTTGTTTGTTTTGGTTGGGTATATATACCCAAATTATTGTTGGGTATATATAGCTTGGTGATGGTCACTTAAAAGTGAAAACATAGTAAAAACACAATTTTTGTAAAAATAAATAAATAAATAAATAATAGGCAATTTTGAGGCAGGAATATATATATTTCAAGGAAAGAAGCTATTCTACTCTACTCTACTCTACTCTACTCTACTCTACTCTACTCTATATTCTATTCTATTCTACTCCTATTCTATTCTATTCTATTCTATTCTATTCTATTCTATTCTCTCCCACTCTCTCTCTCTCTCTCTGTATGCGTGTGTGTATGTATATATGTACATATCTATCTATCTATATCTATCTATCTATCATCTATCTATCTATCTATCTATCTATCTATCTATCTATCTATCTATCTATCTCTGTGTGTGACAGAGAGAGCGGGGGAGTGCAAATTTTCTTAAGATATCTTTCTTCCCTTCTGTGTTCTTTTCGCTAGGTAATAAAGCAGATACTTGGATATATTCCACATATGATCTATTTAACAAGCACAGGAACCACGGACATTAGAAGGGACAAAAAATTAAGACTTACCGGTAGAGATTTCATTGCTGCATTTCAAAGTGTGTGTGGGGGTGGGGTGGGGAGAAACAGGGTGATTATCCCATTGCTTTTCCCCAGCTGGCATTTTATTATATTACTCTGAAATAAATTTTAAAAGTGGAGGCGGGAGAGAAGAAACGTAACACACAAATATAATTCACTGACCATAATTCACATTTGATCTAATTTATGAAGCAGCTCAGATAAAACGGTCCAAACCACAATCCCTGACTGATAAGATTATGTTGTTATGCTTTGGAAGAAAAGGTTCCAGGAATGTACAGTATTTCTGCGGTCTATACAAAATTAGACATATATGACAAATTAGGCTTGGTGGGACTAGGTTTATTCCTGTTAGTTATGAGCAAAGCACCAGAGGTTCTAACCATTTCCTAAAATTCAGTAAAACTCTGTTACTGCTCAGAAATGTGTCTTTTCCATTGTTTTCATAAGGTTCTTTTTTTAACAAAAAATATAAAATAAAAACTGAGAAGAAGAATATTGAATATTGTTTCACAAGCACTAACACCTCTCTTTTTCCCTTGTTGAGATGGTTTGTATATAGTTTCTGTATGCTAGTTTTTCAGCCAAATGATGTATTGTATCAAATGATTGAGAGAATGGGATTTTGTAGTAACCTTCCCCTGGAGTGGGGTGGGAATGGAGATTTTACAGTATCCTTCTCCTGCCATGCCCACCAAGCCATGCCACACGCACCAAGCCACACCCATGGAATTGGTAGTAGATGATGTATTGTAATGATGTATTGTATCAAATGATTGTATCAAATATTGGCTGACCGTCACGGAAGCTAACTGGTTCTTCAGGCAATAGTTTATCTTGTTAGTCAATCAACAGTTTTCTTTAAGATGTCTCACTGATCAGTGGTGGGATTCAAATTTATGGAGCAGCTTTTACTACCAATTCCATGGGCGTGGCTTGGTGCGCGTGGCATGGCTTGGTGGGCATGGCAGCGGAAGGATACTGTAAAATCTCCATTCCCACCCCACTCCAGGGGAAGGTTACTGCAAAATCCCATTCCCTCCCCACCCCACTAACCTGCTTTCCAGCTCCGTTCTCCTGTGCAGGGCAACCAAAGAAGGCCCAGCTGATCAGCTGGGACTCGGGAGGCAGAGAGTAGATGTGGGAGGGGCCAGTCAGAGGTGGTATTTGCTGGTTCTCCAAACTACTCAAAATTTCCACTACTGGTTCTCCAGAACTGGTCAGAACCTGCTGAATACCACCCCTGTCACCAATATTTAGTTTAGTAGTCATGCTCAGGAAACTGAATGGATAAATAATTAGCTGATTTAAGCTCATCTCCTCTCTTTAAAATGGGTAATACATTTGTTCACAAATATACACACACACACCATTCCTTAGGCAGCACCAAGGACTTATCAATATGAGTAAATTCAAAGGCCAAGACAGGATGTCCAACTGTTTAGATTGAAAGATCCAGTCTGGGTTGGACACAGGGTCCAGAGGTTTACACTTCTGAGTTTTCAGACTTCTGCTGGAGTCCGTCCACAGGACCTTCTCCCTACTGGAATATGTTATTATTCAAATTCATATTCCAGTAGAAAGAAGTCCCCTGAGGATGGGCTCTAGGACGAATCCAAAAGCTCAGGGGAGTAAAACTCTGGTCCTGGTGACCAACCCAGACTGGATCATACAACATTATGCTGGCACATTGTTCTGACTCAGCTCTGCAAACACAACAAACCCTCTGCAGTTGAAGCAATGGTTCCCTAATTAGGAGCATCAGCAGCCCCAGCAAAAAGTTTCTCTCTTACAGCAGGCTCACAAGTCTGTCCTGCAGGGAGATGAATAGTTGTCTGCCACGTCTAGTCATCTCCGCCCCCTGCCTTTTATCCCTAGAGCTAGAGTGGGGCTTCTCTAGCAGCAGTGGCTATTTCATCCCAAGGACCATCCCATAGATTTCCACTGTTCTCCTCTCCTCTGCCTTCTGCTCATCCGCGTGTCAGGTACTGGACCCAGCTGTTCCTCCTTTTCCTCAACAGCCACCTTCAGATCTGGGGGCTGTTGACTCTCCATCTGAGGGCTGATGGACGGCCCAGGCTCTGCCCCCCCCTCTGTCTCTCTGCCAGTTCCATTCCTTCTTCTCCCTCAGAGCTCTTAGGTTGCCCTGGTACTGATCCTGACTTCCACACCTCATCTTCCTCATCTGATTCAGCTGGTGGAGGGGCCAGCGGCTGACAGGCCACAACAGACACGTATATTTGCCTCCAGTTTAGATTGGTTTTCATATTTCAGCTGGAATCTCCTGATCTATGTTGACATCAGAGTTCTTCCCATCCTCAAAACATCTGGAGCCTTCATGCTAGCTACAGTAAAGGCAGAAGCTTCTGAAAGTGACAATAAGAAATCACTTCCATTTCACGTTAACAGGAAGAAATTCCTGATAGTAGCCAGAACTAAAGAAGTCTGTGATGAATTAGTGATGATTGAGAAATGGATGGATCTACCAAGAGAGTCTAACAACTGTCAGAAGTTTGTGTTCAATTGGAGTCTTCCAAATCACTCTTCCGTGCTCATCTGTAGGAATAACTGTCTTGTAAAGCAATTTAGACTGCATTATAAATACATGGTTTCAGATTTTTAGCTATGACAGTTTCTATGAAATATTTAAAAATCAATGGAATCTTGATTGTCTGCTTGGTACAAAACTGGCATAGAAACTTAAAAAATTTAAGTAGTGATGAAAGGGTAGGGCAAACTATTGTTTTTCCTCTAAACCCTTCATAATAGAAAACTTCCCTTTCATACACAAAACCATAACTATAAGCATTTGTTATGCAAAATTCATGGGGATACTTCTGCACTTTTAATTCTGAATTACATAGAACATACATCCATGAAAGAGACTATTTATCTCCCTCTCCCTGAGTGTCTGGAATCACTACGTGCTCCAAAAATGGTTTATCACATACAGTAGCTGTCTTGATGTGCTCTAGATAACACATAAAGATGAATTGTGGAAAAGTATGGAGTGGCAACTTGAAAACATGCATAGGGATGTTTTATGAGTTGACACGGGGTCATAGGTGACTGTAAACTATATGTGCCAGAGTTGGCTTCATTTAGGTTAATGTTAACATGTTGCTCTTAATAAATATTTTGAATTCTTTTGAAGTTTGGCCCAAGGCTCATGATTTAATTAGGGCAATCACTGGAACCCTAACATGGAGATTGTAGAAAAGTTTTTGTAAATGTCCTCATATTTCCAGTCTGAAAAAAAAATGAGTACCATATATTTTGACTGCAGGAGAGATTTTTGAAATAGGATACACTGGGACCAGAGGTTTAATCTTCTAAGCTTTTGGTCCTATGTTGGAGCCCATCACTCAGGGAACTTCTCTCCAGCACAAGTCCAAAAGCTTGGAAAACTCTGTGTCATGCCCCTGGTGGAGACTGACTTTGAGGGAGAGGAGGAACAGCCGACAGGGAGTGGAAGTGTGGCTCCGGAGGTTGTGGAGGAGGCTGGGGAAGGGCAGAGGCTGGCTGAGCAGTCAGAGGAGGACCCAGGCTCATCCCCTATCCATCCTATGGCACGCAGGGAGGAGAGGATAAGGGAGAGATGTGGTCTACTCAGGAGGAGAGGGCCTTGATCCTCTTCATGGGCTGCAGCTGTGACAACTGAATAAGAATATGAACCTGCGTACGGGCGAACGCTGGAAACAAAGCGTGGAAATATCTCTAGTTTATGGTTCCTCTCTGAATTTGGCATCTTTCTCAGTGTGTGTTATCTGTGGGCATCCTCCAAGCCCTTATCTTGCCTGGTTTGTGTTGCTTTTTCCCTTCTTCTTGTAACTGTTTGTGTGGAAGGTTTTTTTTTTTTTGCTTCCGTCAAGAATATTCGGAGCTTGGAAGCAAAGTGAAGGAATAAAAGGGGCTTCACCTGTTTTCTGTGACTGTGTTTGTTTTGTATCCCACCCTGGGTCATCACACTCTGGTCCTGGTCACCGACCCAGACTGGATCTTATTCAAAAATCTCTGCTTTTTCAAAATATATGATACCCATTTTTTCCCCAAATATGGAATATGAGGAGGTTTACAAGAACTCATGCTGGACTCATGGATCATGCCCATCCTCAGGGAAGTTTGGATCTGCAACATTATTCTGGGACATGTATATTTGCCTTCAGTTTTGAAATACCATTATAATAAAAAGCTAATTAAGTAGGACCTAGATCAGGGATCATCAAACATTTGGACCTCAGGGACCACTAAATTCATAATTTTAAATCCCACTGACCACTAATATGATCTGCCTAATGACTGGATGGTTGGGAGTAGGTAGGTGGGCATGTGACTGGGTGGGCATGCCAACTCGATGTCACTCACATCAAGGGGTGCCTCACCTGCCTCTACTCCCCTCTCCCCTCCCAGTCACTTCTCACTAACCTGCCCAGGCTCCTTAGTGCTCCGACAGGAAGTAGTTGTTGGAGCTAAGCAGCTCCCAGGAGAAAGAGTTGGCAAAACAGCTGGCTCAGTTCACAGTGGATCTGATCAAGAAGGAGACTCAGCAGAAGTACCTCACAGAGGACTATGAGCATAGGCTTTCCAAGCAGAGGGAAGACCTGCAGGAGTGCAAGGCCAGGTACCAACACCTGGAGGCTCGGTGGGCTGAGATAGTCAGCCAGTTCCAGGCCATGATGCAGTCCTGCTGGAACAAGGCCCTATAGCTCTTCACCAGCAGCCCTTCCCTCAAGCCTTTGCCCAAAGCCCCACACCAGTAAGCTGAAGCAGACCCCAAGTCAGAATCACTGCCTCCCCTTTTACCCGCACAAAAAGACCCTGAAGAGGGAGTCCCTCTGCAGCAAAACAAATATTCATTGAACGTATCCAGTCCAGGGGCCATAGTTTGAAGACCCCTGATTTAGTGCAATATACAAAATGCAAATAATTTTTCTGTGGACCATCAAAAAATTTTCATGGACCACCAATTGGTGACAGGTGACCTAGACGGTACAGAAGAGAATGGTACCCAAAGACTGCTTAGTTAGGTTGTTAATTGAACAGAGGTAAGATATCAAGAGTGGCGTCACCATCGTAGTCCCCAAACTTGGTTAAATACAACAAACAAGGAAGAAAACAAACAAACAACCTAAGATTGCTACTTCATCTGTCTTCCAATTCTGTCTTCATTCTGTGGTGACCTGGGGCATGGTACAAAGGCAACACAGTCAAATAAGCAAGAGGAGTCCCTTTATTATCTCCAACTTTGTCTCCAATGTCCAGGTAACCTTTGGCTGGAGAAAAACTCTCCCAGGAACAATCTTTAAGTGGAGGAAATTCAGTCTGAAAACCAAGTACATACAAACTGTAACTAAAAATCCAAACAAACCAAACTGCAGTAATTCACTTGTCAGGGCAGGAGAAGGAATTTCAGACTTGAAAACACAGCAAAACACACACAGTTGGGAAGACACAAGGAACATAGATAAGCCTTGACAATACTAAATAATTCACAATTTGCTCCCAACAAGTTGCTGTGCACAACTTCCCTTTTTAAACTCTGTGTTCCCAGCTGCAGCTAATGAAGGGAATCAGGGTCCTTTCCTCCCCTGTAAGCCACGCAACCCACTTGCTCCCTTCTCTGTTCCTCCCTGCATGCCCTAGGATGAAGTGGGGGTGGGTCTGGGTCTTCCTCCAAATACCCTCTCCCTTGCTCTACCTCTCCCCTGCTCTGCCTAGTCGTACTGTGCCCTTCCCCAGTTTCTTCCACAGCCAACAGAGCCACACTCCCACTCCCTGTCAGCTGCTCAGCCTCCCCCTCCAAATCAGATTCCAACAGGGGCATGACACATTCAGACAGTATAACATGAAAAGATTCTTAAGATTATGTTAATAAAAAAAAATATTTAAACAAATGAAACTAGCATGCTTTGAAGCCAAGCATCAACTTCTAACATTATATTTATTTCTGAAAAGTATTCTAGCAATCCTCAAAAATCAAAGGGCAAACACTTTCATCTAAAACACTTTGTATAAAAATGTGCCAGCTATCTCCATCTCCACAAATAAATACAGAGTTTCTTAAAGGTGATAGGTACGACTTGACCAGGTTTCCTTGTTGTCAAATGCTGTCTATTTTGTGGCTGAAGTTGACTAACCCAGTAGATTATTAAAATAGGAAGCTAGAAGAAGCTTCCAACATTTCAATTGTCCCCTTCAGTTGTTGAGAACTATTCTATGTGATATAATGAGGGTGATCATTTTCCTCATTATATAAAAAATCTTGATTCTGGTTCAATCCATTGTTGTTAAATAAATCATGGTTTAAAATCAGGATTTACAGTAGTTCAACCACTTATTCCATTTGGCCAGGATCTGAGTAAGTCAATGAAGAAAGACATGGAAATGGGAATAGGAGACTAGCTAACATTTAACTATTTCTAATTAGGTTGATTATGCCTAATTATTATATCTTACAAGCTGCAGTCACAGATTGTAAGATATGCGCCTAATGGATCTTTCTCTTTTACATAAAAACCTTTTGTGTTTTTGTAATGGTATTCATAGAATATTCCACAGACTCATTTTTTCATTAATCTCCCAGTAATCACATTATGATCTTTTCTTTCCTTTAAGCCAAGTAGAAAGAAGTCTTATCATGAAGGAAGTAGCGTGTCACATGCTTACCTCATATGATTTATTAATAAGCTATGTATAGGAGAAATTGTGTTCTTGGGAGCTCATTTGCAAAATATCAAAGCTGGGTCAGTCTTCAAAGTGATGTAACGTCTGTGATGAACTTGGTAGGCTAACCAATCAGTTACATCAAGGATGCCATTATGCAAAATTCCTCTGTGCAAAATCCTGAGCTTCCATTTGCTTGGTATACTCGGTTTCCTGCCCAGAAGATGGCGCATAAATTATCATCACAGCAATTCGATATTGCTCAGGCCTAAATAACAACAAGAGCAAAGGATGAAACAAGTCAATCCTTTCTTACAGTCTTTTCGTTTAAACGTTTAGATCTACTGAGATTTGAGGGACCCTTAGTGCCCTCTGAGCTTTCTTCTTTTCTTGCAGATGTTAAGTTTGCGTGAAGAGTCAGACGCGGAGTGCTTCAGTGAAGAGTTTATTAGTGACTACAGCTCATAACAGACCCGATTTGGCTGGGCTGCGGCTGCTACTTATAGCCAGCAGCCGCAGTTGCCAGCCAATCAGAGTGCAGGGTTTTCCCGCACTTTTTAAACCAATCATTTCTGACATTTTACAAGAACAGTTTAAACTAAACCAATAACATTCAAACCTGCATACATAACAGGAGACATTTCATGACCCAAACTAGGTAACATCATCAGTACTGGAAGGGAGTGAAATATGTGAGGAGGAAAGGATGGCAATGGCTGTAGGATCCATGATGCTCTCCAAGGTTTCTTCTTTTCTTGCAGAGATTTCATGACTCAAACCAGGTAACATCATTAGTGTTAGTAAGGAGTGCAGTTTGCTGTCAGTCTATATTCTGGTGGCTTGCCTATCAGTGTTGGTGGAGATGGTTTGCTTGGGCTGTTTGGATTCTTTGGCTGTTTCTTGATCGGGGTATTGTTTACTTGATTGTTGGTCTGATGTAAACCAGACCATGCTGATCTGGTTGCTGATTACTGGTGGAGAGATGCTGGGGTATTTTTGTTCTTTTGGGGGCTGGTTGATTGTCTCTTTTGCATAGTCTATAGATGATGTTAATGTTTATATGTCTATCCAGTGAGATTTGTGATGAGAGAAACCAAAGGCTATGTAGGCAGTAATCCCTCAACCACCAAATCCTCATCAGCAGTCTTATGGAAGCTTTCTTTGGAGATGACACTTCAGTGATGATGATGATACTAATACTTCTGTGTTGAAGTACCAAAGTGCTTCCATCATGAAAGGATTTGCCCGTGACATTATTATTGCCTGGAGGACACTCAAATACATATTTCCTTCTATCTATCTATCTATCTATCTATCTATCTATCTATCTATCGCCTGTCAGATAGACAGGCAGATGATAGATAGATAGATAGATAGATAGATAGATAGATAGAATTAGATAGATAGATAGATGATAGATGATAGAGACATAGATAATAGATAAATTGCAATAGATCGATAGATGATAAATGATAGATAGATTATCATCTATCTATCATTTATCATCAATCGATCTATAAATGATAGATAAATGATAGATAGATTGATAGATGATAGACCTATTTATCTATTTATTATCTATCATCTATTTATCTATTGTCATTTATCTATCATATATGCCTCTATCTGTCTATCATCTACCTATCTCCTCTGCCTTGGAAACACTTATAGAAAAAAATATTCATGTCTGCAGCAGGTTCTCACTTTTACTAGTGTATTATGGTGAAATCTTAGCACTCAATAACTACTTCTTCTGAAGTCCCTATCTTTCCTGAGACTTGCACCACTCTCCTATGACCCCAATAATGTTATCAAAGAGGCATTTAATTTTGTAGCATTGATAATCATCAGAACTATTTTCTGAAATTTTCTATCTGAAAATTACCATTCCATTGTCTACCATGAGGTTTCTTTTTTGGTCCTAGATATATAGTATGCACTGATATTGGAGCATATTTATTCCCTGTATAGAAAAAAAAACAAAAAAACATGCTCTCTGAATGGGTACATAAAGATAGGAAATAACTTGGGTGATCTTCATAGCACATACCGTTCTGTTTCTCTTTCCCCCCCTGACGTTTATTTTAATTTGCATTTGACCAATTCACTATATTATAAAAATAAATCCATTAGTGGTATTGTGTCAGGGTAATGATTTAAGAGCTGACCAGCTGCTACGATGATGTAATGCTGGGAATGAGTCAGCAAAGTTTTGGGTTAATATCACTTTAAGAGGCTGTAATAAAAAGAGGCTCTGTTGGGATGTATCTCTTTCTCTCTCTGACCATGCTGTAATTATTGATTGCAGTTTGTTTGAGGTCTGACTGAAGTATATGTATGTATATATTCTTTGTAGATAAAACCACTATTTAAATACAAACCTTTGTTTACTGTATTTGCTCCTGGGTTGTCTCACATAGTCACACTGTGCACACTCTGACATATTGGTACAAATAAAAGAGATTTGTGTTATGTAGACGAAGACTTCCCAGCCCAGTATGTTAAAATATTTTTCCCACAAATTAAAGTAATTTGGCTGAGCAGTGCCGTAGTCTAGAGGTGAAGATGTTCCCCTCCCACTTGGAAGGTTGAGAGTTCAATCCTAGGCAGTAACAGATGTTTCTTTATTAGGATGCAATAAAAAAATATTTGTTGCGAATTCCACATAGGTGTCAGGAAGGACACCCAGCTAGTAAATGCTCAGCTTCATTCAGTCACCACTCTGATAAAAGGGATTACAGGGTCATAAAAAGAAGAAAAAATGAATTAAAGTAACCTGGCTGAGAAAGACTTGAAGGATCCCCTATGCAATAAAAATGCATATATTTTAATTGTCTTACTCAGTCGGCTGCCTTCGTTTTATTTTATTCCTACACAATTTGTTCATTCCCCCGAACTAAATTACAAAAAAATGCATATAATAATGTAATGATAATATTAAATACTCTATTTTGATCCTTTTCAGAAGAGCTATACTCTATATCTATGACATCGGTTTGCAGTGTGAAGCTACCATTAAAAAAAAATACCAAGGTTTCCTCAGAAGCTCATTAGACAAGATGAACAAAAATATTCTAAGCCAAACTTTCAAGCATTGTTAGGCCGGATACAGATTTAAGACATAACATTATCATATTTATTTCCTCAAATAAATTATTAGCACACTAGTGCTTTAAAACTGAGATGAATAATACACAAAAGAGCTGTCTTCTTGCTGCCTTGAATACAGATTGATAGAAAGTCAGAATAATACACTGAACTAGTAAAAGAATATAGACTGAAAATAATTACATATGCAGGTTTCTTCTGTGGTTTGTTACATTCCTAAAATGTGTAGGTGCAGAGTTAGCAGTTAAATAAATTCCAGGACACATCCCACTTTAAATAGAATTAGGCTTTGAGGACTCAACTACTATACCATGTTAATTAAATATAGATTCTAACAAAACTCTTTGATTGTTAATAATATTTCAAGCCTCATTTCAGCTTGTATTTGAGTATGTAAATGTATTTAAAGTTTCTGGAATAGAAGAGAAGAGAAGAGAAGAGAAGAGAAGAGAAGAGAAAATATGGAATAGAATAGAATAGAATAGAATAGAATAGAATAGAATAGAATAGAATAGCAGAGTTGGAAGGGACCTTGGAGGTCTTCTAGTCAACCCCCTGCCTAGGCAGGAAACGCTATACCACTTCAGACAAATGGTTATCCAATCTCTTCTTAAAAACTTCAAGTGTTGGATTATTCACAACTTCTGGAGGCAAGATGTTCCACTGATTAATTGTTCTAACTGTCAGGAAATTTCTCCTTATTTCTAGGTTGCTTCTCTCCTTGATTAGTTTCCATCCATTGCTTCTTGTCCTGCCTTCAGGTGCTTTGGAGAATAGCTTGACTCCCTCTTCTTTGTGGCAATCCCTGAGATATCAAAACACTGCTGTCATGTCTCCCCTAGTCCTTCTTTTCATTAAACTAGACATACCCAGTTCCAGCAACCATTCTTTATATGTTTTAGCCTCCAGTCTCCCAATCATCTTTGTTGCTCTTCTCTTTAATTGATTCTCATTGTTAAAGCATGCTTCTTTTGTCACTCTTTTGACTGCTCCCAAATTCTGCAAAAATTTTCACCAAGAAAGAATACCTGCTTTTTACTTTGTTATATAAAAAATTTAGTAGCAGTTATGTAGGGAAGGAAGTCTAGCTGTTGAACTCTTATAACCTGCAATGGTTCATATTCCCCAGCTCTGCTTCAGAATCATTAATATTATACAGAGATGGAGTTTCCAGATAGATAGATAGATAGATAGATAGATAGATAGATAGATGGATGGATGGATGGATGGATGGATGGATGGATGGATAGATGGATGGGTAGGTAAATAGGTAGATAGACACAGACAGATAGATGATAGATAATAATAGATAGATGATACATAGATGATAGATAGATAGATAGATAGATAGATAGATAGATAGATAGATAGGCAGACAGACAGACATATATATTCTCAATATGCTTGATACACATTCCAGTTAGAACACACATTTTTAATAAATAAAAAGAAATGTGAGAAACAGAAGATGCACAATTTACTTTAAAAATCATAATTTAGAAAAATAAAGAAAAATAAATAAAAACGAAAAGAGAAAACGAACACATATACTCAGACAAAACAAACTGTATATTGGAACAAGGTTGTCATGAAAATTGTATGTTAAATTTTTTTAAAGGCATAACAAACAAACATACAATCAAAATATTAAGAAAATATCATACTGGTAACCATCTAGATTTTTCTCCCATTTTTTGTCCTGGCCACTAATGGCTCTAGAAATATTTTCATATACTTTAGACATCTGCAATTATTGCTCATTGCTATTGGGATTATGTATTTAAAACAGTTTCTATTTTCTTGGGGAAAAAAACATATTTTAGACATCTTAGCTTGCCTTGATGGAGAGTTGGGTTAGATTTTTGCTGGGAATACATGCAGTCCTTTTTTTTTCAATTCACTTGTTTGTATGTGTGTAACAGTTACTTTGAGTTATTTTTTAATAAATAAAAACTATACAAATAGAGCACGTGCACTTTTTAATGGTTTCCTTCCTTGTTGTTTTTCTCCTGGATAGCACACAATACTCAGATGGCAAAATCCAGATGACCAACTAGATGAGAGTCATAAATATCTTTTCACTGCTCTCATTATTTTAACAACTCCATATATTTATGCCTATGCATGCATTGCTTTAGGATTATTTTTGTATAATACTTTACAAATTAATAGGTTAGCTTTAATGCCACACACACACACACACACACAAAACCAAATGGCATTGTGAATCTACACATTTGGCCTTGGAGGGGTGCCTGACCTTTTGTATAGAGATGCATGGTTATAAAACTGTGAAAATTTATTCATTGCTATTAGCAAAATTTCTTGCCTCATATTGAGTGGATTAGGTATAACTTCACAGCGAAGAACATAGTAATTAAAAAACATATTCATTCCAGTTTTCATCTCTCTTGGGTAGTTTATAAAGTATTTCTTTATAAAAAGCTGTAATTAAACTCACAAGCAAGTTTGGTATGTTGTACAATGAGGTCCACAAGTGTTTTTTTTTCCTCTCCAAAAATTCTCCCTTTCCATTTTCTTACTCACTATTGTCATCTGCCATACCGTGCAAAAACACAGCAAGAAGTCATAATTTTACCTTGGCATAATTAGCCATTATCAGATGGCAAGTTTCTGAAAATGCACCATGTTAGTCATAAGGCTGAGAGGTCCAGTATTCTTAATGAAGTTAGATCTATCTGAGGGAAAGGAAGATAAAAGAACTTCTTTGGCGCTAAACATTTTCAGCAGAAGTTCCTTTCTGATAAGTGCTGTGCCTTGAATCTGAGTTATGTCCCATTTCACTGCAAACATCTGCAAAGTTCTGCAGATTAATCTTCATGTCAAATAGTGGCCTTTACATGATTATCACCTGTCTGGAGTCCTATAGATATGGGTCAATGAAATTCAAGGGGGATTGACTTTATGTTCTGACCTAGGTTTCCCCAACAGCATGAAGCCAACTCCTCATCCCAATAAACCCCTTTTATTTAGTTTACAGTGAATTCCTCTCCAGCAAAATCCCGGCCAAACAGTCTTTCAAGAGATTTCACAATTACAGACCTTTATCAGGCTTGGAGAGTTGCCAGGCTGATATCTTTCAGGTGCCACACTGCAGCAGACAATACATGGCAAGAATGCAGGAACTTCATTCAAATGAACTAATTGTTTCCTGCAAAACCCCAATCCCCTTTTGCTTCTCTTTTATTCCCTATGGGAGGGGCCATTCATGGTCCATCTGTGGCTTTACTCCCAAGTTGACCCTTCTTCCTTAGCTGTTCCCTTCTTCTGGCAGCTCTGTGCATGTGCACACTGCAAACAGGCACCGGCTGTTCTTCTGCCTCACTGATGTCCAACTCCGAAGGCAGCTGATAACTCTCAGATGACCCTGGTCCCATCTCTGCCCCCAGTGCAGAGCCCTTATCAGAGCCTTCCCCAGACTCCAGGACTCCAGGCCCATGTTCCTCCCCAACCTCCTCATTAGGCCGTTTTCCCCTTTAATTCCACCTCCACGTTCCACTACTCCTTCTCCTACATGGATGAATGGATGTTGTCCAAAATTCAAAACTTTGAATTTTGTCCACGAAACAAGCACGAGGCTTCCCCACCGTTGTGACATGGGATGGGTTCTGCACAAAGTGAGAAAGCAGAGAAGGAAATGCCGTTTTCAAGATTGCAAATGTGGAAAATGTTATGTCACAATCAGTAGAAGTTTGGCCCAAGCACCATTTAGAATCCGTCTCAATTGAGTAGATTCATTCTTAACATCCTAGCATACATTAGAGGTACGGTAGTTTTGAAGAGCAGAGCTGAGGGAATAATGAAATCACAACTGTGTTTTTTTTTTCATTTATGAATGCCTGCTTATCGAGGTCCATGAAGACAGGGATATATTATCATATCTTGCATCGGTATTCATTACAGTCCACAGGTTGGCTGTGAAACACAAAACTATCCTGGGAATAACTGCCCAAGAGAAATGGAAATCAGCTTTGAAGAATATTTTCCTGCCCGCCTTTTATTTTTTATTTTTAAATAAAAGGACCTCAGATTCAAAACAAACAGTCTGAAAAATGCAGCCTGAGTGTTTGGATTTGAATCAAAAGCTCAGGTAAATACATCGCTTAACACCGAATAAAATTTTCAGCCTTCAGAGAAAATGTCCACTGCAGATGGACTAAGGGGTGCCTGAAACATTTGTTTTAAGATTGTTCCATATGCCTATTTGCAGAATGAAGCTGGGCTGGCATTTAAATGAAAATCAGTTGCCTGATTTGGTTTCAAAGCCATTTTATTTTTGTCTGATTCTAGTTTCAAAGAATTTTGTGGCAGGCTACAATTCTCCAATACACAATACACCAGGAAAAAAAAACTTACAAGGAAAAAAACAAAGCAAAACTAAACAAAAAACATTATTTCTTCCCCCTCCCTTTTGTATTTTATATTTTAATTTCCTGGATAAAATAATAAAAAAAATCTTACTAACATAGTAATATATTATTGTTTTTCACCATTTAGTTGTGTCTGATTCTTGGTGACTTTATAGGCAAGTGCTCTCCATGCCACCTGGTCAAGCACAACCCTTCAGTTGTTGGATAGAGCTGGAAGGGACCTTGGAGGTCTTCTAGCCCAGCCCCCTGTTCAAGCAGAATATCCTATATCATTTCAAACAAGTGACTGTCCAGTCTCATCTTAAAAGCCTCCACTGATGAAACACCTACCATGTCTGAAGGCAAGTCATTCCACTGGTTAATTGTCCTCACTGTTAACAAGTTGACCATTTTTTTCAGTTTATTGAGAAAAGATTAAAATACACAACACCATCTTTGTATCAGTTTTGATACTATCAAAGCAGCACGTTCTTTTCTTGCCCCTTTTTCTTGTTCAACTCACCATTTGGTCTAGAAAAAAGAAGGACTAGGGGGGACATGAGAGCAGCAGAGGATGGGATGCAAATATTTTTACTACTGGTTCTGTGGGCATGGCTAGTTGGGTGAGACTAGGTGGCCGTGGCCATGTGACTGGATGGGCGTAGCTTCTTCTTGTTGTTTTGTAGCATTCCTGTCATGCCCTGGTGGAGACTGACTCCGAGGAAGAGGAGGAACAGCCAACAGGGAGTGGGAGTGTGGCTCCAGAGGTGGTGGTGGAGGAAGCTGGGGAAAGGCAGAGGCCAGCTCAGCAATCAAAGGAGGATCCAGGCCCATCTCCTATCAATCCCAGGGCACGCAGGGAGGAGAGGATCAGGGAAAAGTGTGGTCTACTTGGGAGGTGAGGGCCATGATCCTCCTCAGGGCTTACAGCTGGGAACTGTGTATATAAGTTTGTAACTGCATAGTCAGAATTGCTGGAGTCAAAGTTAGTGTTTCCTTTGAAGGAGGGTTCTATTTGTTGGCGTTCCTCCCAAGGACTTTCCCCGCTTATCTGCTTGGAACGTATGATTACTTATCTTGGTTTGCTTCGGAACTCTCACCGAGATGGTTTGTTTTTGTTTTCCTTTTCCCTCATTAGTTATTTTTGGGACTTTAAACTGTGACTAATAAAAAAGTTAAGTTGAAGGCATTTCCAGACTGTAATTCATGTTTTGGGTTTTGGGTTATTTTGAGAGACTACGGGTCATCACAATTGTTAAGTTTGCATGAAGAGTCAGACACGAAAAGCTTCAGTGAAGTGTTTATGGACCCAACTTGGCTGGGCTACGGCTGCTTCTTATAGCCAGCAGCCGTAGTTGCCAGCCAATCAGAGTGCAGGGTTTTCCCGCACTATTTAAACCAATCCTATTTGACATTTTACAAGAACAATTCAAACTAAACCCAATGACATTCAAACCTACATACATAACAACAATTCCCACCTGTGCTCTGGTTTTGGGCCTACTAGGCCTCAGGAAAGCCTCCCGGAGGCATTTTTGCTCCCAGAAAGCTTCCCTAAGGCCCAGAAAGGCCAAAATTGGAGTGGGATGGTGCGCAACACCCCCACACACACACCCCTTTTTGCCTCCTGGGCCTCAGGGAAGCCTCCTGGGTGAATCAGTAAGACACTGAGGGGGATCCTGGCATAGCTGATCATCAGAACAGCTGATCGTCAGGAGGAAAAAAAGAAAAGAAATACCTTGAGGAGTGACTGGGCTGGGAGAATGCAATCAGTGATGTCATGCATGTGTGATAAGGACTGACTGGGTGGGGAGGGGAGGAGCAGACAGAGAGGGGCGGGGCCAGCCAGGGGCACAATTTGCCGGTTCTCTGAACTTCACAGAATCATAACAACTGGTTCTCTAGAACCGGTCTGAACTGGTAGAATCCTACCCCTGGATAGCAGTATTTGAGAGGCTGCCACAAAGAGGAGGGAATCAATTTATTTTCCAAAGCACCTGAAGGTAGGACAAGAAACCAGGGATGGAAAGCACTCAAGGAGAGAAGCAACCTGGAATTAAGAAGAAACTTCCTAACGGTGAGAACAATAACCAGTGCAATGACTTGGCTCCAGAAGTTGTGGGTGCTTCATCACTGGAGGTTTTCAAAAAGAGACTGGGCTTGTCTGAAATGGTACAGGATCTCTTGCTTGAGCAGGGGGCTGGACTAGTAGACCTCCATGGTCCTTTCCAGCTCTATTCTGATTCTGATTCCATCATTGACCTCTCCAATGAATTTGCATGCATGACAGGACCAAAGTAAATCAGACGTAGTCTTGTGATTTCAGCTTCTTGTGATGTTTCTGGTTTTATATGATTTAACACCTCTCTGTTAGTTATTCTGGCTATCCATGGGATATGCAGTAATTTACGTCAGCATCCTAGTTCAAAGGTGTCTACTCTTCTTCAATGTTATTAGAAATATGTTTAATTAAAATGATGAAGAAGGCTTTAAAGATGGTGACAATGATGATGATGATAATGAGAAAGAGGATGGAAGGTTTTTCAAAGTCATATTGTGTTACGGTGTTGACACGATGTTAAGAAATTAATAAAGCTCAATCCAAATAAAATATTATCATAATTTTTTTATGGGAAGGATAACTTCTCAGGTCGTCTTCATCTAAATTATGGTCCTAGTATGATTCTGGGGTTTGGTTTGAGTTTCTTTTCTTTATTAAGTTTACTGACTTTTACTTAATCCATGACTATAAATTTCCACCTCTATTTCTTTATTGAATAAGTGATCAACTTGAGGGGAAAAAAAACTTTAGGGACGATTAGAAAGCTATTATAGAATTGCTCTGATACTTTGGCAGGGGGTTGATTTCTATTTGGTCAAAATCCTTTTTTTTTTCAGCACTAAAGGCTCCAAGGCAAATTTGGGAGATGCTGGAATAAAATTGTAATACTGATCCTTCTTCACAAGATAAAATTATTTCTGGGATAACACCAATTTCAAAAATGCAGGTGAGACTTTCTTTTGGAATTGATTGGATAATATGTTTATTCAGATTTTAACTTAGCCTATTTCGATCCAGCTTTTAAACCTTTTAGTTACTGCAAGAGGAACTTAGAGTAGATTGTCTAAATTGACAGAGGGGCAGGATATATGTAAAAAAAAAGATGCTGAGAAAGAGTGCAGAGAAGAGCAACAAAGATGATTAGGGGACTGGAGGCTAAAACATATAAAGAACAATTGCAGGAACTGGGTATGTCTAGTTTAATGAAAAGAAGGACTGGGGGAGACATGACAGCAGTGTTTTGATATCTCAGGGGTTGCCACAAAGAAGACAGAGACAATCCAAAGCACCTGAAGGCAGGACAAGAAGCAATAGGTGGAAACTAATCAAGCAGAGAAGCAACTTGGAACTAAGGAGAAATTTCCTGACAGTTAGAACAATTAATCAGTGGAACAACTTGCCTCCAGAAGTTGTGAATGCTTCATCATTGGAGGTTTTTAAGAAAAGATTGGACAACCATTTGTCTGAAATGGTATAGGGTTTCCTGCCTAAGCAAGGGGTTGGACTAGAAGACCTCCAAGGTCCCTTCCAACTCTGTTATTTCTATTCTATATTCAATGCAGACTTTCATTGAGTAGTTTATTTCAGAACTTTAGCAGCATTAAAAACTACTGAATTATACAATTGACTTTGTACTGTGTTTTTGTTCGTTTGAAATCGCATGTAATGTTTAAGGTTTCAGGTTCTAGGGGGGGGAAACATGAGTTCTAGTCCTGCCTTAAGCACAAAGCCAGTTAGTTGATTTTGAGCCTGTCATTCTCTCTCAGCCCTAGGAAGGAAGCAATGGCAAACCACTTCTGAAAAATCTTGCCAAGAAAACTGTAGGATTCATCCAAACTGTTTCCAAGAATCAGACATGATTGAACGGAAGTAAAAAAAAAATTGTACTTTTTATGTCTTGTAAAATGAGTCCTTTACAAGTACTTTGGAATGAAGAATTGGAATCAATAGTCAAGAATGTTAAAATTGCTTCTTAGGAACTTCAGATGAGAGTAACTTAATAATTTTATTGCCTGTTAGACAGCTCTGAAAATGTCTAAAAAGGGACAGTTGCCAACTTCTATTAGAATGTAAAAAAACAACAACAGAGAAGCATTTATTCTTATAACTGGTAAACTTGTCCATGGCTATTCCAACTTGATTTAAAATCTGTGTTTGCTAATATGATTTAGATACTGGAGTATGAATAAAAATAATAATAATAATTAAGAAAAGAACTTTCAGGCATGAAGAACTGAAAGGGAAAAAAAAACTATTTTATAATGGAAAGATACTGCT
The DNA here is from genome assembly GCA_009733165.1 of Naja naja. Taxonomy (NCBI): domain Eukaryota; kingdom Metazoa; phylum Chordata; class Lepidosauria; order Squamata; family Elapidae; genus Naja; species Naja naja. Next base: position 48,533,169 of record CM019153.1, on the reverse strand, counting down.
ACTTTAGATTTCCAGTCTTGGACTAATGAAAAGATTTTTTTATTCTCAGTGTATAAAGTGGCTGTTTATCTTTGTAATGGGAACACTAATAGTATTAGTCCCCAAATGATCCATATTGCCTCCATGAAAGTGGTGATCCAGTGAAGGATTACTTTAATCAATACCTCTAATGTACACTTTTCACACATGCTTAACAAATCAGAACTTGAACTCCCAAGTTATTTCAAAAAGCAATCAGTAACTGCTTTAATTTAGGTTTAAATGTTAAACACTTTTAAAGATTTATATTTAGACAACAAGGATACAGTTTTAACACATACATAGGGTTTGCAATTGCCTCCAAAATGAAGATTTATGTTGGCTTATGGCTCCTTAGTACTTAAGACCTTGTTTATATGTTCTTTTCCCCATCAACTTCCGATGGGAAAGGATAATATCTCATTAAATTCAACATTCACACCTGTTGAAATGATTTTGCAAGATGGCTCCTAGTATATCACCATGGCATTTTGAAAGGAGATCCCCAATCAAAACTTGATTCCCAATCAAATACTTTAGGAACTCTTGGAAAGGGGAATGAAATCACTGTTGAAGAAATGAAGATAATCTTTGCTGTAGGACTGGAATAGTTTGGAACATTAAGTCCCTACATGAAGATCTTAATCAAGGTACTAGTGAATAGCAATAGCAATGGCAATGGCACTTAGACTCATATACGACTTCACAGTGCTTTCCAGCCCTCTCTAAGCAGTTTACACAGTCAGCATATGCCCCCCAACAATCTGGGTCCTCATTTTACTGACCTCGGAAGGATGGAAGTCAACCTCGAGACAATCAGGATTGAACTGAAGGCTGTGGGCAGAGTTAGCCTGCAACACTTCATTCTAAGCACTGCACCATCATGCCAAAAAAGTCTATAATTTAGATAACAGCAAAAATCTCACCATTTTAGGTGTTCACAAAAAATTGCAGAGAAGCAGCATGCAATCTCTTTTCAAAAAATGACTTCAACAGCAGGAGAAAAATAATGGATATATTGTTTTTGGTTTGGCAAGTAAATGGTCTGACAATGGGACTTCCATGTTTTCAATTGTAAAGCACATATTAGCATGCAGAAAATCAGAAAATAATAAAATATCAAGACTTTTCTGATATTATTCCTCTATTTTTTCCCATATCTGACGATATTAATTTGGTTTTTGAACAAGTGTTCATAGACAACACATATTCACTAACATAACAAATGCCATTAACTTCAATCACTAAATCAGAATAGAGTTGGAAGGGACCTTGGAGGTCTTCTAGTTCAGCCCCCTGCTCAAGCAGGATATCCTATACCATTTCAGATAGGTGATTGTCCAGTCTTTTCTTAAAAACCTCCAGTGATGAAGCATCTGTAACTTCTGAAGTCAAGCTGTTCCACTGCTTAATTATTAGGAACTTAAAAAATTACCATTGCAAGAATGTTTAAGAATAAATCGGATAAATGTTGGAAATGTCATCAGATACCTGGATCATATTACCATATGTGGTGGACTTGTTCGGATGCAAAAAGATATTGGACTCAAATCCACATATGGTTGGAAAAAATGATACAACAACACATAGACTTGAAACTAGAAATATTTTTATTGGGAATTATACCAGATATTTACAATAAAGAGTTGAAATATTTGATTGTAAATGTTTTAACAGCAGCTAGAATTGTATTTGCCAAAAAATGGAAGAATGATAAAATACCTATGCAGGAGGAAGTGATTAGGAAAATTATGGACTGTGCTGAAATGAGTAAATTGACATTTGAAATTAGAGAACAAGAAGATAAACAATTTTACAAGATATGGGATTTGTTTTATCAATGGTTGGATAAAAAGACTTGGTAATACAATAGACTATACAATTTTGTAATAGAAATATAATAGGCTGATATAAAATATGTTGATATATATAATCATTGGATGAAAGTATAACATAAATTTTAGATATATCTCTGATATATATAATAAAATAAATAGTTTAATTGTACACAAGTAATAATTGATAAATACATAATGTTTTATTGATAATATGAGAAATTTTCTTTGATAAATTGTGAGTGATGAATATGAAAGGATGACACAAAGGATTTGTAACCAACTGACACACTGTATGTATATATGGAAGATGGTTTTTATGTTTTGTATGCCCTGTTTGTATGTTTGTATCAAAAATAAAAAAAACTTCTTTATAATAAAAAAAAAATTACCATTGCAATATTTCAAGTTTCCTTCCTGTCTGCTTGAAAGAAAAGCTGATCGTTTTGATTATTTGAAACAACATGGATTATTTTGACTCAAACATTTGTGAAAGTGCACAATAGGATACTTTGTAAACAAAAATGTCACCGCAAATGATAGACATTGCAGACGGCAAATATTGTTCTATTAACATACAGATCTATGATCACAACATGAAATCAGAAGGAAGGAGAGGGCTGTACAGGCAGAAGATGAAAGGACTCAAAAGCGCATCAGAAACAATGCTTTTTAAATCATGCTGTGCCTAACATGCTTTCTAATAGGTTTCTCAACCAATCTTCTTGAAAAAAAAAAAAAACCAGCATGAAGCCTGAGCGTTATATGGAGCACAACAAAGAAATGAAATAAGAGTGCCACCTTGCCAACTGGTAACTTCTGTGGGCTGTTTGTAAAGGAACAGAATGTTCCTTCCTTGCATATTTCCACAGAATTGTCATTTTGCATGTCAATTTGAGCCCATGTGATATGAAGTCTACAGCAGATTGTTTTCTTTCCCCGCTTGCTCTTTCGCTGGGCTTATATGGGAGGACACCAGGTGGTTGTGCTTGTCTTCAATATGCCATTTCACACACTGAGGGTTTACAAATCAGGCAAATGCTGGCATTTGAATAAGACATACCAAACAATGGAATGCAATTATCAAATTGATCATTCTGAATCCAACTTTGTGGAAATTCACTATAGGACACTTGGTAAATGAAAATATAACTTCAAATGGAAGATGAGAGGGATCTTAGAGTCCTAGTGGACAATCATTTGAATATGAGCCAGCCATGTGCTGCAGCTGCCAAAAATGCCAACACAGCTCTAGGCTGCATAAACAGAGGGATAGAATCAAGATAATGTGAAGTGTTAATACCACTCATAATGCCTTGGTAAGGCCACTCTTGGAATATTTGCATCCAGCCTTGGTCATCACAATGTAAAAAAAATGTTGAGACTCTAGGAAGAGTGCAGAGAAGAGCAACAAAGGTGGTTAGCGGACTTTATAAAACATATAAAGAACGGTTGCAGGAATTGGGGATGTCTAGTCTGATCAAATACTTTGGCCACCTAATGAGAAGGAAGGACTCACTAGAGAAGAACCTAATGCTGAGAAAGATTGAGGGCAATAGAAGAAGGGGATGACAGAGAATGTTGTGGCTGGATGTGAGCTTCAATGGACTCCAGAAGATGGTAGAGGACAGGAAAGCCTGGAGGAATGTTGTCCATGGAGTCACAATGGGTTGGACATGACTTTGCAACTAACAGCAACAAGTCTGATGAAAAGAAGGACTAGGGGTGACATGATAACAGTCTTCCAATATCTCAGGGGCTGCCACAAAGAAGAGGGAATCATGCTATTCTCCAAAGCACCTGAAGGCAGGACAAGAAACAATGGGTGGAAAGAAGCAACCTAGAACTAAGGAGAAATTTCCTGACAGTGAAAACAATTGATCAGTGGAACAATTTGCCTCCAGAAGTTGTGAATGCTCCAACACTGGAGGTTTTCAATAAGAGATTGGATAATCTTTTGTCTGAAATGGTGTAGGGTTTTCTGCCTAAGTAGGGAGGTTGGATTAGAAGACCTCCAAGGTCCCTTCCAAATCTATTATTCTATTCTGTTATGAGTTGTATGAATATGCACAGGTCGAAATGTAGCTACATGGAAAAGTCACTCCGATCTGCTCAGAACTGGACTCTGGCTGGGAAATCAAGTTGAGAGGTTTTTTTTGTGAGTTTAACTAGAAAGTGTTTGAACCTCTGACTTTTTAATTAAGGTTTCTTTCTTTTAAAGCTTTAAATGCTGAAGGTTGTACAGTAGACTCAGTAGAAGGCTAAATTGCATCAATAAATAAATAAAAATTGGTCAATTGATGTAATTACAAAAATCAGATAATGGGTTTTTTTCTCTCAATTCTGATTTTGTTATGCATTTATTTTTAAGGCCTGCCTTTCTTTCTTCAATTTTCCTGCTGTAAGCCATTGCTTTCTGTTGTTGTAGCTTTGCCTGCTAGTTTTTATATGGAATGGTCATAAAGTACTTTGTCATGTCTCTTTTCTATTCTTCATTTGTTTTTCTTGTAGGGAAGTTTGGTCTCTCTGAAACTCAGTAAGCCTTTATGGTTTACTAGCCTCTTCTTCCCTGTCCTTCAGATATCCTACTAAGGCCCTTTTTTCCCCTTAACTGACTGGTGAATTTACAACATTTCACACCCAACTATTTTCTTTGGCAAGTAAAGTTTGTCAACTCTGTGGATGAAGGGCATATTTTTTTCTGGTCTTCCCATCTAGGGCCTTTTGTTCTGCTTGAGTTCAGTCCACTATTCCACCTTTGCATCTATTGATTGGAACTGCTCAGGTGTTAATTGCCTTGATGACATTTCCTCCATTCAGTTTGGACATTCCGATCTTCTTCACTCTCATGTTGTATCCACTTATAACATTCTTTTGATTTTGGTGTGCTTGATCAACCTTTCAGAACTCCCCATTGAATGAATGGACTTCAGATAGACTAGGGAGTATAATAGCAGTGGTAAAAGTCTGTAGAGATTCTCAGTCATCCAGGTCTTGGTTGTCCCAAAGGTTCTTTTTCAGGAGGCAACTGGGCTTTCTAGTTCTTTTTTTCTTCTTCTTTTGAAGACATTTCACTTCTCATCCAAGAAGGAATAGTGGGGAATGGAAGGCTTTATATTCCTTGCAGACCACTGGTCATTTGCATCCTTTTAGAGAGTCATTGAGTCCACTTGGAGGTTTATCTGTGTCCTCAGGGTCACCTGAGTTCCTATGGTCTGCAATTTTTGCCTCTGGAAATCCATTCCTACTCCCACACCATTCAAAGGGTGTTCATCCCAAATTGTATAGCTAAAAGTCTGTAGAGATTTTCAGTCATCCAGGTTATGGTTGTCCCAAAGATGTTTTTTCAGGAGGCAACCAGACTTTCTTGTTTTTTCTTTGAAGATTCTTTGAAGATTTTTCTTCTACATGGGGCTGCCCTTGCGGACCACCCGGAGGTTGCAGCTGGTGCAGAATGTGGCCGCGCGGGCTGTGATGGGGGTGCCCCGATACTCCCATGTTACACCCCTCCTGTGTGACATGCATTGGTTGCCGGTTGCCTTCCGGGTTAGTTTCAAGGTGCTAGTAACAACTTATAAAGTCCTAAATGGCTTGGGGCCAGGGTACTTGTGGGAATGCCTCCTGCCAGCATCACACTCTGATCGCCCTGTTCGCTCCCATAGGAGGGGCCTCCTTGGAATACCGTCAGTTAGGCATTGTCGACTGGCGGTGCCCAGGGCTAGGGCCTTTTCTGTGGGAGTGCCCGCCCTATGGAACCAGCTTCCTGTGGATCTCTGTTTGGCCCCTGATCTCTGCTCCTTCCGCCAGGACCTGAAGACCTGGCTGTTTCAACAGGCCAGTCTGGACTGACCCAGGGGTGTGGGTTGTTTTATTCATTTTAATTATTTTAATTGACTGATTAGGCTTGTACTTGTTTAATTATTTTTTATTGTAATTGTATGAGGTTTTTAATGTTTGCCGCCCTGAGTCCTTAGGGAGAAGGGTGGCATACAAGTCTAATAAAATAATAAAATAATAATAAGATTTTATTCTCATCCAAGAAGCTTCTTCAGCTCTGACTGGGTTGTAGGGAACGAAAGGATTTATACTGCTTGCAGACAGCTGGTCATTTGCATCCTTTTAGAGGGTCATTGAGGTCACTTGGAGGTTTATCTGTGTCCTCAGGGTCACGGCTTCAAAGAAAAAAACTAGAAAGTCCAGTTGCCTCCTGGAAAAGCACCTTTGGGACTAGAGCAGAGGTAGTTTTCACTATGTATGGGTAGCCCCCATTAATTTATCTGGGTCTTCCCCTGCATGCTTGGAAGATGTGTTTCGAAAGACGTATTTGTACTATTCATCCAGGAAGGTTGGCACTGTGTAATGCGTGAAATGGCCAGAAGGGAGACATATTGGAAATTTAATTCAATTCACATGAGAAAGATTTTCTCCTACATCCATAGTATTAGGATGACAGTGTGCTGTATCTAATTTCTTAGCACTACTAAAAACACATCCGAGGCTCCATCTTTCAAATGTGTTACCAGATTTTATTCCCACTGCTGTCTGTATTTTATATTACACAGACAGCTGCCTTGAGCTACAGATGTTGAAAAAAACAGAGTCAGAAAATACATTAGCATGTCCCACTGCATAGATCATGTGATTGCCTTCATGCCAATAATCAATGAACTGTGCTGAGTGTTTTCCGGATGGCTTGCTAAGATCATACCCAATAGAAGCCACAATGATATTGCTACCTTTTAATTTGATCTCAATATTCCCCGACTTCTACTAAACGGAGGATAATATCGCATTGTTATCTATTTTCATTAGGCACCTTTTCATCCAAATGTCACTGCATGATTCCCTCTTTTATGTATATCATGTAAATGAAATTTGCAAGATCTTGTACCCATTGCACACTGAAAACCACCCTGAATCCACCTCTAACCATGGAAGAAAAGAGTGTTCAACCAATTAACATTCTGAATGACCAGAATAACACAGTACCTTAACACAAGTGCCCCACTTTCACAGAATATCCTGACCATTAAGGGGGGGGAGGGGAAATCCAATAACTCATTTGGTGACGGAAAGTAACATAAATCAGTTTGACACAAATACTTAAAAAAATGTTTTTGAAGAACCAAGAAAAAGAAACGGGGGAAAAAAGAAAGAAAGAATAAGAAATGGGAAGAATTCACCCCAGTCTCATTAGTCTGATGATTTTAAACCTGTGGCTTTATAGCAATGCTGTAGTCCAACATCAGAGAGAGTTGTACTAATTTGTCAAGCAGTCCAGTTAATAAAGCAATACAGAAGCTGGAGAGAGAGAAAGAGGGGGGGGGGAGAGATTATTTAGATTACTCAGCAAACAAATGAATGAAAAAAAATATATTCTGATATTATAGTTCTCTGTTCTTCAAAAAGTAATGCTTATATTCCTCCCATCTTTTTAGAGGATGTGGCTTGCTGATAGGAAGCAGCACTGATTGCTCTGACCTGGTGCCTTGCATTTGGTTTAGAACCAGGCAAAGGAGGAATTCCAGATTGCAATCTTGAAGTTCTTTAGAGGACCTCTTACCTCACCGGGTTGAGCTGATTGAAACCAAAGCAAAATACAGGAGTAGAGGTGGGTCAAAACCATAAATGAAATGTAAAAGGGAGATTCCATCCAGTTTTGCATCTTCTACAGTTCTAGCTTACAGCAAATAAAATATTGTTATTGCTATGGTTATCTTGCCTGTTTCTTGAATCGCCAATAAAATGAAATTAAAGAAATTAACTGCAAGAGTTGTCCATAAATAGTGATATCAGAGAGAGATGGATAGAGAGAGGGAGGGAGAGGGACAGAGATGGAGAGAGAGGGAAGACAGAGAGAAGAGACAGAGAGAGATGGAGAGAGAGACAGATGGAGAGAAAGGAGAGAGGGGATCTAACAATAACAAAGCTATGCCTATTCAAAGCTTCCAGAACAATTAGCCCAGGAGAAAATAGGAACCAAACAAGATATTTAAACTGTCCCAAAATTATTTGATTGTAAGATTTCTAATGACGATAGATGATAGATAAGAGGGAAGAAGAATTATTTAGTTTTCAAAACTATTTAAAACTGGTGTTTTGAACACACACACACACGGTTAAAAATTGCTATTGTATATTACTATCCCAGATGACCACATAAGTATATCAGGGGTGTCAAACTCGCAGCCTGTGAGACAGATGCATCATGCACTGGCCACACCCATACCCGGTTTAACAAAGGGGGGAAAGTCATGATGTGTCATGTGATGACACAGTGACGATACAAATTTTACACCTCTGATCTAGGTTGATCTAGGTTATTAGATCAATGTCCTGATATGGAATTAGGGAGACACTGGAGTGATTGTGATGGCCTGGAGTGTAACACAAATGTAACAAAATCCAAAATGTAAATAAATGTCCTTTAATGCCTCCAACTTGGCCCCACTGTTCAATAATTCTCAGTTGGAGATAAAACGTACTCAAAAATAGTCTTCAAAAGAAAGCAGTACAGTCCAAACTTAATGAGTAGATAGAGGTGAAATAAAAAAGTAAACAAACTACAATGGCAAAATTTCCACAACAGAACAGGATAAGTAATTACCAACTTCAAGGAGATAACAAGGCACAGTCTGTTGGAAGAATGCCAACCAAGATAACTTCAGCCTAAAATCACACACACTTTGGTTCTGGCAACGCTGTGTTGTAATCGTCTCTCTTATATACTAGTCTCCCCAGCTGCAACCCATGAGGGGGATCATGGCCACTTCCTCTCTCATAAGCCAAGTTGTTTCCTTCTCCATTCCTCCCTGCGTGTCCTAGGATGGAGAGGGGATGGGCCTGGGTCTTCCTCTGACTGCCCAGCCGGTCTCTGCCCTTCCTCAGCCTCCTCCACATCCTCTGGAGCCACACCTCCACTCCCTGTCAGCTGTTCCTCCTCTCCCTCAGAGTCCCACTCTAACAAGGGCACAGCAGTGATACTAATAGTTTCCAATACCTGGAAGACATTTATGTAAGGTATTTTGCACATATTGTATGTTGAAAGTTTTTCCCATTACTTTTAAAATTTACTAAAATAATCAAAAGAGGTCACTACACATGCTTTCACATTTCATTTAAAAGTGAGAAGCCAATATGATTCATGAAGTAACTCTAGGAAAAGGGCATTGCATGAACCTGCTTGAAGCCTTATTATCACACAGATTGAATTGCTTATCTACAGAACAATTATGCCTTTGTAGATTTCTCCCACCAACTCAAACATTGAGGAAACTCCAGATTTCTTTGGATGGCAATATTTTTGCTAACTAAATAAGAATATGCCAAAGTGCCACACACTGAACTCATCTAAAATAAATGATACATTCACCTCAGTTTTGGAGACTGAGGTAGCATGGAACTTCTACCAACTGAAAAAAAAATAGAGAAATAAATGTAGAAGAAAAATAAAAGTTCAACATTCAACACCAAGGGTTTGGTCTTATCACAATTCTTCAAACATTGCTGCAAGAAGAAACTTTTAGGTGCACTCCAAATTAGCTTTAAGTGAAATGCAATTTCAGTGAAAACTCTTTGGCAAGTGCCACTGATTTCATTTGAAATTAATTCTAACAAAGTGAGATTTAAAATGGGAACCCAGCTGCCCATGTGGATAGTTACCCTTACAACACTGAGAAAGTGGGTAGCACTTTCCCATTGATTCCTTTCTTGAGTCTTGGAAACATGTTTATATGTTTTTGTTAAAAGAGATCCAGTCTTGATTCTTCTGTATTGATCTAACTTTAGCCAAGAGATCCTTCTTCCTTTTCTAGGCAAGGCATCAGTGGTGGGATTCATTTTTTTTTACTACCAGTTCTGTGGGCATGGCTTGGTGGATGTGGTGTGGCTGGTGGGTGTGACTTGGTGGGCGTGGCAGTGGAAGGATACTGTAAAATCCCCATTCCCTCCCCACTCCGGGCGAAGGATATACTGCAAAATCCCATTCCCTCTCCACCCCACTAACCTGCTTTCCAGCTTGGTTCTCCTGTGCAGGGCAACAAAAGAAGACCCAGCCAATCAGCTGGGACTCAGGAGGCAGAGAATAGATGGGGGTGGGGCCAGTCAGAGGTGGTATTTGCCAGTTCTCCGAACTACTCAAGATTTCTGCTACCGGTTCTCCAGAACTGGCCCGAACCTGCCGAATACCACCTCTGCAAGGCACTTGAAATAATAGGTTTATCTTAGTTCTCTGGTCATCTTTTAAACACTATTAGAAAGTCTTCATATTGGAACCCAGACAAACCCAGTTCTAATGAGGTTGTTGTATAAAATACTCCACAAATTTTAACAGAATAACAGAGTTGGAAGTCTTCCAGGCCAGCCCCCTGCTCAAGAAGGAGACCCTCTACCATTCCAGACAAATGGCTGTCCAATTTCTTCTTAAAAACCTCCAGTGATGGAGCACCCACTACTTCCAGAGGCAACTTCTGTTCCGCTGGTTAATTTTCCTCACTGTTAGAAAGTTTCTCCTTAATTCCAAGTTGCTTTTCTCCTTGATTGGTTTCCATCCATTGTTTCTTGTCTTGCCTTTTGGTGCTTTGGAGAATAGGTTGACCCCCCTCTTCTTTGTGGTAGCCCCTCTGCTATCATGTTATCCCTAGTCCTTCTTTTCACTAGACTAGACATACCCAATTCCTGCAACTGTTCTTCATAAGTTTTAGCCTCCAGCCTCCAAATCATCTTTGTTGCTCTTCTCTGCCCTCACAAGTATTCCAAGTGTGATCTTACTAAGGCTTTATAAAAGTGGTACTAACACTTTGTGTGAGCTTGATTCTATCCCTCTATTAATGCAGCCTAGGATTGCATTGGGATTTTTTTGCATTGGCTCGTATCCTTAATGATTTATTGGTGGCCAAAGAAAATCATCTACTATTGCTATTGGCGCAATTTGATCCATCTGCTGCATTTGATACACTTAATCATTAAATTCAGCAGGTTTTTTGCCACTTAAGCTTTCTTGGTGTTGTTTCCTTAGTGATTTCACATGTTCTTGGTTTTATGAAATGGTTCTCTTTTCCTTTCTCAGTGGGGGTTCCTCAAAAGCTCAGTGTAGGATCTCATACTTTTCTCTAGAAACCCTCCTGTTTGTATCCTTGATTTTATCTACCCAGTTCAATTATGAAACCCACTGTTATGTCTTTAAGGTTTATTTAAGTGGAGTTACCTGAAGACAGGATGTTCTCCTACTGTTGTAAATTTACCCCGAACAAGACAAAAAATATTATATTCCATTCCAGTCAAATCTTTCATCCCCTTCCAGATTCTTTCTTCTTGTTTCAAGCCTGCCAGTTGGAAAAAAAATCTGGGAAACCAAAGTAGTGATAGACTGTCTTTAAAATCTTTGATCAAAACATGGATTAAAATATGTTAAAATTATGTAATGAACCTTTTCAGAATCTGTCGGCTGAAATTTATCCTTTATACTATCATAAAATGGTGTGTTTTTTTTTAAAGGGGGAGGAATACATGATTTAGTACAATTTATGTCAGATGCAAGGAGAGGTGAATGGTGCATATAGAGACACAGAACTGGTCAACCCAGAAAGATATATCCAAACTGTCAATCAGGAAAAATACAAACTGTCAATCAGGAGTAATAATAATAAGAAATCATGTTCTTGGATAGGGAATTTATTCATCATAAAATGAATAAATGTCATTCGGGATTGAGACAGAGAACAATAAAAGAAAGTAGGGACTATGCTGAGTCAGCCCCATAAAACCATATACACTGATGTAAGGGAATGCTTTTATAATGTCCCACAGAAAGACAACAGGCAATTCAGTCCAGTTTGGCCAAAGGAAAATCCATGGCAAAAATACATGCTGAGTCTTTACTCAGTTAGAGTGGGATTAAAGTACCTCGGTCATTGTTCATACAACAGTAGTAATTTGAGTATAATAATGTCTCAGATACAGATTTAACAGAGTTGGAAGGGACATTGTAGGTCATCTAGTCCAACCTCCCACTCAAGCGGGAAACCCTACATCATTTCTGACAGATGGCAGTCCAGTTTCTTCTTGAAAGCCTCCAGTGATGAAGCTCCCACAACTTCCGAAGGCAACTTCTGTTCCATCAGTTGATTGTTTTCATTGTCAGAAAATTTCTTCTTATTTCCAGGTTGAATCTCTCCTTGTTCAGTTTCCATCCATTATTCCTCATCTGGCCTTCAGGTGCTTTGGAAAATAGATTGACCCCTTCTTCTCTGGGGCAGCCCCTCAAATATTGGAAGACTGCTATCATGTCTCTCCTGGTCCTTCCCTTCACTGGACTAGCCACGCCCAGTTCCTGCAACTGTTCATCACATGTTATAGCCTCCAGTCCCCTAATCCTCTTGGTTGCTTTTCTCTGAATTCTTTCTAGAGTCTTAACATCTTTTTTTTACAGTGTGGTGACCAAAACTGGATGCAGTATTCTAGGTGTGGTCTTACTAAAGCTTAGCATGAAGGAATAAGAAGAAAAAAGCAAGGAAAAGATAAGATAAATGAAACAGTGGTGGGATTCAACAAAATTTACTACCGGATCTGTGGGCGTAGCTTGGTGGGCGTGGCATGGTGGGTGTGGCAGGGTAATAATATTGCAAAATCCCCTTCCCTCCCCAGCCCACTAACCTGCTTTCCAACTCTGATCTCCTGTGCAGGGCAACAAAAGAAGACCCAGCCGATCAGCTGGGACTCGGGAGGTAAGAATAGATGGGGGCGGGGCCAGTCAGAGGTGGTATTTGCCGGTTCTCTGAACTACTCAAAATGTCTGCTACTGGTTCTCCAGAACTGATCAGAACCTGCTGAATACCACCTATGGACTGAAGGCTGCATTCCTATAAAAAGAAAGAAAGCACACACACACACATGTGAGATTAGTTCAGACTCAGTTTATTCAATTGAGTTTATCCATCTTAGATACAAATACAGGACATCAGTGAAGATCTGGGAGGATTGAGTTAAAGGAGGAGAATGGATCCTCTGTATGTCCTTTCTTTTAGTGCTTTCTGTAAATTGCTTTAAAATGTTCCATTGAAGCTAAGTAAAATGTGAGGGTAACTGTAAGTGTGACTTTTTTTGGGGGGCGGGGGAGTGAAAACAGTCAGGTTGGTGGGAAAAGTTGCCATCGCAATCCTGGTGGTGTTGGGAACGATGGCCTTTAATGCGGAATAAAGAGATTTCTCTCTACTAAAATCTACCGTAGACATTTTAATAGGTGGACAGATGGCTTCTGCAAGATCTAGACTCTTTAAAAATAAATGGCTGGGCAGTTTTCCAAGCGGTGTCAGTGGGCCCGACTTAAAAGGCTGCATGTGGTAGAAACGAAAGGAGGTTGTGATGAGCATTTTAGCAGGAGGTGCAGCTTTTGAATATGAGAAGCCTATCTGGAAATGTCAACCGATAGACAACTTTTGGGATCCATTTCCCAGCCCAGTTGCTGCATACAGCTTGATGCTTCTAAATATGTAAATCAATGTGGGCAAGAGGGAAAGGGTTGGTGTCATGCAGAACCTGTTGATTTCAGAAAAAGTCTCAGAATTTAACTGTTGTAACATTTATAGAACAATAATGTGGAGTGCAAGGAGGGAGTTGTTTCCCAAGTCTAACTCCAACCATGTGCCTTCTGTTGCTTGGTTTCCAGGCCAGGTGTTCCCTGACCTGCATTTTGCCTGCTTGCAAACAGAAACACAACAAATACCTGGGTATTTTTTGTTCTGTTTTGTTTCAAAATGCACCTGCACAGATGCCCACCTTTTACTCATAATTGCAGGTAATTGCCTTGAATGAGCCATAAGTTGCATTTCTTTTCTTTTTGACATGCAAAAAGGGAAAATAAAATTACTTGCATTTCTTTTTTATTCTATAAGATGCCCTCTGATTTGAGAATGGGAAAAGAACTTCTATTCCACTCCCCCCACAAACATAAATCAAGTTGAAGGTAATGCTGCTGCTGCTGCTGCTGCTCCTCTTCCTCTTCCTCTTCCTCTTCCTCTTCCTCTTCCTCTTCCTCTTCCTCTTCCTCTTCTTCTTCTTCTTCTTCTTCTTCTTCTTCTTCTTCTTCTTCTTCTTCTTCTTCTTCTTCTTCTGTTCTGTGCTCCAGCTGGGTATCTGCAAGCAATTTAAAGTGAGTGTAAGTGAGAGAAGGGAATAGTGCTAAACTGCTTATTATTCTCACTGAGCCGTTACATTGTTGTTTTGTGTGTCACTGGGTAGTTGTATGTGTTTATAAATACTTTTATTACACGTGCTGTTGTAGGCACTTATATTCATAGTCAGTCGTTGTTCATTAATTTCCTCCAAATGGCTAGTAAGAAATGAGTTCCATTAAAATTAAAAGGTCTCATTTTCCAGTAACTAAGTTTAGGAATGCTTATGATTGAAAATAATGAACTCTTCCAACTCAAAATAAAATACAACATGGATGAAGAATCAAGAGATATGGGGTGATTTTTAAACTCAGTGAAGTTGGGATATGCTGTACGATCTGAATTTTAGCATGCCGGAAGGTGTGTGTGTGTGAGGGGGAGGGGGAGGGAGAAGAAGTTACACCCAGAGCACTAAATATAAAATTGTATCTTTTGACGGCCATACTTTTAATTCTATGGTGGGAAAAGGTAATTGCACATTCAGATTTGACACAATTGTTAATGCACTATTGTGCATAATTCACAACAGAGCAACTCTTGCAATCATTTTTTTGCATGCCACTGTTTTGAATGATTAGTGAGATTGGACCTGGAAAGGGAATTTGACAAATATTCACTTCCTCCCACAAATCATATTTTTGTTTTCTCTGCAAATCATTTGTTAGTTCATTCATTCATTCATTCATTCATTCATTCATTCATTCATTCATTTTCCCATTCTGAGTTGATTCTTCTTCAGTAACCTAAGCAAACTTTTCCTTCATCTTGGTCTTGGCTTCACAACATTTTCTAAACATTAATTTCTTTAATGAAATAGTATGAGAGTTGCACTAGGATTTTTTGTTTTACTTTGCTCTCTAGCAAATTACTTACAATCAACTCCTTTTTTATATAGATGTCTGTCTGTCTGTCTGTCTGTCTGTCTGTCTGTCTGTCTGTCTGTCTGTCTGTCTGTCTGTTTGTCTGTCTGTCTGTCTGTATACATAAAAAGCCATGATGGTGCAGTGGTTAGAATGCAGTACTGCAGGCTACTTCTGCTGACTGCTGGCTGCCTGCAATTTGGCAGTTCTCACAGCTCAAGGTTGACTCAGCCTTCCATCCTTCCAAGATGGGTAAAATGAGGACCCGGATTATTGGTGGAAAGAGGCTGACTCTGTAAACTGCTTAGAGAGGGCTGTAAAGCACCGTGAAGCAGTATATAAATCTAAGTGCTATTACTATTGCTATATCCATCAAACGTCTATCCATATTTCTTTATCTACATGCAGCCATAGCTATATCTGTTTCAATACCTATGTATGCATTATCTTGTTGTGAACTGAGATAAATCAGAGGATGGTTACCCCTTTTTCCTAGGAAGGCTGACAATAAGAGCTTTATCTTCTCAATAAAATGATTCCCGTAGACGAATTGCAAGACCTGATTAGATGAATTAATATAATACTATCTTTGGAGCGCAAAACCTTGAGTAATTATCAGTATTGCAAAGCCAACGAAGAAACCATTACTTATTGTGAAAAGAGGTCTGCCCCCAATCATGATTCAAACCTTGTAAATGATTTCTACTTGTGTGGTGTCTCCCTTTCTATTGACATCTGAAGGAGCATCTGCATTTTTATAAATGAAAATACCTTGAGGTTATGAAAGGAACATCTGGGATGATTTCAGTCTTCTTCATTTATTCTGCTTCCTACACATTTCTGGCTTGAGAAAACAGCTTTTGAAAAACATAGCTTTAAAGAGGTCTGTTGTGGCCTGCCAGCCGCTGGCCCCTCCAGCAACAAATCAGAGGAGGAGGAGGAGGTGTGAGAGTCAGGTCAGCATCAAGGCAACCTGAGAGCTCTGAGGGGGAAGATGGAATGGAGTTGAGAGAGAGAGAGAGAGAGAGAGAGAGAGAGAGGCAGAGCCTGAAGATGGAGAGTCAACAGCCCCCAGGTCTGGAGGTGGCTGATGAGAAAGAGGAGGAACAGCTAGGTCCAGTGCCTGACTCATGGATGTGCAGAAGGCAGAGGAGAGGAGAGTAGTGGAAACCCGTGGGCCGGTCCTTGGGACAGAAGAGCCACTGCTGCTAGTGAAGCCCAACCCTAGCTCTAGGGATAAAAGGCAGGGGAGCGGAGATGAATAGGTGTTGCAGACAACTATTCATATTCTGGCGGGATGGACTTGTTAGGCTGTGATGAGAAAGAAACTATTTGCCAGGGCTGCTGGTGCTCCTGATTAAAGGAATCTTTGAGTTAACTTCAGAGGGTTTGTTGTGTTTAGTTCAGAGAATTTCTAACAAGAGGAATGAAGTTTTCTTTAACTTAGATTGGTAGGAAATGAAGATAGCATCCAACAGGGTATTATGACTTATTATACATTCAGTTAAACCTTGTGATATGACCTTATGAGGAAAACTCTTCCCATTGGATTTTAAGGGCTTTGGTGGCAAGAGATGATTTGGTGCAATGGAAGTTATTTAAGGAAAAAGAGCAGTAGGTTTTTTTTGGGGGGGGCGATATTTGGTACTCTCTGAGCTTGGTTGTTTTCTTGCAGATGCACTGATGATGTTACCTCATCTGGCAATGAAATGTCTGCAAGAAAGCAACAAAGCTCAGAAAGCACTAAGGACCCCATAGTCCTCTTATCTTCTTCCTTCTTCTCTTTTGCTCTGCAAACCCCACTCCCTTCTAGTGCTGATGATGTTACCTAGTTGGGTCATGAAACATCTGCAAGAAAGCAACCAAGCTCAGAGAGCACCAAGGACCCTGTAGTTGAACCCTGAGCTGCACATATTGTATTCTATCAATACAGCAATATAGCTGAAGAAGCTTCTTGGATGTGAAGTGAAACATCTTCATAGAAAGACCTTGGTGCCTTGGTGATGCAGGCTGTTAAACACCTAGCACTTAGTTCCAGCTGCCTGCAATTAGTGCAGGCTTGAATCCCACCAGGCTCAAGGTTGACTCAGCCTTCCATCATCTCGGGGTAGGTAAATTGAGGACCCAAGATTGTTGGGGGCAATAAGCTGACTTTGTAAAAATGCCGTTTAGTAATAAGCAGGCATATACAATGGAATGAAGGCTATTGCTGAGCGCATTGGGTTGTTCTCCAAACATTGTAAGCCACCCTGAGTCTCCGGAGAAGGGCAGGATATAAATATGAATTAAACAAAAAACAAAAAACAGAAAATCCAGTTGCCTCTTGAAAAAAGCACCTTTGGGACAACCAACACCTGCATGACTGAGAATCTCCATAAACCTATCAATACAGCAGTAGTCATACCACTACCACCTTGAAAAATACAGGAAGCTAAAAAAGAAAGACCACAAATCACCAGAAATGTCAAATAAGCTCTCGAGCATTCTGATATCAAAGAAGAAATTCAGTAGCTTTCTTCCCTCCAGAAAAAGACACCTTTAGAGACATGGAAAGTAGGGTTTTGACTGATGATAAAAATAATGACTATGGGCATAGACATGATTGAGTCTAGTTCATAGGAGTGTAAAATAAGGTTAGTTATAATGCCCAGCTGTGAATCTCCTTTGAGTTAATGGTTTCTAGTGTTCTTGCAGGTAACATAATGGGAAAGCTTAACTAAAAAAAAATAGGAATAATTCTTTATTAAAAGTGGTGAATTTTGTACCAGACAAAAAATAACCTTCTCAGAATGAAAACGTTCTTATGAACATCATATGCATTCACTATTTCCATCAATGCACCACGATTATTATTGTAAAACATATATAAAATCTTGAGCGGTGCAGTGGTGGAGTTCTTGCATCACAATCAGGAGGCTGTGAGTTTTAACATAGTTAGAGGCAGATATTTCTCTGCGAGTATATCTGCTGAACAAAACTCCACACTGGTGACAGGAAGGGCATCTGGGGAGTAAACACTCAGTTCCATTCAGTTGCACAGACTCCACCCCATGAGGGTTTATGGATCATTAAAAGAAGATAGATAGATATAGTATTCAATGGCTGGATGCCCTTCCTGTGAACTCTGTGTGTGTGTATATATATATATATGTGTGTGTGTGTGTGTGTGTGTGTGTGTGTATATATATATATATATATATATATATATATATATTTATTAATGGGACTTATATGCCGCCCCATCTCCGAAGACTGGCACAAAACAACAACAACAAATAAATAAAAGCAGATTAAACTAAATAAGCCCCATTACAATTACAGTACACTCATAAAATATCCCTTAAAACTATTCCATAAAAAACCATCCCGTCCCAGAAAATCACAACCCGGATTGGTTAAACAACCAGGTCTTCAAGTCATGGCGGAAGGTGCGGAGGTCAGGGGTCAGACGGAGCTCCAGGGGAAGTTGGTTCCAGAGGTCTGGGGCGCTATAGAATAGGCTCGTCGTCGGGGGACCGCCAGCCGGCATTGGCCAGCCGACGTGACCCCAAGGAGTCCTTGCCTTCTGTGCTCGCACAGGGCTGAAGACACCAGCCTGAAGATGACGGATGAGATTTCATCGAAACGTCACCAAGGTATTCTCAACCTTACACGGGACAAGACCCGAATACACCAAGACCTACATACCTTTACCCGTGAAAATCTACGAAAATATATATATATATATATATATATATATATATATATATATATATATATTGTGTGTGTGTGTGTGTGTGTGTGTGTGTGTGTGTTTATTTTCTTCTTTCTGCTCCAGGAATAAAAACCCAAAATATCTTAATAAACCTGATTTTTAGTTGTTGCTCTTTCTTTAAAATGTCATTGTAGGAAACCTTGAAAACGAACGAAAGAGCAAAGATGCTTATTTTAAAATAACAAGCATTAATCAATGCCATATAGGTGGCAAATAACTACCTGTATCTTTTAAAATGGTCTGCTTTTTCTCCCCTCCCCCTCTCTCCACCAAATTATCTTATCCAGGAAAATAAATGTTACAAAAGTAGATTTTTGAAGCCTCTTTTTAATCCCAGTGGATAACAGAAAGTAAGCAACCCAAAATTCTTAATTTTTCTGATTTGAGCAGGAAGGATCCAATCGATACAAGCAATCTCTGAAGAATCTCTTCAAAGATTTGAGATTTAGTCTGCTGGGGAAAAAAAAGAATTAATTGGGAAATATTATTTTTAGCATTTAGAAGTTTATATTTTCCCTGCAATTTATGCTAGCAATGTACTACGGTGTCACTTTAGGGCATGGCTCCCAATTTGAGAAGTACAGGGAATAGGATAATTAAATTTCTATAGAATAATTACAGATACCATCTTTCTCATTAAACCATTAATAAATTCCATTGAGATTAATTTGTTCAGGCCATATTTCATAAATCTCTCTTTAAATGTAGAAGAAAATATTTTTGGAGACACGCATGACCCAATCCTGTTCAAACTTCATTTTGCAGAAATAT
This sequence comes from Naja naja, assembly GCA_009733165.1. Classification (NCBI taxonomy): domain Eukaryota; kingdom Metazoa; phylum Chordata; class Lepidosauria; order Squamata; family Elapidae; genus Naja; species Naja naja. Next base: position 48,513,761 of record CM019153.1, on the reverse strand, counting down.
TTGTAAATATTTTCAAGCATCGACTTAAATTACAGTGCGTAATGTTTTTTTTTTTTACATATAATTGCAACACATTTCTGACAAGTTCTATGGTTTCTTTTATTAATAATTTATTCATTAATTATCATTCAGCCATCCTATAATAATTAGTGTTTGATTAAGTTAAGGTTTTACTTCTTAAGTATTTTATTGCATGTTTTTGAGAAAATATATACTGTAGGTAAAAACAGATAGAAAATGGAAAAAATAAAATAACTACGCAGAAATGAATAAAGGAATTTTTAAAAAGTGTCAGGAAAGGTATTGATTTTCTGGTATATTATTAGTAGTAAGTTATGCACTATATCACTTCAGAAATCTAAGAAATAACTACTATTAAGCTTTAAGCAAAGATAAGTATACATAATTTTATTGATGGATTTAAAGAAAAAAATTCTGATTTGGGTTTTTTTATTCCTTACTTTACTCAACCTTTTTTTTGTAACAACCACAGCAACCAATACAACAGGAAGAATAACAATAGGATGTTTCAGAAAAAAGATCGGATACAGGAACTTGAATTAAAATATCACAATTATATTTAAGACACTCTATGAACTGTTTCACTACACCAAAAAAAAATGATATTGTTTCAGAATCCAGTCATTATCTTTGCTAAATGTAAGGTGAAGGAAAATAGTAGCATTTTAATATATTTTAATGTAGGGACAGCTATTACACATGATTGATTAGATAGCATTTTAGCTGTGAGCCTTGATCTTTTTTATATCTAGTAATTTCCAAGACTGACACAAATACCTCCAAATACCTTTATTTGTTCGGTAAATAAGTATTTACTTCATGCTTTGTTTCCCACTGGTAGGTTTTTGAGATCAGAATTTCCTTGCTGAGAAACTTCCAGGACTTTGAACTGACAAAATCTTAACAATAAAGAAATCTGAGATTCAATAAACCACAATTTGTGATTCAAACACGAAGAGAGAAGTCCATAACTGAGGAAGGAAAAAATAAATAAACAGGGATGCCGGGAGAAATGAAATCCAGACGTTATAAATGAACTGTTGAAAAATAACAATTGAACTATTTTACAGGGACAAAACCTGATATGAAATAATATTAACAATAACCAAGCCATAATTAAAACAATAAAAGGCATAAATTCTGTTATAATCCTAATACATAGAAAAGTAACAGGAAACAGTGCTTGTGCCATGGGGAATATTACCAGATCTTTTCATGAATTCTGCCTTAGCCATTTGATAATACAACTGAAGTTTATAATTATATAAATTATAATTCTTTTTTTTTTTTTTGCAAAGCCCAACCTGATCTGTTGGTTAGCTCTAGAACAGAGTTGTTAAAATGAGGTGATGTTCTCTCAGTCATCAACATCTTTTAATGACCCACATAATCCCTTGGGGGGGTGGAGTTTGGGCAACTGAATGGAGCTGTTTACTGGCCGGATACCCTTCCTGTCGCTGATGCAGAGTCTTGTTCAGAAGACATATTCTCAATATACCTAGGATTGAACTCACAGCCTCCTGATTGTGAGGTGAGAGCTCCACGTCTAGGCCACCACACTACTCCTAGGTGATATTCCCTCAGTGAACAACTGTAATTAATTAATTAATTAATTAATTAATTACTGGAAAGTTTTTGGAGTTGGGAGCATATTAAACTCTGCTAAACAACTCATTCCCTCAACACTGTCCAACTATTTGCACTACTATTACTATTAATCTTCCCATCACTCCTCATCACCCATCCCCTCCCACTTGTGACTGTATGACTGTAACTCTGTTACTTGTATCCTTATATTGACTGTTTCCTAGTATGATTTGATTGCTTATTGTACCCCGTGACTATCATTAAGTGTTGCACCTTATGATTCTTGACTCTTGACGAATGTCTCTTTTCTTTTATGGACACTGAGAGCATTTGCACCAAAGACAAATTCCTTGTGTGTCCAATCACACCTGGCCAATAAAGTATTCAATTCAATTCAATATTATCAACTTTAAAATGTGGGTTAAATTTCACTGAAATTGATACAGGGTTTTTTTTTAGGCTTGAACCCAAGAAAATTGGAATATAGACTGGTTGTTCCGGGATATTTGCCACTTCTTTCTCTGATGAATAAAAGATTAGCAAACAGGCAATATTAATTGGATTACTACTTTTGTCAGAATCCTACCTCAAGTATTAAAAATTCAGGAGAAGTATTTTTTTTTCCTCCCAAATTTTCAGACTAGCAAATGTTCCTAAAAGGCACAAGTTCGTGCGAGCTACGTCTTCAGATGTAATGGAGTCTGATTGCATCTGATGGAGTGAGTCCATTGTGCTTTGCCTGATTGGAGTGAGTCTGGAATACATTCCCTTTGATGACCTGAGCTGTGGCTCACAAAAGCTTTTACCGTTTAATCAAGTTAAGCCTGAAGTTTCCTGCTGGTTTTTAACCTGTCATAGACTTCCAGGATTTCCCTCCATCCATGTCCAGCTTTGATCACGCGCAATATAAGAAGGATTTGGAGACATTAGAACAAGTTCAGAGAATGGCAATGAAAATGATCAGAGGACTTTAAACTAAATCCTAGGGAATGAGATTGAAGGAACTGGAAAAGAATTCAGATAAAGGATGAAAGCTGTCTTCAAATAACCCGAAAACAGGGTCATAAAGAAGGGCAAGACATGTTCGTTGTAATTCCAGAGCACAGCACATGGAATAATAGCGTTAAGTTTCAGCAAGGAAGATTGAACATTAGATACAAACAGTAAGCATAGTTGGAGAACCAAAGAAAAAGTGATTTCTCCTTCATGGGACATGGACAAATGGGGACTAGATAGCCATCTGTCTAGGATACTGGATCTTGCTAAAGCTAAAACAATAACAGCAGGAAAATCTGATCTCAACTTTCCTTCATCTATGATTTGCTTTGCACAACTGGACCATTTTGAAGGGGGTAATAAGAACAAAGAAGAGTCTAGAAGGCTGGATTCCAGTAAAAGCATGGGGTTTGTGTGTGTGTGTGTGTGTGTGTGTGTGTATGAATATACCTGATAGTCTTCCCCCACTCCTTCTCTTTCTCTCTTTTGTTTAGCTTATTGCCAGGTAATAAAGAAGAACAGCTGATTCTTCATATACTCCTCTGAACTTTCCTCTAACTATGATTATTTTCTACAAACGAAAGATATAAACCAATTTTATTCTCATGAGAGGACTGGTTGCCATGATATTTCATTACATTTATTTTATTTTATTTAGAAGATTGTCCAGCCTCCTAAGACTGGGGACAGTATGCATATTAAATGTGGTAAAAGCTGGAAAAACAAGAAAAGGAGCAGATATAACCAAAGGAAGCAATAGAATAGAATAGAATAGAATAGAATAGAATAGAATAGAATAGAATTCTTTATTGGCCAAGTGTGATTAGACACAAAAGGAATTTGTCTTGGTGCAAATGCTCTCAGTGTCCATAAAAGAAAAGATATATTCATCAGGAGTCAAGAATCATCAGGTACAACGCTTAATAATAGTCATAAGCAATCAAATCATACTAGGAAACAGTCAATTTCTCCAATAGATGAAAACAACCTCTAAGGGCTTGGCTAGGGCAACATCAAGTTTTCAGAGACTTCTTAAAGATTAATGGTTTGGTTTGGTTTTGGGTTGGTTTGGTTAGGTTTGGCTTGGTTTGGTTAGGGTTGGCTTGGTTTGGTTAGAGTTGGGTTGGGTTGGGTTGGCCTGGCCTGGCCTGGCCTGGCCTGGCTTGATTTGACTTAGGCTGGGTTAGGTTGGGTTAGGTTGGTTTGGATTGATTTGATTTAGGTTGGGTTGGATTGGGTTAAGTTGGTAATACCTCCACATTAAGAAATCAGAAATAATCTGAGTACTATAAAACGTGGAATAAATTCTATCAGTGGTTGTATAGAAGAAGGCAAAATCAGAACATAAGTAGCTATGATGATTAGAATAATTAGTAAACAATGTATCAAACAAGAGGATTGTAAATGGTGAAGTAAAATTTATATATGTATAAGAATTGTAATGCAAGAATGGATGCACTGTGTTGTATTCTTATAATTAAAATTTAAAAAAAAGAAATAGAAAAAAAAGGAAATCAGAAAGAAGCTCATTGAAGCCAAAAGTCAGTGCAGAATAGATTTGGAATCCACAAGGTTGCCATGGGAGATAAATTTATCCTACTCCATTTCTGCATCCCTCCTAATTCAAGAACATACAATCCACCTACTTTGGATTTCAGCTTGCCATTAGCTGTCATGGCCAATAGAAGAAATTATAGGAGTGATGATAGGAACTTTTCATGTTAAGAAGGACATGGGACAGATGAAAGTTAGCCTTGGGAAAGAAGAAAACATAAGGCACAGCTTTGATTTAATCTTAAAAAGGGTTGGTACATATTTTGGTTAGGTTTCCAAGATTCTGCTAACCTGCAGTATCTCAAAACAGTGAAGTAGTATTGCTGGAAACCCGTGGTGTCATTTTCTTGATCTGGCCATCTTATGTAGTGGACCTACTAGTCTAAATATTTAGACTATTTAGCCTGGCCTAAATCCAATGCTCACTTCTTGAAATTAGTATTCAAATTAATAATACACTATCTTAGCTCCTATTCCTATATTAAATTAGTGCTCTGTTAAAATAGGTCATTTTTAGTAACATATTTTCCACATTTGTTTATTAAAACTGACATAAAACAAAATCTGCAAAAAAAATATACCAGTTGCTGTTTTTTATAACAGATATAAAGAAATTATCATCTTGAACTCTCTCTTCCTCTTCCACATCCTCTACCTGCATCCTCCCTTTTTTGGATTTGACTTGTGGTTCAACATCCACCAGCAAATATCAGGAGGCAAACTGGTGGAATAAAATATCTGATATTATTGCTTGAATGCTCAATTCTCCAACTGGACAGGTTCTTCAAAGTCATCTTTATAGCTTTAAGTTGGGTTTTCATGCTGACATCTACTCCTGTAATGGTTCCATATACCTGAGTCCCATTTTTCAGTTTAATGGCGACAGTTGCATGACTAAGTTTCATAAGAAATTGCATGAATTTCATGGTGGAAAGGAAGCAGACACAACTCGAAGCAGTAACACCAGATACAGAGGCCTCCCTGAGGGTGAGAAGCCAAATTGGAATGATGAACAATTGAGTTTGGTGCAGCCACCTCCAACTAGGTGCTTCCGTTACTTGCAAAGAGAAGCTACTTGCTAAAATAGCTCTTAACCCAGAGCTGGGAAGGAAGTAAAAAGCATGAAAAAAGCAATTTAAATGTAACCCATCCTCTTTCTGACCTTTTTTCCCCTTCTGTTAGGTCTCACCCACATATACACATACAGTGGACAACCATTTAAATATGAGCCAACAGTGTGCAGCAGCTGCCAAAAAAACCAACATAGTTCTCCACTACATAAACAGAGGGATAGAATCAAGATCACATGAAGTATTAATACCACTTTATAATGTCTTGGTAAGGCCACACTTGGAATACTGCACCCAATTTTGGTCGCCAGGATGTAAAAAAGATGTTGAGACTCTAGAAAGAGTGCAGAGAAGAAGAACAAAGATGATTAGGGGACTGGAGGCTAAAACATATGAAGAATGGTTGCAGGAACTGGGCATGTCTAGTTTAATGAAAAGAAGGACTAGCGGGTGACATGATAGCAGTCTTCCAATATTTGAGGAGGTGCCACAAAGAAGAGGGAGTCAAGCTATTATCCAAAGCACATGAGGGCAGGACAAGAAGCAATGGGTGGAAACTAACCAAGGAGAGAAGCAACTTAGAACTAACGATAAATTTCCGGATAGTTAGAACAATTAATCAGTGAAAGAACTTGCCTCCAGAAATTGTGAATGCTCCAACACTGGAAGTTTTTAAGAAGAGATTGGATAACCATTTGTCTGAAGTGGTGCAGGGTTTCGTGCCTAAGCAAGGGCTTGGACTAGAAGACCTCCAAGGTCCCTTCCAACTCTGTTATTCTATTTCTGATACATTCTGTAATGAGTCCCTACAGAGCAATGCAGATTTTTTCCTGAATCAGGAGTGCAGCTGTTGACAACATACACACAAGCCTCAAATTTCCTGCTGGAGAGCTCCAGTGCTGATTGAAGACAATGGCTTGTTCACAAAAAGGCAAATGTTTAGAAAGCAGAGACTGCGGTGGGAAACAATGGCCACAAAGAAAGAGAAATACTGTGGTATGTGGAATTGTAGAATTCTTTTTACAAATGGCAAACCAAAGTGAGGAGTGAATGGTGAGAAAGCACTGGAGAGGAAGCATTTTACTCTCTTTCGTCCTATGCAGAAACAATGACATTTGTAGAGAAATTGGTGTTAGATTTACCGATGCCATTTGAGCATGTTTGACTGGCTCTTTTGTGGGAAAGAGATAGCAGGAAGTCTATTGCTTAACGTTGCTCCAGAGAGAACTTAAAAAAGAGAGAGAGAGAAAAAAAAGTTTAAATAAAAGCCAAATTTAGAAGGATTCTTGATAAAGTTGCTTTAACCCAACCCTGAGTACAACATGGAATGCGGAAAAGGCAACAGCACCAAGAGTTAAATACTGTTTTACAGCCCTTCCTAAACAGTTTACAGGGTCAGCATATTGTCCCCAACAATCGGGGTCCTCATTTTACCAACTTTGGAAGGATCTCTTCCCACTTATGACTAATTTACAATCTATATTGTTTCATTTGTTTCCTAGTATAATTCTATTGCTTATTAGTAGCCTATTACTATCACTAAGTGTTATATTTTATGATTCTTGATGAATGTATTTTATTTTTTCTTTATGAACACTGAGAGCATTTGCACCAAAGACAAATTCCTTGTGTGTCCAATCAAGAATTCTATTCTATTCTATTCTATTCTATTCTATTCTATTCTATTCTATTCTATTCTATTCTATTCTTATTCTATTCTATTCTTATTCTATTCTATTCTATTCTATTCTTATTCTACTCTACTCTACTCTACTTCTACTCTACTCTACTTCTACTCTACTTCTACTCTACTCTATTCCAATATTCTATTCTATTCTTTTCCAATATTCTATTCTATTCTTTTCCAATATTTTATTCTATTCTATAGAAGGCTGAGTCATCCTTGAGATGGTCAGAATCGAACTCCCTGCCTTTGGACAGAGTTAGCCTGCAATACTGCAGACTAACCACTACACCACCAGAAAGTCCTGTTTCCTTCCAAATTCAATGAGGATGCTCACCAGACAATTGAAACAAAGGGGCAGGAACATTGTACTGATGGAAAGCTGGCTCCATTTGGCTTCATTGGTGGGTGGGGAGAAATGAATGTTTTTTTCTGCTAAACTAGAGAGCAACTGATTTGGAAGTACTTCTTTTTCTTCTTCCCTTGATGAAAAAGACCTTTCTACAGGCTTGGTCTTGATCTTCTCAGTGTCTTTCTACTTGACTACCCATCTCCATACTGCTCACTATCTTCCAACTACTACTAGCATTTTAACTCCCACCTGAAACGTGTTTTAGGACGATTCCTTTCTCCCTCTTTCAGTCTCCCTTTCTCTCTCTCTCTTTCTCTCACTTTCTCATTCTCTTTCTTTCTCTTTCTCTTTTGTTCTCTCTTTCTCTTTCTCTCTTTCTCTCTGTCTTTCTTTCTCTCCCTCTCTCTCTCCTTCTACCTCCCTCTCCCTCTCCCTTGCAAGCAATGATCAAATATGAGATTAATTTAGGGGAATATCCCAGCTCGAAGCCCCAATCTGCCCCTCCCTTTCTCTAAGTTGCTTACCAGTATTTTCCATCTTTATTCACAAAAGATATGTATTTTCCACATCGATTCACAAAAGTTATATGACTCTCACGTTGCCAAGTGGGGACCTTATCTTGTTTTCTTCCTCTAGCTGATGACATTTCCTTACAGAAGTTTTTTTGCCTACTCAATGCTGCATTTTCAGCTCTGCTTTGAGTTTCAAGGTTAAAGAAGTTGAATATGGTATGGAGAAACCATGACGGCTGAACCTTTCAGTGGCGTGGACCTTCAGAAAGGCCAGGGATAATGTCTACAAAGGAAGCCATGAAGTTGCATCTATTTCATACAACCTTTTAGAAGAGCGAAAGCTGGGTCACAAGATGTTTAAAGCGATGCTTAATAAAATAAAATAAAATAAAAACTCAACAACTTCTTAGAGAAATGCAGTTTAAAAGGAATGGAATATCAAACCACACCATTCAAAGTGGAAGATAAAAGTTGTTTCTTTCATGCACCTAATGTAAAGACAAAATTCATCACTATAGTTTTTAATTTTGCTCATGTACACATGTGCACACATGCCTCCACTTGCTTTCCACAAGCAAAGCATATTCTAAAAGGACGTGCCCCTAGCCTCAAAAAGTCTTTTCTGATTTCCCCTGAAGCAATTTTGAGAATGCCCAACTGTATCTCTAAATCTTAGTGCAGATGTTTATTTCTTGAATAATTTGTTAACTAGAATTCCAGCAGGAATTGCATAGGAACATGGCAGGCATAGAAGAGAGTAGATTCCAGTATTTGCTATTCCAAAACTGCAATTTATTTTCAGCCTGTCCCAGATATGACATTTTGGGAAATAGACATATTTTTGGGGGGGTTAACTCATCTATGTCATATAAATATGTTTTACTTCAATAGGGCTGTCACCTTCCCATAGCAATTTGAAGCTTCCACATGCAATATTGTAATCATATATTAATAGTATCTAAAATTATTTCTGTGTACAGATGAATAGCTAATTTTTCCTGGTCCTTTTTTAAACCATAGATCAGATATACAGCCATATAGAGTTGAATTTAGCTCTTCTAGTTCAGATGATACATTGTTATAGGACTACCCTATCAAATCAAATTTGCTTGCATGCTGTAACTGTGCATTGCAATTTTGAATGCAGAGTTAATATTGGAGATGCCTTTCTAGATTCGGTCTACAAGCAAAGAGTTATATCCCTAATTTTTTTTAAGTCTGGGTCTGGCCATTTCAGCACTAGTAATAACAATAAGAAAAAGTAAGCTTGTTTATGACTGTGCTATAACAGTATTGTTCCTACTACAGTAATACCTTGTTTCTAAAGAAATGCTGTTTCTATAAAGGTAAAATGTAGCTTCTGAATCTGTTAGTGTACCAGACAGCTGTTGAACGGATGTTGATTGCCTTTCCCCTTCTGTTGCATTACTATATTGTATATTTTTTAAACAGGAGAGGGGGAGGAGAGAGAGAGAGAGAGAGAGAGAGAGAGTAAATCAATGCACTACTTAGTCCAGCTGTCCAAAGTTTTAAAGAAATGGCCTAATACAATTCAGTTCTTTTGGGTTCAAAGTCTTGCAAATAGATCTGCTTCAAAGCTGCAACGGATTGCAAAATACACCAAATGATTTTTTTTAAAGGATATTAAATGTTGTGACTTTAGTTCCCTATGTGAACAATGATAAGGAGACACAATGATGCATCTTTGGCATGTCTATGGAGATTCTTAGTCATCCAGGTCATGGTTGTCCCAAAGGTGCTTCAGTTCTTCTTCAGCTGAAGAAGCTTCTTGGATGAGAAGCGAAACATCTTCAAAGAAAAACCAGAAAGTCCAGTTGCTTCTTGAAACCTTTGGGATATCATTGGCATGTGGAACTATCATGTGTCACCTCATTAAACCATGTCTGCAAGTTGAGTCCTGGCAACTGGACTTCTATTCTTTTTGGTTTGAAATATTTCAGCCTTGAGCAATCTGAAGAAGCTATTTGGATTAGCAGGGAAATGTTTCAAACCAACAAGAAAAGATGTCCAGGTGCCAGGCCCCAACTTCCAGACAACTGTGGGTAAATTAAAATTTTTGATCAATTCATTAGACCTTGTGTCTATTGCACCTGTGTCACAGCAAGGCCTGTAACACTTTACTCGTTGTCCGAGGTTCCCTGCTGATGTTGTCCTGGGTTCCCGCAGGAACAAGTCTCAGCCCTCGCCGAGAACAATTTAGGGGGTCCTCGCAAGGACAAAAGAAGCCAAATAAGAGACACCACACAAGAAGTTTCTAAAGATGAGAAAGCACGAAGTGCCTGGGGTGATGTTGTGTCCCCGAACAGATCGCAACAGTCTCTTTTATTAAGCAGATTTAGCAGGGAGGGGTAACTACAGAAAGGGGAGCAGTGTGTGGAAAGTTACCAAACAGCGTGAATCTGAGCATGCGTATCAACAAAATAACACCTGGGTTACAGGAAATCGTAAATTCAACAGAATATAAACCTAAGCTCAGGAATAACAAAACTTAATTAGAGGAGGAAGGCAATTGGGTACTATAACTCAAGTCTGTTTAGACACTAGGTATTTTGCACTTCTGAAAGGAATGCGATGGGAGTAATACACATCAATTGTGCCAGGCTCCTGTTATCTTGTAGCTCTTAACAAGGGTATGTGATGTCACATTCTTTAGCTGTGAGGCCTGGAAAAACATAAGGTACCATATAACACCATTTGGCTGTGAGGCCTAGGAAAACATGAACCAAGGATATATCCATATCTCCTCTGTTTTTATCTTTTTAAGATGGTGAATAACCTTCTAAAGCTAAGACATCCCAGGGAATCCCCCTCCGGGAGATCCCGCAGGAGCCAATCGCTTTTCCAAAGGAAAAGTTTCTGATTCAGAGTCTTCATCAGACTCAGAGGCTAGTTCTAAAAGAGGTAGTTTGAATTCATTTTCAACAGTGTGCTTTAGCAAGAGGACATCATCACTAATACCATTTAGTCGGTGTTTCAAGAAAGCTAGAACTCTCCCCATGACACATGGGCCAATTGTACATGCAAGGAGCAACAAAATCAGAGGACCGGCTAGGGCCGAGAGGAGTGGTCAACCAGGGAGAAATGGAACATTTCCTGATACCAAGTGTGGGATTGGGACGCTCTCTTTCTCTATCTTTTAATCGGGTATTTAATTCAGCCATAGAGTCAAGCACAATGCCCGAGCTGTCGGTGTAAAAACAACATTCCTCTTTCAAGGCAACACACAGACCGCCCTGTTTAAGGAATAACAAGTCCAAGCCCCTTCTATTTTGCAGGACTACTTCGGAAGAGAGGTGAGGGAGTTTTGGAGGGCAACCATAGATTGCTCAATGCGTTCGAGGTCATCATCTATTTCAGCACTGAGTCTGCGGATGTTTTGGTCAGCCACAATCATACCTGCGATCCCTGTTGCCGCACGCGGCTCCTAGGCCCGGAGGGCTAAGGTCATGGTAGTAACCATTTCCGTTTGGTTCGTGGAAAGTACTGGAGTGTTTCCATGCGAAAAGGAAACATTGTTGGAAAAACAGACATTTTAGGGAGAAGATAAACCTGAATGCAAAAAGCTCTTTGTGTGTGTAAAATGTCACCACTGACACATGCAGTAGCACCTGTAGAGCAGGCCCAAATAGAGCCATTGGAAGGAATAAAAACTGACCGTGTAAACGTTTGAAAAGGTTTGTAGTTGACAGAGTAGTGTACATTGTAGCCCTCCCTTCAGCGTTAAACCCTAGCCTTTCTTTTGATAAATAGATTGTGCAGAAAATATATGCAGCTGAGGTGACATTGATGCAAAAGTGAGAAAAGTTAGAGGTACATACCCAAGGCAACAACCTTGACCTTCTATTGAGGATACCGTTATAGAAGAGTTAGACCACCTGCAAGCAGCATCTGAGGTACTATTGGCAAAAGGTAAGGCAGAACCTATGGCCTCATAAAAAGGGGTTGAGAAGACAAACACAGCCAACACTTACTATCATTGGAAAAGCATGGGCTGCCACAAGGGCATCATCGCAGAGGAGACCAAGGACACCAATGGATTGTTTCTTTTAGTCAAGGGCTTTAAAAGGGCGAGTTGACTTGTTTGTTTGGGCCCACAGGTGGGGATGTTTCTAAGGACATGGATAGACGGATTATGAATATATTACCTGGATGACTGTATGTGGACTTATCGTTCATCCTTCCCCATTTTTACCACTAAACCATTCAGTAATTGGAAGATTCCTTCCGTGAGATGTAAAAGTAACAGTCATAGGGTTAAGGCATACGCAGCAGCCCAATTGGAGCAGGAATGCCAAGGCAAATTGTTATCAGGGCCTAGTACAGCTTTGATATAGTCAGTAGTATAGGGAGCAGTCCACCAAATCTTTCCAGTTGACACATTGCCAGGACTTGCAATACCAATCAGAGATGGTTCCACATTCATCTAGGTGGGAGAGATCAGTAAGATGTCCTGGGCAAATATACAGGCCTGGACCAATGCTCCAGACATCCCGAGGGAAGGTTCACATTTTGTTTTATGTTTAAATCCATGGCGCCGACCAGCATTTCAGCAAAGTCAAAGGAAAGTGTAGGAAACCAAGGCCACAGAGTTCGATTAGAGATGGAATGAAGGATGCTTCCTTGGAAGTCAAAATAGTCCAAGTATAATTAGCAGGACGATGCAGGTTCTGCTGTATGCTGGAATAGGGCGCCCATAGCGGAGCTGCAGGGTAAAACATGAAAAAGGCAAGGAGAGAAGGGAACTTTCATATCAAAAGATCTTTCTTGCTTTGGGAAAAACAGGGAGCATGCATAAGAGCCGTAGTCTTCAGATGAAATGTTAAAATTAACAGAGAAGTGGAACAGGGAGAGGATATAATGTAGTATTGTTAGAGGGATGGATGGATATCCATTCTTTAGCCAAGTCCACTGAGCTGGATGCAGGAAGGGATGGCGTTGTCTGCAAACAAGTTCCACACGACCCCTAGAGGGTTTGCACTCTACAATGAGGAACTCTAATATAAGCACTTAGACGTTCAAGGAAAGTACATTTAGGAAGAGAGGAAGAGGTATTAGGGACAGAAGAGGCAAGAGAGATCAGGGATAGGATCAGAAGGATCTCCATCTTTCTTGTTTGGTTGAGCGAGTGACAGGGCGGACACAGCGAGCGGAACCCACAAAACTCGATCAGGCAATTGAACTGCTGCGTAGCCTCTTCCCCAAGTGATCAGTTGAGCTGGACCTTTCCAAGCTGGATCTGGAAGATGCCTGTAATAAACCAGAGGACGAGAAGAGGGGAGAGGAGGAGAGAAATGTCTCGAGGCAGCAGTGGAGGCAGGAGATCCAGTGAGGTTAAGAAAATTCAATGAATACAAGCTAACATTTAATACATTTTGCAACGTCGGGAGTGTCGGGGGGCTGATGCCTTTTGACCCCAAGTGTCTGTCCAAGGCCCGTTTAAGAGTCAAATTGCCCTCTCTATAATGGCCTGGCCTTGGCTATTGAAAGGAATGCAATTTATGGATTAATGACCAGCGATGGCAAAATTGTGCAAAGGCAGAGCTCGTATAAGCTGGTCCATTGTCAGTTTTAGAGTTTTGGACATCCCAACGTTACGAAAGTCGAATACAATGATTAATAACTTGTTTTCTTGGTTTCACCCCTTTGCAAAGTTGCCATGATGAAACCTGAATAAGTATCAATGGAAACATGAATGAATTTCCAAGGGCAAAGGATGGATATTGAGTTACATCCATTTGCCATGTCTCACAAGCACTAGTACCCTGGGGTTGACCCTTGTGGGATAGCAGATGCCTGTAGACTGCATGTTGGACATTGCTGAATTATGGCAGAGGCTTCTTGATGGGTAATACCAAATTGCTTGACAAGAGCCTTTTTGTTCTGATGAAAATAGTCATGGCTTTCTCCTGCTGTTAAGGTATACAGACAGGAGGACGGGTTGGTTTTACATGCCTCATCTGCCATATGATTTCCTTCTGATAAAAATCCAGGAAGATGTTGATGACTTCTAATGTGCTACAAACAGTGGATGAGCACGGAGATGTAAAAAATCCTGGAGCTGTAAAAAAAGTCTCATTAAAGGGACAGGGGTTGAGGGAGAAATGTAAGCATCGTATATACAAGAGACCAGATGTGAAACATACAGACTATCTGTAATAATGTTAAGGGGCTGATTGGGAAACATTGAAAGAGCAAGATTGAAGGCAGACAATTCTGCTTGTTTGAGTAACTGGAATATGGCAAGCTTGTGCCAGGCCTTTAGCAGTTTGATGAAAAAGTGATTGAAAAAAAATCAACAAAGCAATAGCCTAGAAGAAGAAAGGCCCAGAAAGGGTCAAGTGACTACCTGTAAGAAATATCTTGGTCTTGTAGTAGCTGTTGCAAAATTAAAAATAAGATCATGATTAGGGTAAATCCTGGGCATAATATAAGCACCTGGAAGATTAAAATAATTTGACACACATAATGAGAGTCAGAGATTAAGTTGAAAGGCTGTTGAGAAAAAGTTTTGAAAGTTAAAATAGCAGGACACTTTCCAGGTATCATCATGAGAATCCTTGTAAAGGAAGAAGTCATTAAGTAAGCAAGCCAAAGTTCTTTAGGCAAACAATACAGCTTAGATAGTCAGGCAAAGGACATTGAAGAGATAAGTTATTCTGAAAATAAAATTGAAAATCAGACTTTACATAACTCCACCATTTATACCTTACTGTACTTATCAAAATTAGAAGAAAAAGTTATTTGCAAAGCCCATTGTAAACCTTTCATGACTTTACCTGTTGTGCTGGCAATAGCCATGCATTCTCCAGTTCTTGTTGTAAACCCTCCAGATGGAGTCAAATTTTAGTGTCAATTCTCTGCTTTAATCAGAATATGGATTAAGAGCATGTACAAAGTGCAGCTAGTTTTAAATTTTGATTCCCTTTGCTGAAACTGGGAACTGAGTCATCTTCAAAGATCCGGGCAAATTGCCCACCTGGGAACCGAGCCTTCAGATAACGTTCCAGGCAATTTGCCAATCTCAGCCTATCTATCTGAGGCTCCTTTGTGTGAAAATCTCTAAAAAATCAGGAGATGAAGCTATGTAACCTATGAAAAAGTTACTTTCTAACCTCGCCTTTTTCAAGGCAAAAACTCAGAGCAGAGAAAAAAATGGTTAAAGTGATCAAAAGCCTCATTCTCCCCCGCCTCCACCCCTACAACCAGCGAAGACAAGAAGGAGGCGTAAAGCCTCATCCCCCCCCCTCCACCCCTACAACAACCAGCGGAGACAAGAAGGGGGGGGAATGTTTAAAACAAATCTCATCCATTCTTTCCACTCAATATTCTTTTCACCAATAAATCACACACAAATAATTTTCATCATGAGTAAAGCACACACAAATACACACACAAATAATCCTATCTTTCTCAGGTCGGACCTTTCTCACACTCTTTCTTACTCTCCTTTCAATCTGGGATAGGGGTCAATACACAAACATTTCTACCACCTTTTTTACCATCAACATACTCACACATTTACACTGTAATCATACACGCAATTTACAATTCTTTTCTGAGAGCCAATAAGCTCTATTGTAGAGGATCTCATCCCCCAGGGCTGGAAATGATTGCATACAGACACATTCTCACACACAATACCTCCAGCCCTGAGGAGGGTTTGTCCCTTTAAGTTTCCACACATTTTATTTTTTTTTTAAACCTGTAGTTTGTTCTCAGAGCATTGGGAGAACAAGGAGCGGTTCCAATCACAAAGGTGATTGTGGCCGAACCACTGCCTATCTGCCCCCACAACTCTAAGTCCAATCCAAAAAGCCAATTTAATTCTCTGGTTGCCAAACATGTTACAATTAATTTATTTTGAACTTCAGCAATTCCAATTAGGGCTATACACAGGTAAAGGATATTTTCTTCAATTCAATCCTATTCAATTCTGCATACACTTATTTACATTATTATACATACACAGCTAAGCTCAATTCATGCAATTATTATACATTATTATACATCATCTAAGAAGTTTTAATGAAAATCACATCATGAAAAGAATAGTAAACATTTTCATCTTCTCTTAGTTCTTCCTAACACATAACAATAAATGAACCATATTTTCTTTGAACAGCCCCATTGTGTGGAGGGGCTTCCTAACAGATCTGTGTCTCATTCCATGCTTCTGATCAGCAGATCTAATTGTGGACTATTGAAATCAATAGGGCATGCCTTCCACTTTCAATTCTGCCATCCAGTGCATCAGAAGAGAGCAGTTGCCTGTATTCTAGTTACATAAGCATTACATGGAGAGTGAATACCGTGGGAAGTAACAGCTTCTTTTAAACTTTTAAGCATCACATTGATGTTCTCATGGAATTCAGCACCCCGAGGATGGTCATAGGGTAAGCTGGCGGAGGTTCAGTTCTTAGAAGAGAGGAAGAAGCAACAAGGCAGAAAAAGTTCCTGCAGTCATGTCTGTATCCTCTGAAGGAGGGAGGAAGCTGCAGGAGCAGAAAAGCTGTGTCTGCTGGGGAGCAGAGGCAACTTCAGGGACAGTAGGAGACTCATCACGGAGGTGGAGAGACCTGGCAAGGATTCCTCCGTATTAGAAACAGAGCAGCAGAATCAGTAGAAGGAGAGTTAGGATGAAAGAAAAAATAAGTAAGATTTCTTAGAAAGAGGATAGACAGTGGTGCCATTAATCTTTTGCAAACAATTAGTCTTCTTCACCAGAGAATAGAGCTCATCCCTATGCATTGATGAGTCCCTTGAATTTGAGCCCATTACTTACATGTGCATTGTGCATCCAGGCGGGTAAGCAATGAGGGTGAAGGTGACGCACCTCTAGCCAGTGGTCGCGCCTCTGGACAACTCAACAGGATCCCGGACGAGCCCCCAGATGTCACAGCAAGGTCTGTAACACTTTTCGTTGTCGAGGTTCCCTGCTGATGTTGTCCTGGGTTCCGCAGGAACAAGTCTCAGCCCTCGCCCGAGACAATTTAGGGGTCCTCGCAAGGACAAAGAAGCCAAATAAGAGACACCACACAAGAAGTTTCTAAAGATGAGAAAGCACAAGTGCCTGGGGTGATGTTGTGTCCCCGAACAGATCGCAACAGTCTCTTTTATTAAGCAGATTTAGCAGGGAGGGGTAACTGAAAAGGGGAGCAGTGTGTGGAAAGTTACCAAACAGTGAGTCTGAGCATGCGTATCAACAAAATAACACCTGGGTTACAGGAAATCAAAAATTCCAACAGAATATAAACCTAAGCTCAGGAATAACAAAACTTAATTAGAGGAGGAAGGCAATTGGGTACTATAACTCAAGTCTGTTAGACACTAGGTATTTTGCACTTCTGAAAGGAATGCGATGGGAGTAATACACATCAATTGTGCCAGGCTCCTGTTATCTTGTAGCTCTTAACAAGGGTATGTCACATTCTTTAGCTGTGAGGCCTGGAAAAACATAGGTACCATATAACACCATTTGGCTGTGAGGCCTAGGAAACATGAACCAAGGATATATCCATACACTGTGCTTGAGGATCTCTTCACCTTCTCAGACCTCAGCTTTTTAATGTGAACTCTTAAGTCTTATCTTTTTCTCTTGGGGAATGACAGAGTGTTTTATACTTTGGTTCCTGCCACCATAACTTCCTGATCATCACTCTAAAAGAGCTTTCAGGTTATCTTACTTCTAAAGTATTCATAGTTAGAGAGACATTTAAGTCTCCTGGAAGTGAACAAATGGGCACCAGGCTAGCACTGGTCAATCTGTCCAAACTCTCAGGTTGGAGGTACTCATCTCAAATGATCTAAGTGCTAAAGCCCACTGTGCCTACATAGCCAAAAGGCATTAAGGGTTGTTAACCTAATCCTGGCTTTTCTCTGGTAACATCACACTACTAACTAGAGCATACAAAACATTTGCTGAACCAATACTTGAATACAGCTCATCAGTCTGGAACCCACATTACATATCTGATATTAATACAGTTGAGAAAATCCAGAAATATTTCACAGGAGGTCCTCCTCTCTACCGTTGCTGAATACCTTATACCAGACTTGAAATTCTAGACCTATAGAATCTAGAACTATGCTGCCTTCAGTCGATCTAAGTAAAGTAAATAAAATTATGCATTGTCCTACCTGTCAATGAATACTTCAGCTTCAACCATAACAATACAAGAGCACACAATAGATACAAACTCAAGGTTAACGCACCAAACTTGATTGCAGGAAATGACTTCAGCAACATTGGTCAATGTCTGGAATACTCTGTTTGATTCTGTGGTTTCTTCCCAAACCCCAAACTTTAACCTTAGACTGTCTACTATTGACCTCACCCCTTTCCTAAAGAGGTCTTTAGAGGGAGTGTGCATAAGCATCACGTGCTTACTGTCCCTGTCCTATTGTTTCTTTTTTTTTCTTGTACATATCCATTTCATGTATTCATAACTGTGTTTATACTTATACCTGTTATCTTATAATCCTTGACAAAATAAATAAATAAAAAATAAAAAAATAGAAAAAAGCATCTTTAGGACAACTATGACCTGGATGACTGAGAATCCATAGACAACCTGTTGCACTTCATTTCATTGGAACTTGTCTCACTTCTTCTAACTGGCCAGAATTTGAAGTTACCACCCAGCAGAAATGGCTTCTCCCAGAAAAGTGAATCAACCAATAAGTAAACAAAGATACAGATAAACAAGTACTTGCCTTTTCTATACATT
>CM019153.1:48480441-48494237 GCA_009733165.1 Naja naja | reverse complement strand
GTCACAGCAAGGTCTGTAACACTACTCGTTGTCCGAGGTTCCCTGCTGATGTTGTCCTGGGTTCCCGGAACAAGTCTCAGCCCTCGCCGAGACAATTTAGGGGGTCCTCAAAGGAGAAAAAGCCAAATAAAGACACCACACGAAGTTTCTAAAGATGAAAGCACGAAGTGCCTGGGGTGATGTTGTGTCCCCGAACAGATCAACAGTCTCTTTTATTAAGCAGATTTAGCAGGGAGGGGTAACTACAGAAGGGGAGCAGTGTGTGGAAAGTTACCAAACAACGTGAGTCTGAGCATGCGTATCAACAAAATAACACCTGGGTTACAGGAAATCGTAAATTCCAACAGAATATAAACCTAAGCTCAGGAATAACAAAACTTAATTAGAGGAGGAAGGCAATTGGGTACTATAACTCAAGTCTGTTTAGACACTAGGTATTTGCACTTCTGAAAGGAATGCGATGGGAGTAATACACATCAATTGTGCCAGGCTCTTGTTATCTTGTAGCTCTTAACAAGGGTATGTGATGTCACATTCTTTAGCTGTGAGGCCTGGAAAAACATAAGGTACCATATAACACCATTTGGCTGTGAGGCCTAGGAAAACATGAACCAAGGATATATCCATATCTCCTCTGTTTTATTTTTTTTAAGATGGTGAATAACCTTCTAAAGCTAAGACATCCCCAGGAATCCCCCCGGGAGATCCCGAGAGCCAATGCAGCTTTCCAAAGGAAAAGTTTCTGATTCAGAGTCTTCATCAGACTCAGAGGCTAATTCTAAAAGAGGTTGTTTGAATTCATTTTCAACAGTGTGCTTTAGCAAGAGGACATCATCACTAATACCATTTAGTCGGTGTTTCAAAAAGCTAGAACTCTCCCCATGACACATGGGCCAATTGTACATGCAAGGAGCAACAAAATCAGAGGACCGGCTAGGGCGAGAGGAGGAGTGGTCAACCAGGGAGAAAATGAACATTTCCTGATACCAAGTGTGGGATTGGGAGCTCTCTTTCTCTATCTTTTAATCGGGTATTTAATTCAGCCATAGAGTCAAGCACAATGCCCGAGCTGTCGGTGTAAAAACAACATTCCTCTTTCAAGGCAACACACAGACCGCCCTGTTTAAGGAATAGCAAGTCCAAGCCCTTCTATTTTGCAGGACTACTTGGAAGAGAGGTGAGGGAGTTTTGGAGGGCAACCATAGATTGCTCAATCGTTCGAGGTCATCATCTATTTCAGCACTGAGCCTGCGGATGTTTTGGTCAGCCACAATCATTCCTGCGATCCCTGTTGCCGCACCAGCGGCTCCTAGGCCAGGAGAAGGGCTAAGGTCATGGTAGTAACCATTTCCCGTTTGGTTCGTGGAAAGTACTGGAGTGTTTCCATGCGAGAAAGGAATACATTGTTGGAAAAAACAGACATTTTAGGGAGAAGATAAACCTGAATGCAAAAAGCTCTTTGTGTGTGTAAAATGTCTCCACTGACACATGCAGTAGCACCTGTAGAGCAGGCCCAAATAGAGCCATTGGAAGGAATAAAAACTGACCGTGTAAGCGTTTGAAAAGGTTTGTAGTTGACAGAGTAGTGTACATTGTAGCCCACCCTTCAGCGTTAAACCCTAGCCTTTCTTTTGGTAAATAGATTGTGCAGAAAATATAGGCATCTGAGGTGACATTGATGCAAAAGTGAGAAAAGTTAGAGGGTACATACCCAAGGCAACAACCTTGACCTTCATTGAGGATACCGTTATAGAAGAGTTAGACCACCTGCAAGCAGCATCTGAGGTACTATTGGCAAAAGGTAAGGCAGAACCTATGGCCTCATAAAAGGGGTTGAGAAGACAAACACAGCCAACACTTACTATCATTGTTAGGAAAAGCATGGGCTGCCACAAGGGCATCATCATGAGAGAGACCAAGGACACCAATGGATTGTTTCTTTTAGTCAAGGGCTTTAAAAGGCGAGTTGACTTGTTTGTTTGGGCCCACAGGTGGGGATGTTTCTAAGGACATGGATAGGCGGATTATGAATATATTACCTGGATGACTGTATGTGGACTTATCGTTCATCCTTCCCCCATTTTTACCATAAACCATTCAGTAATTGGAAGATTCCTTCGTGAGATGTAAAAGTAACAGTCATAGGGTTAAAGGAGGCACAGCAGTTGGAGCAGGAATGCCAAGGCAAATTGTTATCAGGGCCTAGTACAGCTTTGATATAGTCAGTAGTATAGGGAGCAGTCCACCAAATCTTTCCAGTTGACACACATTGCCAGGACTTGCAATACCAATCAGAGATGGTTCCACATTCATCTAGGTGGGAGAGATCAGTAAGATGTCCTGGGCAAATATACAGGCCTGGACCAATGCTCCAGACATCCGAGGGAAGGTTCACATTTTGTTTTATGTTTAAATCCATGAGCGACCACCAGCATTTCAGCAAAGTCAAAGGAAAGTGTAGGAAACCAAGGCCACAGAGTTCGATTAGAGATGGAATGAAGGATGCTTCCTTGGAAGTCAAAAATAGTCCAAGTATAATTAGCAGGGCGATGCAGGTTCTGCTGTATGCTGGAATAGGGCGCCCATAGCGGAGAGCTGCAGGGGTAAAAACATGGGAAAAAGGCAAGGAGAGAAACTTTCATATCAAAAGATCTTTCTTGCTTTGGGAAAAACAGGAGCATGCATAAGAGCCGTAGTCTTCAGATGAAATGTTAAAATTAACAGAGAAGTGGAACAGGGAGAGGATATAATGTAAGTATTGTTAGAGGATGGATGGATATCCATTCTTTAGCCAATCCACTGAGCTGGATGCAGGAAGGGATGGCGTTGTCTGCAAACAAGTTCCACGACCCCTAGAGGGGTTTGCACTCTACAATGAGGAACTCTAATATAAGCACTTAGCGTTCAAGGAAAGTACATTTAGGAAGAGAGGAAGAGGTATTAGAGACAGAAGAGGCAAGAGAGATCAGGGATAGGATCAGAAGGATCTCCATCTTTCTTGTTTGGTTGAGCGAGTGACAGGGGCGGACACAGCGAGCGGAACCCACAAAACTCGATCAGGCAATTGAACTGCTGCGTAGCCTCTTCCCCAAGTGATCAGTTGAGCTGGACCTTTCCAAGCTGGATCTGGAAGATGCCTGTAATAAACCAGAGGGCGAGAAGAGGGAGGGAGGTGGAGAAATGTCTCGAGGCAGCAGTGGAGGCAGGAGATCCAGTGAGGTTAAGAAAATTCAATGAATACAAGCTAACATTTAATACATTTTGCAGCGTCGGAGTGTCGGGGGCTGATGCCTTTTGACCCCAAGTGTCTGTCAAGGCCGTTTAAGAGTCAAATGTGCCCTCTCTATAATGGCCTGGCCTTGGCTATTGAAAGGAATGCGAATTTATGGATTAATGACCAGCGATGGCAAAATTGTGCAAAGGCAGAGCTCGTATAAGCTGGTCCATTGTCAGTTTTAGAGTTTTGGACATCCCAGTTACGAAAGTCGAATACAATGATTAATAACTTGTTTTCGGTTTCACCCCTTTGCAAAGTTGCCATGATGAAACCTGAATAAGTATCAATGGAAACATGAATGAATTTCCAAGGGGCAAAGGATGGATATTGAGTTACATCCATTTGCCATGTCTCAAAGCACTAGTACCCCTGGGGTTGACCCCTTGTGGGATAGCAGATGCCTGTAGACTGCATGTTGGACATTGCTGAATTATGGCAGAGGCTTCTTGATGGGTAATACCAAATTGCTTGACAAGAGCCTTTTGTTCTGATGAAAATAGTCATGGCTTTCTCCTGCTGTTAAGGTATACAGACAGGAGGACGGGTTGGTTTTACATGCCTCATCTGCCATATGATTTCCTTCTGATAAAAATCCAGGAAGATGTTGATGACTTCTAATGTGTGCTACAAACAGTGGATGAGCACGGAGATGTAAAAATCCTGGAGCTGTAAAAAGTCTCATTAAAGGGACAGGGGTTGAGGGAGAAATGTAAGCATCGTATATACAAGAGACCAGATGTGAAACATACAGACTATCTGTAATAATGTTAAGGGGCTGATTGGGAAACATTGAAAGAGCAAGATTGAAGGCAGACAATTCTGCTTGTCTTGAGTAACTGGAATATGGCAAGCTTGTGCCAGGCCTTTAGCAGTTTGATGAAAAAAGTGATTGAAAAAAAATCAACAAAGCAATAGCCTTAAGAAAGAGACCCAGAAAGGGTCAAGTGACTACCTATGTAAGAAATATCTTGGTCTTGTAGTAGCTGTTGCAAAATTAAAAATAAGATCATGATTAGGGTAAATCCTGGGCATAATATAAGCACCTGGAAGATTAAAAATAATTTGACACACATAATGAGAGTCAGAGATTAAGTTGAAAGGCTGTTGAGAAAAAGTTTTGAAAGTTAAAATAGCAGGACACTTTCCAGGTATCATCATGAGAATCCTTGTAAAGGAAGAAGTCATTAAGTAAGCAAGCCAAAGTTCTTTAGGCAAACAATACAGCTTAGATAGTCAGGCAAAGGACATTGAAGAGATAAGTTATTCTGAAAATAAAATTGAAAATCAGACTTTACATAACTCCACCATTTATACCTTACTGTACTTATCAAAAATTAGAAGAAAAGTTATTTGCAAAGCCCATTGTAAACCTTTCATGACTTTACCTGTTGTGCTGGCAATAGCCATGCATTCTCCAGTTCTTGTTGTAAACCCTCCAGATGGAGTCAAATTTTAGTGTCAATTCTCTGCTTTAATCAGAATATGGATTAAGAGCATGTACAAAGTGCAGCTAGTTTTAAATTTTGATTCCCTTTGCTGAAACTGGGAACTGAGTCATCTTCAAAGATCCGGGCAAATTGCCCACCTGGGAACCGAGCCACCTTTACAGATAACGTTCCAGGCAATTTGCCAATCTCAGCCTATCTATCTGAGGCTCCTTTGTGTGAAAATCTCTAAAAATCAGGAGATGAAGCTATGTAACCTATGAAAAGTTACTTTCTAACCTCGCCTTTTTCAAGGCAAAAACTCAGAGCAGAGAAAAAAAATGGTTAAAGTGATCAAAAGCCTCATTCTCCCCGCCTCCACCCCTACAACAACCAGCGAAGACAAGAAGGGAGTAGCCTCATTCCCCCCCCCCGCCTCCACCCCTACAACAACCAGCGGAGACAAGAAGGGGAATGTTTAAAACAAATCTCATCCATTCTTTCCACTCAATATTCTTTTCACCAATAAATCACACACAAATAATTTTCATCATGAGTAAAGCACACACAAATACACACACAAATAATCCTATCTTTCTCAGGTCCACACTCTTTCTTACTCTCCTTTCAATCTGGGATAGGGGTCAATACTTTCTCACACCATCAACATACACTGTAATCTTGCAAATTTACAATTCTTTTCTGAGAGCCAATAAGCTCTATTGTAGAGGATCTCATCCCCCAGGGCTGGAAATGATTGCATACAGACACATTCTCACACACAATACCTCCAGCCCTGAGGAGGTTTGTCCCTTTAAGTTTCCACACATTTTTATTTTTTTTATAAACCTGTAGTTTGTTCTCAGAGCATTGGGAGAACTTAAGGCGGTTCCAATCACAAAGGTGATTGTGGGCCCGAACCACTGCCTATCTGCCCCCACAACTCTAAGTCCAATCCAAAAAGCCAATTTAATTCTCTGGTTGCCAAACATGTTACAATTAATTTATTTTGAACTTCAGCAATTCCAATTAGGGCTATACACAGGTAAAGGATATTTTCAATTCAATCCTATTCAATTCTGCATACACTTATTTACATTATTATACATACACAGCTAAGCTCAATTCTGCATGCAATTATTATACATTATTATACATCACATCTAAAGTTTTAATGTAAATCACATCATGAAAAGAATAGTAAACATTTTCATCTTCTCTTAGTTCTTCCTAACACATAACAATAAATGAACCATATTTTCTTTGAACAGCCCCATTGTACTGTATGGAGGGGCTTCCTAACAGATCTGTGTCTCATTCCATGCTTCTGATCAGCAGATCTAATTGTGGACTATTGAAATCAATAGGGCATGCCTTCCACTTTCAATTCTGCCATCCAGTGCATCAGAAGAGCAGTTGCCTGTATTCTAGTTACATAAGCATTACATCTGGGAGTGAATACCGTGGAAGTAACAGCTTCTTTTAAACTTTTAAGCATCCGCATTGATGTTCTCATGGAATTCAGCACCCCGATGGTCATAGGGTAAGCTGAAAGCGGAGGTTCAGTTCTTAGAGAAAGAGGAAGAAGCAACAAGGCAGAAAAAGTTCCTGCAGTCATGTCTGTATCCTCTGAAGGAGGAAAACTGCAGGAGCAGAAAAACTGTGTCTGCTGGGGAGCAGAGGCAACTTCAGGGACAGTAGGAGACTCATGGAGGTGGAGAGACCTTTGGCAAGGATTCCTCCGTATTAGAAGAAACAGAGCAGCAGAGCATCAGTAGAAGGAGGTTAGGATAGAAAAATAAGTAGAGATTTCTTAGAAAGAGGATAGACAGTGGTGCCATTAATCTTTTGTAAACAATTAGTCTTCTTCACCAGAGAATAGAGCTCATCCCTATGCCTTGACGAGTCCTTGAATTTGAAGAGCCCATTACTTACATGTGCGTGTCGCATCCAGGCGGGTAAGCAATGAGGGTGAAGGTGACGCACCTCTAGCCAGTGGTCGCGTCTCTGGACAACTCAACAGGTTGGGACCCCCAGATGTCACAGCAAGGCCTGTAACACTTTACTGGTTGTCCGAGGTTCCCTGCTGATGTTGTCCTGGGTTCCCGAGGAACAAGTCTCAGCCCTCGCCGAGACAATTTAGGGGTCCTCGCAAGGACAAAAAGCCAAATAAGAGACACCACACAAGTTTCTAAAGATGAGAAAGCACGAAGTGCCTGGGGTGATGTTGTGTCCCCGAACAGATGCAACAGTCTCTTTTATTAAGCAGATTTAGCAGGGAGGGGTAACTACAGAAAAGGGGAGCAGTGTGTGGAAAGTTACCAAACAAGCGTGAGTCTGAGCATCGTATCAACAAAATAACACCTGGGTTACAGGAAATCGTAAATTCCAACAGAATATAAACCTAAGCTCAGGAATAACAAAACTTAATTAGAGGAGGAAGGCAATTGGGTACTATAACTCAAGTCTGTTTAGACACTAGGTATTTTGCACTTCTGAAAGGAATGCGATGGGAGTAATACACATCAATTGTGCCAGGCTCCTGTTATCTTGTAGCTCTTAACAAGGGTATGTGATGTCACATTCTTTAGCTGTGAGGCCTGGAAAAACATAAGGTACCATATAACACCATTTGGCTGTGAGGCCTAGGAAAACATGAACCAAGGATATATCCATACACCTGTATGAGGATCTCTTCACCTTCTCAGACCTCAGCTTTTTAATGTGAACTCTTCGTCTTATCTTTCTCTTGGGGTAATGATGTTTTATACTTTGGTTGGTCCTGCCACCATAACTTCACAGTCATCACTCTAAAGAGACTTTCAAGGTTATCCTTACTTCTAAAGTATTCATAGTTAAGAGACATTTAAGTCTCCTGAAGTGAACAAATGGGCACCAGGCTAACACTGGTCAATCCTGATCCAAACTCTGTCAAGGACCTTGGAGTACTCATCTCAAATGATCTAAGTGCTAGAGCCCACTGTACCTACATAGCCAAAAAGGCATTAAGAGTTGTTAACCTAATCCTACGTAGCTTTTTCTCTGGTAACATCACACTACTAACTAGAGCATACAAAACATTTGCTAGACCAATACTTGAATACAGCTCATCAGTCTGGAACCCACATTACATATCTGATATTAATACAGTTGAGAAAATCCAGAAATATTTCACAAGGAGAGTCCTCCACTCCTCTACTCGTTGCTGAATACCTTATGCCACCAGACTTGAAATTCTAGACCTATAGAATCTAGAACTATGCTGCCTTCAGTCCGATCTAAGTAAAGTAAATAAAATTATGCATTGCAATGTCCTACCTGTCAATGAATACTTCAGCTTCAACCATAACAATACAAGAGCACACAATAGATACAAACTCAAGGTTAACCGCACCAAACTTGATTGCAGGAAATACGACTTCAGCAACAGAGTGGTCAATGTCTGGAATACTCTGTTTGATTCTGTGGTTTCTTCCCCAAACCCCCAAAACTTTAACCTTAGACTGTCTACTATTGACCTCACCCCTTTCCTAAGAGGTCTTTAGGGAGTGTGCATAAGCGCATCAACGTGCTTACTGTCCCTGTCCTATTGTTTCTTTTTTTTCTTGTACATATCCATTTCATGTATTCATAACTGTGTTTATACTTATACCTGTTATCTTATAATCGCTTGACAAAATAAATAAATAAAAAAAATAAAAAAAATAAATTTGAAAAAGCATCTTTAGGACAACTATGACCTGGATGACTGAGAATCCATAGACAACCTGTTGCACTTCATTTCATTGGAACTTGTCTCACTTCTTCTAACTGGCCAGAATTTGAAGTTACCACCCCAGCAGAAATGGCTTCTCCCAGAAGGGGTGAATCCAGCCAATAAGTAAACAAAGATACAGATAAACAAGTACTTGCCTTTTCTATACATTTGTCAGCCATCCCAGATAAACTATGCAGGGATACATAAGTAGCTGAGCAAAATCTACTTTGTTTTAAGGCTACATTAACAGAATCTTGTAAGTCAAAAAGTACAATCTTTCTGTCACCATTTTTAATTGCTTGATTCTTTAGGGTGTGTCCTCCTGTCTAAGTTTCTTTCTCTGATGGTTAAGAGACTGAGCACTGAGCTTCTTGTCTCTGACTGTTTCCCAGCCAGCAACTCTTTGCATTCTTTCACAAGTCCAAGCTTTAATATGCAAGACAAGCAAGCTCAGAGGATAAAAGTAGAGCTAACAAAATGTTCAGAAATGTTTTCAACTACTAAGATGGCAGCAAAGAGAAACAAATGGGTTTGGCTCACTGCTGCCACCTCTGTACAACCAATTTTTATAGCATAGCTGTATGTAGTAGCACTAGAAATATTTACTAAACGAATTGGAAGAGTAGCCAGAGAATAAAAAAAATTACTCCAGGAAGTAAATGGAACAATAGAATGAGAGAAAGTTGCAGAATAGAAAGTCAGATTTTTTGAAAGAAAAAGTCCTGAATGTTTTTTTTCTTGTTAGCCAAAGGGTGTGACATTGATCTCTTCATAAACTTGAAACCCAGTTCTACTGTTTTTTTTACTGCCACAGTAGCTCACCTTTTTATAACCCAGCTGGCCTCTTTCCCTGCATGAAATCTTGAGATCTCTGTTGAACTTACACTTTCTACCAACTGTTTTTTCTTTCTTTCCCAATCATGTAAAAATATATTTCCTGTTTCAAAAGAAAAAAAAACAGCAGCAATTCCTAATCTTCACATTTCCTCTTTGCAAAATTCTCTGGTACCCCAGCTTGCATTTTAAAAATAAACAACAATATTACTCTTGTTAATCCACCCAAATCCCAATTTATTGCTTAGTTCCTTTTATTTCCAATTGCCAAGAATTCAATCTTAAGGCAGAGTCGGCAGATGAAATAAACGACCTTCAAATAGGCAATTATTTTTCACTTTCTATGCATTTTGCCAGGGCTCCTCGCTCCAAGGATGAAATGGATTAGGAACTTATCTGAAGTTGATTTTAGAGCAGGAAGAGATAGAATGAATAAATACAGTGGCATAGTACATAGTAGAACGTGGGCCATTCATGTAACTTTAATCAGTTCTCTGGTCTGGAGTAACTTTTTGCTTGAAAGATACATAATTTTTAGTACTTCCTGTCACCCCAATTCAAAATGAGCATAACAATGTGGGTTTCCCAAGATGTATTTTAGCATTAGTATTAGATCTTCCCTTTTTCATGCGGCCGTTGATAAAATTAGGACTGCCAACATGATCACCAATGCCTCATGATGGATATGGCACAAGAAGAAGAAGAAGAATTAGATCTTCCCATGATTCAAACTATTTTCCAAAGCACCAAAAGGCAAGACAAGAAACAATGGATGGAAACTACCCAAGGAGAGAAACAATCTAGAACAGGGGTGTCAAACTTGCATTATCACAGCAATGTCACATGAGGTATCGGGACTTTTTTCCCCTTTGCTAAACCGGATGGGGGCAGGGGCAGCACATGAAGCATCCAGCCCGTGGGCCATGAGTTTGACACCCCTGATCTAGAACAAAGGAGAAATTTCCAATGGTAAGAACAGTCAACCAATGGAACAGCTTGCCTTCAGAAGTTGTGGGAGCTTCATCACTGGAGGCTTTCAAAGAGAGACTGGACAACCATTTGTCTGAAATGGTATAGGGCAAGGGTCTTCAAACTTGACAGCTTTAAGACTTTTGGACTTCAACTCCCAGAATTCTTCCTCCAGTCATGTAAGCTCAGGAATTCTGGGAATTGAAATCCACAAATCTTAAACTTGCCAAGTTTGAAGACCCTTGGTATAGGGTCTCCTGCTTGAGGAAGGGGCTGGATTAGAAGACCTCCAAGGTCCTTTCCAATCTATTATTCTATATTTTATGTTAGTAGTGTATCAGGCAATAAGGGATTCCAGCAAATTACTAGTTTATACTATTATGTAAAAGTAAAAAGTTGAGGTTTGTTGTTAATGATGCACCAAAGGGAGTCAGGACTCAATGCCTTTTATAAATTTTTATTCCCCTTTTCTTTCCCTCACTTCCTTTCCTTCCTATTTTCTTTACTTTTTTTGCATACTATATTCTAAACTAATAAAAACTGTTTTATAAGAGATTCCAGTATTTTCAGTCTTGAGCGAATACTTCAACATCTTCCCATGTAATGTTTAGAGCCTCTAAATCTTCCACAAACATCCTTTGCCATGTATTTTGAGGGTGACCTCTTGGGCATTTGGCAACCACCTCATGGCCATCTTGGGGATTCAATTGTTTTCCAAGCAGAATATGCCCTGCAAGTTGGAGTTTTCTGGGTGCAACATTGTCACTGTAGTTTGCAGGAGAAACTTTTCCGGAGCACTTCAGAACTGCTAGGAAAACAGCAAGAATAGAATAGAATAGAATAGAATAGAATAGAATAGAATAGAATAGAATAGAATAGAATTCTTGGTTGGCCTAGTGTGATTGGACACACAAGGAATTTGTCTTTGGTGCATATGCTCTCAGTGTACCTAAAAGAAAAGATACATTTGTCAAGAGTCAAGAATCAGAAGGTATAACACTTAATAATAGTCATAGCAATCAAATCATACTAGGAAACAGTCAACATAGATCATAAGGATACAAGCGACAAAATTACAGTCATACAAGTGGGAGGGAATGGGTGATAAGGAGTGATGAGAAGATTAATAGTAATAGTAGTGCAGACTTTGTAAATAGTTGGACAGTGTTGAGGGAATTATTTGTTTAGCAGAGTGATGGTGTTCAGGAAAAAATTCCTCTTGTGTCTAGTTGTTCTGGTGTGCAGTGCTCTATAGCGTCGTTTTGAGGGTAGGAGTTGAAACAATTTATGTCCGGGATGTGAGGGGTCTGTAGATATTTTCACAGCCCTCTTTTTGACTCGTGAGGATACAGGTCCTCCATGGAAGGCAGGTTGGTAGCCATTGTTTTTCTGAAGTCCTAATTACTCTCTGAAGTCTGTGCCTGTCCTGTTGGGTTGCAGAAGCAAACCAGACAGTTATAGAGGTGTAGATGACAGAAGAATCTCAAGAAAATTTAGTCAAACCAAGGCATATACACAAGAGTTGCAAGGGACCTTGGAGGTCTTCTAGTCCACCTGATCAAACAGGAGACCCTATACCATTTCAGACAAATAGGTATCCAATCCCTTCTTTTTTTAAAAAAAAAGTGTTGGAGCATTCACAACTTCTGGAGACAAGTCGTTCCACTCATTAATTGTTCTAACTGTCAGAAATTTCTCCTTAGTTCTTAATTAAATAACTGCATCCAATATTTCAAACATCTGATAAGCAAGCTTCAATATCAAGCTTCCCTTTCAAGAGCACGTCAGGATATTAAAAGGAAGTTCCACTGTTTTATGCGATATGACACATCTCTTTCAGACAAGGGGTTCCTTTCATCCCGTCTTTTGAACGAGGCATCGTGAAAACAGGACCTCCTTCTGTGACAGTCAAAACAAATGCTTCATCTGTAGACAGGTAAAGCACACTTCTTTCAAGCCAACCTAACCCATCTCTTTGCTCGACAATGTTAACATGACATTTAGAAAACTAGTGGGGAGACAGAGCAAAAGAAAAGGGATTTCTCTCCTCTCTCTCTCTCTTTCTCTTTTGCTCCCTCTCTCCCTCTCTCTCTCTCTCTCTCTCCTCTCTCCTCTCCTCTCTCTCTCTCTCTCATTGTCACAAAAAGAAGGCAATTCTGGAGTCTTCGGTAGCTAAGGATGCGATCCAATGGCTTTAACTTTTTTTTTAGGTCTTTGCGTTCTTTCCCTCCTTCCTTCCTTTCCTTTTGAGAATTATGCCAAAAAAACTGGGAGAAAAGAAAGGCAAGTATTAAAGGTCAACTCTACACTGGTGATGGGAGTGCCTGTTTATATGGCAAGACACTTCTATTTAAAACCCTGGCAAAGTAAACACCAGCTCTGTTGCTGAAGCAGATGGCCTTTACGGATTACTGGGAACGTGTGTTGAACAAGAACATATGAATAAGAGGCAATTACAAGGCAGCAGGACAAGGAGAAAGAGCAGCTGTATCTCCGTTTTAGAGGTAGGACCCCCCCCCCCAAATGACACTGCTTTGCAAGCTCCGCATTTATACTTTACTTCCTGGGTTAGCATCTCCGTCTCATAACACAAGGGATGTCCCAGAACATAAAGTCACTTTTTCAATCAAGCAACTCTTTCAACAAGGATGCCATATTATTAAGGCTATTTTTAAAATATATGGAGGGAGGGAGGGAGGGGAGAGAAAGAGAGAGAATTATTATTGTTGTTGTTACTCACAAAAATGACAGTGTACACAGCAAACGAGATAACTGTGCTGGGTTTCGTATTACAAATCACTAGTCGAACACTGCCCAAGCATTTAGGACTGTGTGATGTATCATCGGATTATGCAAGCAGAACCAGAAAAATGAGGCTACCAAAAAAGGATGTATAAATTATTATTATTATTATTATTATTATTATTATTATTATTACAGTGTACACAGCAAACGAGATAACTGTGCTGGGTTTCATATTACAAATCACTAGTCGAACACTTCCCAAGCATTTAGGACTGTGTGATGTATTGCCGGATTATGCAAGCAGAACCAGAAAAACAAGGCTACCAAAAAAGGATGTACTATTATTATTATTATTATTATTATTATTATTATTATTATTATTATTTACACAGTCAGCCAGGACAAAGGGTGACATGATAGCAGAGTTCCAACATTTGAGGGAAGAGGGAGTCAAGCTATTCTCCAAAGCACCTGAAGGCAGGACAAGAAGCAATGGATGGGAATTAATCAAGGAGAGAAGCAATTTAGAACTAAGGAGAAATTTCCTAAAAATTAGAACAATTAACCCACAAAATGGCCTATTTTCAGAAGTTGTGAATGTTCCATCAATGGATATATTTAAGAAGAGATTGGTCAGCCACTTGTATGAAATGATATAGAGTCAAGGGTGGGGTTCTACTGGTTTGGACCAGTTTCGGTGAACCGGTAGTTCGGTGAGCATTTGGCTCTGCCCACCTGTCCCTGCCCTTTTCCTGTGCTTAATTTCCTAATTTTTTCAGCACAGTTGATT
>CM019153.1:48442814-48479441 GCA_009733165.1 Naja naja | reverse complement strand
TTCATGTATTCATAACTGTGTTTTATACTTATACCTGTTATCTTATAATCGCTTGACAAAATAAATAAATAAAAAAAAATAAAAATAAATAAATTTGAAAAAGCATCTGTAGGACAACTACGACCTGGATGACTGAGAATCCATAGACAACCTGTTGCACTTCATTTCATTGGAACTTGTCTCACTTCTTCTAACTGGCCAGAATTTGAAGTTACCACCCCAGCAGAAATGGCTTCTCCCAGAAGGGGTGAATCCAGCCAATAAGTAAACAAAGATACAGATAAACAAGTACTTGCCTTTTCTATACATTTGTCAGCCATCCCAGATAAACTATGCAGGGATACATAAGTAGCTGAGCAAAATCTACTTTGTTTTAAGGCTACATTAGCAGAATCTTGTAAGTCAAAAAGTACAATCTTTCTGTCACCATTTTTAATTGCTTGATTCTTTAGGTGTGTCCTCCTGTCTAAGTTTCTTTCTCTGATGGTTAAGAGACTGAGCACTGAGCTTCTTGTCTCTGACTGTTTCCCAGCCAGCAACTCTTTGCATTCTTTCACAAGTCCAAGCTTTAATACGCAAGACAAGCAAGCTCAGAGGATAAAAGTAGAGCTAACAAAATGTTCAGAAATGTTTTCAACTACTAAGATGGCAGCAAAGAGAAACAAATGGGTTTGGCTCACTGCTGCCACCTCTGTACAACCAATTTTATAGCATAGCTGTATGTAGTAGCACTAGAAATATTTACTAAACGAATTGGAAGAGTAGCCAGAGAATAAAAAAAAATTACTCCAGGAAGTAAATGGAACAATAGAATGAGAGAAAGTTGCAGAATAGAAAGTCAGATTTTTTGAAAGAAAAAGTCCTGAATGTTTTTTTTTCTTGTTAGCCAAAGGGTGTGACATTGATCTCTTCATAAACTTGAAACCCAGTTCTACTGTTTTTTTTACTGCCACAGTAGCTCACCTTTTATAACCCAGCTGGCCTCTTTCCCTGCATGAAATCTTGAGATCTCTGTTGAACTTACACTTTCTACCAACTGTTTTTTTTCTTTCTTTCCCAATCATGTAAAAAATATATTTCCTGTTTCAAAAGAAAAAAAAAACAGCAGCAATTCCTAATCTTCACATTTCCTCTTTGCAAAATTCTCTGGTACCCCAGCTTGCATTTTAAAAATAAACAACAATATTACTCTTGTTAATCCACCCAAATCCCAATTTATTGCTTAGTTCCTTTTATTTCCAATTGCCAAGAATTCAATCTTAAGGCAGAGTCGGCAGATGAAATAAACGACCTTCAAATAGGCAATTATTTTTCACTTTCTATGCATTTTGCCAGGGCTCCTCGCTCCAAGGATGAAATGGATTAGGAACTTATCTGAAGTTGATTTTAGAGCAGGAAGAGATAGAATGAATAAATACAGTGGCATAGTACATAGTAGAATGTGGGCCATTCATGTAACTTTAATCAGTTCTCTGGTCTGGAGTAACTTTGCTTGAAAGATACATAATTTTTAGTACTTCCTGTCACTCCAATTAAAAATGAGCATAACAATGTGGGTTTCCCAAGATGTATTTTAGCATTAGTATTAGATCTTCCCTTTTTTCATGCGGCCGTTGATAAAATTAGGACTGCCAACATGATCGCCAATGCCTGATGATGGATATGGCACAAGAAGAAGAAGAAGAATTAGATCTTCCCATGATTCAAACTATTTTCCAAAGCACCAAAAGGCAAGACAAGAAACAATGGATGGAAACTACCCAAGGAGAGAAACAATCTAGAACAGGGGTGTCAAACTTGCATTATCACAGCAATGTCACATGAGGTATCGGGACTTTTTTCCCCTTTGCTAAACCAGATGGGGGCAGGGGCAGCACATGAAGCATCCGGCCCGTGGGCCATGAGTTTGACACCCCTGATCTAGAACAAGGAGAAATTTCCAATGGTAAGAACAGTCAACCAATGGAACAGCTTGCCTTCAGAAGTTGTGGGAGCTTCATCACTGGAGGCTTTCAAAGAGAGACTGGACAACCATTTGTCTGAAATGGTATGGGCAAGGGTCTTCAAACTTGACAGCTTTAAGACTTTTGGACTTCAACTCCCGAATTCTTCCTCCAGTCATGTAAGCTCAGGAATTCTGGGAATTGAAATCCACAAATCTTAAACTTGCCAAGTTTGAAGACCCTTGGTATAGGGTCTCCTGCTTGAGGAAGGGGCTGGATTAGAAGACCTCCAAGGTCCTTTCCAATCTATTATTCTATATTTTATGTTAGTAGTGTATCAGGCAAAAAGGGATTCCAGCAAATTACTAGTTTATACTATTATGTAAAAGTAAAAAGTTGAGGTTTGTTGTTAATGATGCACCAAAGGGAGTCAGGACTCAATGCCTTTTATAAATTTTTATTCCCCTTTTCTTTCCCTCACTTTCCCCCCCCCTTTCCCTTCCCTATTTTCCCGAACATTTACTTTTGTATTTTCTTTGCATACTATATTCTAAACTAATAAAAACTGTTTTATAAGAGATTCCAGTATTTTCACTCTTGAGCGAATACTTCAACATCTTCCCATGTAATGTTTAGAGCCTCTAAATCTTCCACAAACATCCTTTGCCATGTATTTTGAGGGTGACCTCTTGGTCATTTGGCAACCACCTCATTGCCATCTTGGGGATTCAATTGTTTTCCAAGCAGAATATGCCCTGCAAGTTGGAGTTTTCTGGTGCACATTGTCACTGTAGTTTGCAGGAGAAACTTTTCCGGAGCACTTCAGAACTGCTAGGAAAACAGCAAGAATAGAATAGAATAGAATAGAATAGAATAGAATAGAATAGAATAGAATAGAATAGAATAGAATTCTTGGTTGGCCTAGTGTGATTGGACACACAAGGAATTTGTCTTTGGTGCATATGCTCTCAGTGTACCTAAAAGAAAAGATACATTTGTCAAGAGTCAAGAATCAGAAGGTATAACACTTAATAATAGTCATAGGGTACAGTAAGCAATCAAATCATACTAGGAAACAGTCAATATAAATCATAAGGATACAAGTGACAAAGTTACAGTCATACAGTCACAAGTGGGAGGGAATGGGTGATAAGGAGTGATGAGAAGATTAATAGTAATAGTAGTGCAGACTTTGTAAATAGTTGGACAGTGCTGAGGGAATTATTTCTTTAGCAGAGTGATGGTGTTCAGGAAAAAATTCCTCTTGTGTCTAGTTGTTCTGGTGTGCAGTGCTCTATAGCGTCATTTTGAGGGTAGGAGTTGAAACAATTTGTGTCCGGGATGTGAGGGGTCTGTAGATATTTTCACAGCCCTCTTTTTGACTCGTTGAGGATACAGGTCCTCCATGGAAGGCAGGTTGGTAGCCATTGTTTTTTCTGAAGTCCTAATTACTCTCTGAAGTCTGTGCCTGTCCTGTTGGGTTGCAGAAGCAAACCAGACAGTTATAGAGGTGTAGATGACAGAAGAATCTCAAGAAAATTTAGTCAAACCAAGGCATATACACAAGAGTTGCAAGGGACCTTGGAGGTCTTCTAGTCCAATGCACTGATCAAACAGGAGACCCTATACCATTTCAGACAAATAGGTATCCAATCCCTTCTTTTTTTAAAAAAAAAAGTGTTGGAGCATTCACAACTTCTGGAGACAAGTCGTTCCACTCATTAATTGTTCTAACTGTCAGGAAATTTCTCCTTAGTTCTTAATTAAATAACTGCATCCAATATTTCGCGAACATCTGATAAGCAAGCTTCAATATCAAGCTTCCCTTTCAAGAGCCCTTCACGTCAGGATATTAAAAGGAAGTTCCACTGTTTTTATGCGATATGACACATCTCTTTCAGACAAGGGGTTCCTTTCATCCCGTCTTTTGAACGAGGCATCGTGAAAACAGGACCTCCTTCTGTGACGAAGTCAAAACAAATGCTTCATCTGTAGACAGGTAAAGCACACTTCTTTCAAGCCAACCTAACCCATCTCTTTGCTCGACAATGTTAACATGACATTTAGAAAACTAGCGGGGGGAGACAGAGCAAAAAGAAAAGGGAATTTCTCTCCCTCTCTCTCTCTCTTTCTCTTTTGCTCCCTCTCTCCCTCTCCCTCTCCCTCTCTCTCTCTCTCATTGTCACAAAAAGAAGGCAATTCTGGAGTCTTCGGTAGCTAAGGATGCGATCCAATGGCTTTAACCTTTTTTTTTTAGGTCTTTGCGTTCTCTCCCTCCTTCCTTCCCTTCCTTTTGAGAATTATGCCAAAAAAACTGGGAGAAAAGAAAGGCAAGTATTAAAGGTCAACTCTACACTGGTGATGGGAGTGCCTGTTTATATGGCAAGACACTTCTATTTAAAACCCTGGCAAAGTAAACACCAGCTCTGTTGCTGAAGCAGATGGCCTTTACGGATTACTGGGAACGTGTGTTGAACAAGAACATATGAATAAGAGGCAATTACAAGGCAGCAGGACAAGGAGAAAGAGCAGCTGTATCTCCGTTTTAGAGGTAGGACCCCCCCCCAAATGACACTGCTTTGCAAGCTCCGCATTTATACTTTCCTTTACTTCCTGGGTTAGCATCTCCGTCTCATAACACAAGGGATGTCCCAGAACATAAAGTCACTTTTTCAATCAAGCAACTCTTTCAACAAGGATGCCATATTATTAAGGCTATTTTTAAAATATATGGAGGGAGGGAGGGAGGGGGAGAGAAAGAGAGAGAGAGAATTATTATTGTTATTGTTATTGTTACTCACAAAAAAATGACAGTGTACACAGCAAACGAGATAACTGTGCTGGGTTTCGTATTACAAATCACTAGTCGAACACTGCCCAAGCATTTAGGACTGTGTGATGTATCATCGGATTATGCAAGCAGAACCAGAAAAATGAGGCTACCAAAAAAGGATGTATAAATTATTATTATTATTATTATTATTATTATTATTATTATTATTACAGTGTACACAGCAAACGAGATAACTGTGCTGGGTTTCGTATTACAAATCACTAGTCGAACACTTCCCAAGCATTTAGGACTGTGTGATGTATTGCCGGATTATGCGAGCAGAACCAGAAAAACAAGGCTACCAAAAAAGGACGTATTATTATTATTATTATTATTATTATTATTATTATTATTTACACAGTCAGCCAGGACAAAGGGTGACATGATAGCAGAGTTCCAACATTTGACGGAAGAGGGAGTCAAGCTATTCTCCAAAGCACCTGAAGGCAGGACAAGAAGCAATGGATGGGAATTAATCAAGGAGAGAAGCAATTTAGAACTAAGGAGAAATTTCCTAAAAATTAGAACAATTAACCCACAAAATGGCCTATTTTCAGAAGTTGTGAATGTTCCATCAATGGATATATTTAAGAAGAGATTGGTCAGCCACTTGTATGAAATGATATAGAGTCAAGGGTGGGGTTCTACCGGTTTGGACCAGTTTCGGTGAACCGGTAGTTCCGGTGAGCATTTGGCTCTGCCCACCTGTCCCTGCCCTTTTCCTGTGCTTAATTTCCTAATTTTTTTCAGCACAGTTGATTTGTGTGGCAGAGCGGTTTGACGCGCATCAGTGGTTTTACTCACCGGAGATGCAGCAGAAGGTAAGTTGAGGTGAAAATGGGCTTTTTAAAATGTAGAGCACACACATGAAGTGCGTGCCCACCAAACTGGATGTTACACCAGTTGAATCACAACACTGTATAGAGTCTCCTGGTTGAATAGGGGCAGGGATGGGATGCTACAGGTTCTGCCCAGCTCTATAGAACCGGTAGCTCTGAAGAGCAGTAGACACCGAACCAGTTCTGTGTCTGCTGCTGTTTGGCCCTCCTGCCCTCCGGGCTCTTACCTGTCCTTTATTTCCTGCTTTTTCAACCTCAGCTGCTTTGCACAGCACAGCTGAGGTTGAAAAAGCAGGAAAAAAAGCTGCTTTCTGAACGCTGCGCATCTGCACGCAGCGCTTTTCAGCTGTCCAGACAGCACAGCTCAAGCGTTTTGTACACGCGCGCAAAGCGTTACAGCGAACCAGTAGTAACACCAGTTGAATCCCACCCCTGAATAGGGGGTTGGACTAGAAGACCTCCACAGATCCTTCCAACTCTATTATTCTGTTATTTCTGTTATAGGCATAGCCTCTAGTAAGTCCAACATGTTCATATGAGCCTCTGTATTAACACACACACACACACCTCAAAGTTAATAGAGAAGGTAAATATCTAGGAAGACTCTTCCATGGCCAAGAATTCAATGGACTATGAAGGCTTAGTGAAGATTGAGAACAGAGAACATTTTTACAGTTCATCAGAACCTTCTTTTGCATAAGGAATTTACTTATTTTCTAGTTTTATACAAACTACCGAATTCTAGGCACAACGGTTCACACAGATCATTCAGCCAAACACCCACCCACAGAGAGACACAAATACACATGCAAAGCAAGGAGCAAAAGACCCACAACCAAGATTACTACTAAATAAGCTCAGCATGGGGTGCAGATGGAGCAACTAAGTTTTGTTTTTGCTTTTAACTGACCTGGTTAAAAGGTTGTGAAAACGTAAACATTACCTCCAGTCTGCCTTCCATTAAGCAGCATTTCATCCAAATTGTGAAAACAGGTCTCTGATTGCATTCTCATCCTTCATCTTGGAAAATTATTTCAGTGGCCAATGCTGTGGACCCTGAGCTATGGACCATCCATGAATTAAGATTGACAGAGAGATTAACAGAGTTGGAAGGGACCTTGTAGGTCATCTAGTCCAACCCACCACCCAAGCAGGAGACCCTACACCATTTCTGACAGATGGCAGCCCAGTCTCTTCCTGAAAACCTCCAGTAATGAAGCTCTCACAACTTCCAAAGGCAACTTCTGTTTCATGGGTTGATTGATCTCACTGTCAGAAAATTTCTAGGTTGAATCTCTTCCTTGATCACTTTCCATCCGTTATTCCTTGTCTGGCTTTCAGGTGTTCTGGAAAAAAGGTTGACCCCTTCCTCGTCTCTGTGGCAGCCCCTCAAATATTGGAAGATGCTATCCTGTCTCCCCTGGTCCTTCTCTTCCCCAGACTAGCCAGGCCCAATTTCTGCAACCGTTCATCGTATGTTTTAGCCTCCAGTCTCCTAATCATCCTGGTTGCTCTTCTCTGCCCTTTTTCTATAGTCTCAACATATTTTCTATAGTGTGGTGACCAAAACTGGATGCAGTACTCTAGGTGTGGTCTTACTAAGGCTTTATAGAGTGGTATTAGTATCTCACTTGATCTTAATTGTATCCCTCTGTTAATCAAGCTTAGGATTGTGTTGGCTTTTTTGGCTGCCACTGCATACTGCTGGCTCATATTTAAGTGGTTGTCCACCAAGATCCCTCTCACAGTTAGTGCTATTTGGATACATATGGAATCTCTGTAGGACTTTATGTCCTTCTGTAAAAAAGTAAGAAGGACCTGATGCAAATATTATGACTGTGCAGAACAATTTCTGAACCATGCCTGGAAATAGGAGGAGCAATTCAAAGAAAAAAAATAGAGATTCGGGAGTCAGGAGGTCAACTTCACTCTCCAGAACAGGCAGTATGTTAACAGGAGGTGGTTGTTTGATGGTTTAGCCAGAACAGTGGCTTTGACACTGTCCCATCATCTTTCTGGCTTTTGTGGCCCACCAGCTGCCAGAGGAGCTGGCGGCAGACTCAGACAATGAGGAGGTTGTGGAGGACCATGAGGCAGTACTGGAATCTGGGGAAGGCTCTGATAAGTGCTCTGAATTGGAGGCAGAGATGGGGCCAGGACCACCAGACAGTTATCAGCTGCCTTTGGAGTTGGAGATCAGTGAGGCAGAAGCAGGGGTGGGATTCTACTGGTTTGGACCAGTTCTATAGACCCAGTTGTTATGATTCTGCACCGTTCGGAGAACTGGCAAATCGTGCCCCTGGCTGGCCCCGCCTCTCTCTGCCTGCCCCTCCCCTCCCCAATCAGTCAGTCCTTATCGCACATGTGCAACATTGCGTGCATGCCCGACATTGCTGACTGGGTTCTTCCCTGTCCAGTCACTCTTTAAGTTATTTCTTTTTTTTCCCTCCCGACCATCAGCTGTTCCTATGATCAGCTGTGCTGGGATTCCCCTCATCATCTTACTTCTTCACCCAGGAGGTTTCCCTGAGGCCCAGGAAGGCAAAAAAATGGAGGAGGGGCACAGCACCCTCCCTGGGCTCCATTTTTTGCCTCCTGGATCCCAGGAAGTGAAAGTTTCACTTCCTGGGAAAGTGAAACTTTCTGGGAGCAAAAACACCCCCCAGGAGGCTTCCCTGAGGCCCAGAAGGCCCTCAAAATGGGGGGGGGTTGCTGGAAAAAAAACAAGCCACACCCACCTAATCACATGGCCATGCCCACCTAGCCACACCCACAGAACCGGTTGTTAAAATTTTTGAATCCCACCCCTGGGCAGAAGAACAGCTGGGGCCTGTTCCCAGTGTATGCATTGAGCTGGTTCTTCAGGTCCTCTCTTATCCTTTGGTAGTAAATTAGATGTTG
This sequence comes from Naja naja, assembly GCA_009733165.1. Classification (NCBI taxonomy): domain Eukaryota; kingdom Metazoa; phylum Chordata; class Lepidosauria; order Squamata; family Elapidae; genus Naja; species Naja naja. Next base: position 48,470,925 of record CM019153.1, on the reverse strand, counting down.
GTGTTTTCCATGCCTTCTCATGCAATAGTGGGACACCATTGTAGTAGCGACTGGTTCATATATCTGCTCTCTAGTCCACTGTTTCTTCCACCACATCAGTCTCAACTACTGACTGTCTCTTGATTGTCATACAGTCACACTTCTTCAATATCTGTATTCAGTGATGGAATGATTGTAGTTGAAGTTGCCAGAAAAAGATGAGAAGGTGAATAGGATTTGGTACAGAAGATTCCACCATCCCTAATAATTAGACATATTTTAAGATGACAGCAGCATGGCCTGATAGGAACTATAGGAAGAAATTTAGGGATACGTTAGACATAATGGGAAAGATATTAGCCATATATTTCCCTCCCCTAAACATGTAGATTGGTAGTGATTCCACCAATCACCATTAGCCATTCTAGCACAGTGGCTAGAATGCAGTTTTGCAGGCTAATTCTGCTGACTGCCAGCAGTTTGATTCTAACAGGTTCAAGATTGACTCAGCCTTCCATCCTTCCGATGTCAGTAAAATGAGGACCCATATTGTTGGGAGCAAGATGCTGACTCTTTAAACCATTTAGAGAGGCCTGTAAAGCACTATGAAGCACTGTATAAGTCTAAGTATTCTCATGAAGAACACAAGAAGTATTGGAAGACTAAGTTTACTCTCTAATTCTGCCAACTGCCAGCAGTTTGATTCTGACTGGTTCAAGGTTGACTCAGCTTTCTGTACTTCCGAGGTCAGCCAAATGAGGACCCACATTGTTGGGGGCAAGATGCTGACTCTGTAAACTGCTTAGAGAGGCCAGTAAAGCAATGTAAAGCAATATATAAGTCTAAGTGCTATTGCTATTGCTACATGAGGGCGTGGGGGCGATATAAAAGGAATGATAACTTCATACCATTTTTCTTTGCAAAGTACATTTTTAATAGTAATTTATTTAACATTATCTGTTTATTATTTTTGGTAAAGACATGGAGAGTCATTGTAGTTTTGGTCACCACACTATAAAAAGATATTGAGACTCTAGAAAAAGTGCAGAGAAAAGCAATCGGGATGATTAGGGGACTGGAGGTTAAAACATATGAAGAATGGTTGCAGGAACTGGGCATGGCTAGTCTAGTGAAGAAAAGGACCAGTGGAGACATGATAGCAGTCTTCCAATATTTGAGGGGCTGCCACAGAGAGGAAGGGGTCAAGCTATTTTCTAAAGCACCTGTAGGCCAGACAAGGAATAATGGATGGAAACTGAACAAGGGGAGATTTAACCTGGAAATAAGGAGAAACTTTCTGACAGTGAGAACAATCAACCGATGGAACAGAAGTTGCCCTCAGAAGTTGTGGGAGCGCCATCACTTGAGACTTTCAAGAAGAGATTGGACTCCCATCTAACAGAAATGGTGTAGGGTCTCCTGCTTGGGCAGGGGGGTTGAACTAGATGATCTACAAGGTCCCTTCCAACTCTGATTATCTGTTATCTGTTAGGCCTTGTGTGGTGGAGGCCAAGCTAGTAAAGGTTATATACTGAACACTGCAGGACAAAAGATGATTACTGATGCATCATGTTCCTGAATGACTGAACAAGGGACCTCTTTGACTTCTTCAAAGGGATGCTGAAGGCAAGTACATGCATGCATGCCTGCCATTAAGATGCCCATGCTTGATTATGCTTCAACTCATAGCCAGTCACCCCTTGGCAGGTTGCTTGTTCAGCCACAGCAGATCTTTAACATTCTGAGGTCAATGAGGCTTGTAAAAATCCGGTGAATCATGTCTGAAAAGCCCTTTGTTATTCACAATACTTGGGACATGCTAACTACTGGCTTAATTCCAGTAAGATCATGTAGCTGCCATCCGAAAAGTTAGCATTTACAGTTTGAGCAAATTTTGTTTCAGGAAAAACAAAAGTCTGGGCATTGTCTTTAATATAAAACACAGCTTTCTAGAGTTCCTGCTTTTCTTCAAGTTTCAAAAGAAAATATGTTTCTTTCAGTAACATATCTTGTGCTCTGTGTGTTTGCCCCTTCACACAGTTCTTGAATTCCTCTACAGAAGGATGGAAACTGTGATATTGATATTGTTGTGAAGATAATGAATAAGATCTAATCCTTGATTGCTGCTTCTTTATTCAGTTAATTAATAACCTAGTAGCCATTCAACTGTGGAAATAATAAACAGAGGTGAGCTGTTCACAGTGGATGTGTTATTACATGAACACTGGAACTCTCAGTAACGGTGAATATATATTGACAATCTTTTCTCTTGAATGTACATATTTTAGCTAATTGGGACCCTCCAATCTTATAACATGCCAGTGATTAAAAATACTCTTTTCACATCCCCTGTCTTAGTTTTAAAAATGAAATACCTCATTTGTTTTATCGTATTTCAATAAAATAATATAATATATAAAAGACTAAGGCAATTACCAAGTTATTATTCTTATTAAATAAATTACCTGTCAAGTTTCATTTTCAAAGTATAGCACATTTTTAATTATTTTTCTTTTAAATGAATATCTTGCAATGTGTTAATTTTTATACGAAGAAAAAGGGTTTGTGTTTTGATAGGCAGTATAATTGTGCACAGGTGCTGTGGCATTACTTGTACTGCAAAAATCCGTCGGAGCAGAAGATAGCAGGAATTTAACATTTCTCACCATCTAGTGGATGTCTGTACTTTTGCAACCCAGAAGGTAACCTTATTAGAGCTGTGATGGCACAGTGGTTAGAATGTGGTACTTCAGGCTGACTCAGTGCTCACTGCCAGGAGTTCAATCCTGACCGGCTCAAGGTTGACTCAGACTTCCATCCTTTTGAGGTCGGTAAACTTAAGATCCAGATTGTTGGGGGCAGCAGGCCGACTCTGTAAACTGCTTAGAAAGGGCTGTAAAGCATTGTGAAGCAGTATATAAGTCTAAGTGCTATTGCTATTCTCTACTGAGGACAAGAATTCAGATCATAAAGCACAATATTAGGAAGAAAAAAGAAAAGTGCAACCTCAAATGTGACATGTCATTGTTTTACTCACATAATTCAAACATTTTTTTTAATTTAGCCAAGAAGAAAAATCACTACTTAACTTGGAATTTGAAAGTCAAAACATTTTCTACCCATCTTTTTACTTCACTGTCACGTTTTGTGGAATAGCTGTAATATTTTAAAGGGCTGCTGGTTGCTATTTTGAATTCTAATATGACATCATTTTCAAGAAATTAGTAAATAAATTAATAGTTAAAATGCTAAGAAGACAGCTATGTGATACTTACAAAACATAAAGTGGCAGCTTCTTCTTAATTCTTCCTAATATTCAAGAGGAAGATATGCAGTCTTTTGATTTCATGTCTTTTTTCCCCACAGTGCTCACTGAAGCTGCTTCCCAAAATTAGCATTTTAACTAAAATGGTCCAAAGGGAATATTTGGGTTCTTGGCTGAGGAAAGAAACCTCGTTCTCTGACTTATTATGAACACATGGACTTCAAATATGAGTCTTCAAATACTGAACTTTTAAGAATGTAACACAATATATGTATCTGTTGTAAAGCTACAGCACTGTATTTGAAATGAAATTGACCCATTATATAAAAAATAATTAAGCAAAGCACAGAATCTAAGACTGATACCATTTAAACACAGCACAGTCCATAGTTAATTGGACTCTAACTGAGATTTGTGACAAACAAGTCTAATAAATAATAACAATAATAACAATAACAATACAATGTCCTGCCAATAGATATAGAACAACAATGTAGAATTACTAATGAAAGCAACAACTGTGTAGTTAATAATGAAAGCAAAGGCAGTGCTAACACTAATAGCTGCTTTGAATGTAATCCCAAAACATCTGGAATATCACTTGAACACCATCAGCATTGACAAAATCACCACCAGTCAATTGCATAAGGCAGCTTTACTCGAACGGTTTACATTGTTGCAATAATAACACAATCAAACATCCACATCTACCTATCACAGGTCTTGGGAAGAATAGAACAGAACAGAACAGAACAGAACAGAACAGAACAGAATAGAATAGAATAGAATAGAATAGAATAGAATAGAATTCTTTATTGGCCAAGTGTGATTGGACACACAAGGAATTTGTCTTGGTGCAAATGTTTTCAGCGTACATAAAAGAAAAGATACATTCGAAGGACTCAGGAGGCAGATAAAAATGCCAAATTCAGTCTGAACATCTAGTTGACTGAGTGACAAACCATAATAATTGACAGATATTTCTTCACTGGCTAGTCAAGAAACCCGATCGCAGAATCTTTAATCATAGTTTTGAAAATATTAGATATATCCGTAAGATCATGTAAAATCTCTTGTCCATGAGCACAATCAAAGGCTTATATAGAGCAGGGTGCCAGGTCAAAGGCAACCTGGTTTATTTAGTTTAGGACTATGATATCTGAGCTTCAGAAACCCAAATTACTATGTGAGGGCAGAAGAAAGAAATAATCAGTATTTATTTGCTGACAATGACTGTGATTTGGATGTTTCAGGACAGATTTGATGGCTCTAAATTAGATGGTATATAAATTATAAGATTCTAGGTTGTCTCTGGTAGATCTATATACTAAGTGGGGCTAATATTTCATGGATCTGATAAGGAAGCTTTAGAACTTAAATTGTCATATTAGGAAATGTCAGCTTTGGATATGTGATTTTTTTTTTGCCTTTTAATGACCCTGTAATCCCTTGTGGGGTGGAGTCAGGGCAACTGAATGGATCTGAGTGTTTACTGGCCAGATGCCCTTCCTATTGCCAATGTGGAGCTTTGTTCAGCAAATATTATATATTCTTATTGTGCCCAGAGAGAGAAATATCTGCCACTGCCTAGCATTAATGCTTTGGATATGTGAATCCCCATTAAAAACCTGAAAATAAATTAAGCCTACTTAAAAATAGGTTCATCCTTATCTTAAACAAGATAACTTTATCTTAGTTTCTTTGAATGCCTATGGAGATTTTCAGTCATCCAGGCCATGATTGTCTCAAAGGTGTTTTTCCAAGAGGACTTTCTGGAAAGAATTATGCAAATCAAGAAGAGATTTATAGAGATAGGTCCTTGAAATACTGGAAGCAGCTGGTCAGCAAATTCAATTGCTAAGATATTATACCAGGTAATTTTGATTTGCACTACAAGTCCCATGATGCTTCAGCAAAAAAGAAGAAATAGCATCATCTGCAGCAACAAAGAGGCTAGCTGAATGCTTGGCTGCTTAGAAAACAATAAAAGCTACCTTTTCTTATTCACTGAGCATCTTATGCTATTGTAGTAAGAAATCACATTCTTGTTTCTTTCTTGGCATTTATACTGATGCCTTGTGATTATACTGTGTATAGAAATAAAAGAAAAAAGTCATATTCTGGTTTTCGATTTTTGACAAGTTGTTCGAAAATTTACCTTTGCAATAAAAATGTTCTCACAAAATGTGACATTCTCTTGTTTCACTAATCTCCACTGATTAATTACATTACTGACATATGGCTATTGCCAGAATGTTGCAAGGGAAGAAGGGATGACAGATTTTGACTATTATTGTAATAATATTGATTTCTGAGGCCTGGCAAATTTCACAGATTCTCTATTTGCCCATCTAGGAAATATTTCCAAATTCATATTGCTTTGGGGGACCATTGTCATATCAGCTTCAGTAGTGACCTTTCCTGAGCATACTCAATAAAGAAATAACTTTATGGTTAATAAACAGTAAATGAAAAAGCAGATGCAATCCCATCCATCTGCAACAAATTCCACTGTAAAAATGTTTGCCTGTGGATTCTCTGATAAGGGTAAAGATAATTAACGATTTTGGAGAAGGGATAAACTTATGGAGTAAAGATACAAGAAGCTAATGGAGGGGTATCACTGTTTCTCATATTACAGAAATGTATGTCACTATGTCATTTATACTGTATGAAATGATAACATTTTGCAAACAGGTAAGTGCTTCGATATAGCTCGGTAATCATTTTCTTCCTAAGTGGATTTTATACGGGTCCATCGGATGACATAAGAGAAACAGATGTTTGTTCTTGCAAAACTGATCAAGTGGAAATGGTGATTGGGCAACAATCCATTTGAAAATCAGGGCCATACGCTTCCATCATGCTGCTGTAACATATTTCTCAAACAACCTACAAGATTGGTACTCAGTGAAATGCAAAGGTAAGTTGTACTCTGAAGCAAAGGACAGATGGGAGGATAACAATATGGAAGGATAATGAAGGTGAAAGGGGTTCGTAGCACAGCCAGATTTTCCAGTATTTTAGAATATAATAATAACTTCATTATTGATGAGTGATGGTGGCACAGTGGTTAGAGTGCAGAACTGCAGGGTACTTCTGCTGCCTGCCGGCTGCCTGCAATTTGCCAGTTCGGATCTCACCAGGTTCAAGGTTGACTCAGTCTTCCCTCCTTCCGAAGTAGGTAAAATGAGAACCCAAATTGTTGGGGGCAATAGGCTGACTCTGTAAATTGCCTAGAGAAGCACTGTAAAGCAGTATAGTATAAGTGCTATTGCTATTATTGTCATAATTTATAATTTATTGTTGAATGTACACTAATAGGCATACATTAAAATGAAATTTTATTGCATCCAGCTCTCAAAGGGTCACCATCTCCAATATACACTACATAAACATGACAAAATAAATAAATACAAAATTATGCATATACTCATATATTATATGACACGGAGAAACAACACAATCTAGTTCGGATGTATATGGTGAGAAAAATTAATATTGTGACTTTACCAGACGGGTGGCATAGGGAGCAAAGCTGTTACAGAATCTGGTAGTCCTGCTAGAAATACTTTGAAACATCCTCCCAGAGGGGAGCAGCAGAAACAGACCATGAAGTGGGTGTGTGAGATCACTAACAATGCTTCGAGCTCTAAGCACATAATGCTTATAAGCCTTATCCTGAATAACAGGAAGCGAGCTTCTATAATCTTCTCTGCTGATCTCACCACTCTCTGTATGGACTTTCTATCTGAGGTGTTGCTGCCACTGAACCAAACAGGGATTCACTTTGTTAAAACACTCCCCATCATACCTCTGTAAAAAGTGGCCAGAAGGAGAAAGATGTGCTATCCTCATCCGAGGCAGGAAATGAAGATGTTGGTTTGCACACTTCACTAAGGATGACATGTGGAGAGACCAGTTCAGATTATTAGTTATCTGCACCCCCAGATACTTAATACTGCTGACCAACTCTACAACTGCATCCTTAATACTGAGTGGAGTATGACTTTGCCAGCTCTTTCTAAAATCTACAATGACCTCCTTTGTTTTATTAACATTTAATTTTTTTTGACCTGGAACCTTTTAGATCAGGAGCCCTTTCAATCAGTGAAATCTAAGAGCTTCTGTTCAGCATGAAAGAAGGTGATATTGGTTAGGAAAAAAATAGATGTTTTGGGAATAAAGTTGTTTTGTTCCCTCCTTCCTTCCCCAAGCAGCCTGTATATTATAGATATATCAGTGTTCCGATACCTGGTGAGCAGGCCAACTCAATAACTCATTTAAGACCAACAGTTGAAAGTCCGCACCTTCATTCCATTTTTAATTATCTACTGTCGACCTCCAGAATTTGTATGTCCTAAATTTTTTACCAATCCATTTCTCATCTTTAGTTTAACATTCACCTTCAGTACCTATTGTCCTAGGTTGGGAAGGGAGGGCGTAATTTGTTTTTGCAATTGATGTTTCTTGCAAAAATTCACTCCATTTCCCCTGGTGAAGATAACAATGTTTGTGATCAATATATTAATTTTCAAGTCTATACTCCTTATTCCATCATACCATCTAACATTAACCAAACATAATTCAAGTTCTCAGCCAAAGACATCTCTTAATTTCTGCACAGATGTGCATGCACTCTCACATCCCCATCAACATCTTGCTAAGATCACAACAGATATTCCATCTCTCTCTCTCTCTGCCTCTGCTTCTTTCTTCTTAAAGCACTAAACTTCTCAAGTTCTGTCCATTGACATATCTTGCAGCTTTTCTATCAGAATTTTAGCAAATATTTGCTTAGGTACAGTACATGTTATGCCCTAATCCTCCCTTAGTGCTGGCATTCAGTCTTGTTGCAGTGTTGAACTTCAGAATGTTTTGCAGTAATGAAATGTGCACGGGAACATACTGTGGATCTCTGTTATATTACAAAAGCTGTATTAGTTACAGTTGCTTGAACACATATGCATATGCTCACTTGTCCAGCTGGAAGGGAGGGATAAAGGAATATAGGAAAACTTTCTGTAGATTGGAGTGGTACAGACAACTTGCATCTTTTTCATCTTCTGCCCAGCCTTCTTTTTATTTATGTCTGCTAGCATCCCATCACATGTATTGCTGAGCACATTGGGTTGTATCCCAAAAATTGTAAGCTGCCCTGAGTCTCCGGAGAAGGGCGGGATATAAATTATGAATAAAAATAAAAAATAAATTAAAAAAAAAACATGTCAGATGGGCACAGCTGGAGTCGCTGCGAGACGGAGGTGATCTTGACTCCTGAGATCACCCCCGATACTGCCACTTCGGGATGGTCCCCCGGGATCTAAACTGACTCGTAGGGTTGGTGAAAGTTGGGGGTGACTTCTGTTGATCCCAGGGACGCCGCAAAGTCCCTGGTTGATCCAGGACAGCCCCCTTTACCCGAAACGTGCTGAGGCAGCCATCGGGCTGAAGAAGCTGTGACAGCTCCGGAGGAATGAGATCAGAAGAAGTGTGTCGGTGGGTGAGATCATTTGGTTGTTAACCCTTTGGGAACACCCTCAGTTTACTACCAATATCTGTTCAACTTGCTTGCTTCTAAACATCTGTGTGTGCTTCTCTAGAGTCAGGTTTAGGTCTTTGTCTTTGTTTTGTCTTCATCTCCCTGGGTTTTAGTTCAGGGGTGGTATTCAGCCAGTTCTGACAGGTTCCGGAGGACCGTTAGAGGACATTTTGAGTAGTTCAGAGAACCAGCAAATACCACCTCTGACTGGCTCCACCCCATCTATCCTCTGCCTCCCATTGAGTGCCAGCTGATCGGCTGGGTCTTCTCTGGTTGCCCTGCACAGGAGAACGGAGCTGGAAAGCAGGTTAGTGGGGTGGGGAGGGAATGGGGATTTTGCAGTATCCTTCCCCTGCCATGGCCACCAAGCCAAGCCCACAGAACCAGTAGTAAAAAACATTTGAATCCCACCCCTGTTTTAGTTCCTTTTTTTCCTTTGTATATTAGTACAATAACTGCATTTCTCCAACTATCTAGAGAAGGAGAGGGGGAACTGGGAGAGGGAGAAAGAGGGAGAGGGAGACAGGGAGATGGGGAGGAGGATGGAGAGATAGAGAGGAGGGAGGGAAGGAGGGAGAGAGAGATAGAGAGGAGGAGGGAAAGGGGAAGAGGAGAGGATCAGTAGGAAGAGGGAGAGAGAAAGAGCAATTTGTTCAGTCATTTCATAAACAACGTTCATCCAAATTTTAATGTCTTCAGTTACCCCATTTTCACCTGTAGCCTTACCGTTTCCCAACAAACCCACAACATTTAAGACTTCTTTTCCATTTCCCATCCCTCTTAGGCACACACAGTTAGAATGTTCACTGCAACTGCATTCTGTATTGCTTTCATTCTCACATAAATTTCTGAAATACTTCTGCATTACTCAATTCCCCCGCCCATTTCCTCCTTCGGAGTTTTAATCCAATTCAACTCTTCCCTTTATAGCTTTTCACCCACTTCTGAAATCTTTTTTTTTTAAATTCCTATCAAAAACATGTTGTATTTTTTTTCCTGCCTTTTTTCATCTTAACCATTTCTTGCCATCTTCGAGTACATTCTTGGTAGTTAGATTTTATCGGCCTATACATATCATTCAGTTACTATCTCACATTTACCCTCATCTTTGTAGCATTCATTCCTCATTTGGTTTTTTTTTTGCAATATTTTTTTTTTATAAAAACATCTCTTTGGGTGAACAATGTGGTTCCAAGTTTTTACATTTGAATACAAACATGACCATGTTTACACATTCAGCTTTCGTATTCAATTTCATAGCATAGCAATTTCTTTGCCTGTTCATGGCAACTCTAAAACAGGCATAGAAATGTTTTATGAGTTGACACTTATAATTTAGACATCATACTTAGGATTCCAATCCTATACCTGCATATCTAGGGGGGAAATCCTGTTGAAATGATGACATTAATTTCTGGTTGTAATTTTATTCTAAGAATTAAAAAAAACATTACTGAATATTCTGCTTTTCAAAAAACATATTTAATTTTGGAATTGTTTCTTGAACTTGAACATCATGCAGCTGATGCTCTGAATGAATGCTATTTTCAACCCACCCAAATCATTATTGGATCATAAATAGAAATAGGTTGGTGTCCTTTTCTTTTTTTTCTTTTTTTTAGAAGGTTGAACTTTAATTTTTTCACACCTCTTTGCAGTGCAGCTGGAGTGCTCCAAGACTTAGTAATAACTTGATTAGCCGGAACATCCATACTGTTTCTTCTTTATAAAATCTGAATTTAAAATGATATGGCTAAAAATAGCCATTTTATTTATCAGAGGATGGGAAAGAGTATTATTTTGAAATTCTTCTTCACAAGAAAGAAGTGCTTTATGTCAGCACTACAAAGCAACATTGTGTTCTGAAGCTTCTGAAACAAATTGGCTAAGTTGATTTCAGATGTTCAATTGGTCATAGAATAAAACTATTTGCCCACCAAAGTTTTGGGCAAATTTTGTTCAAATTAAACTCTTATAGAAGAGATAATTGAGAACTTGGAAGGTAAAGAAACTTTTGAGACCATGTGACAACATCAACTGAATGTTGGGTACAGAGAGTTGACCATCAAAATGGTTCCTTGAAAACATAAAAAATTGGACGGCGATTTTTTTCTTGGGGAAAAATGAAACATGGATTAAGGAAGAAAGATCAAATCACCTTGAGAAGAGAAAGACCGATACCTATTATGAATAGGTATTGACAAAATGGGGATTGGATTCAGTTGTGATAGTAGATTTAGTGGCAAAGAAATAGGAACATAGAAGGCAGAGACTTTAGAAAAATGATCAGACACTGTGACAAAAATAAAATAAAACAAAATGACAAAAATGGAATATAGAGCTTAATGCCAAGAAAGGTCATCCCACATATTTATTTTAATTAATTTATTACTCCACTTTCTGCCATCTGTCAGAAAGTGACTCTGGGTAGCAAATCCATTTTAACTTCTCTTGCTAGGGTAGGAAAAAGTATATAGCTGCATAGTAAGCACAGAAACCTTAATGTACCTTATGCTCTACAATAAACAGATAGGCCCATCTGTCATTATTCGGAGTAAGAGGAGACATTAGCAAAGGGGAGTGCTTGGCTAACACTTACCTGCACTGGCCTAAACATTAACTATAAATATTATCCAGATTCTTTCTCTGCAGTATGCCTGTTTCCCTGGCATTGTGGCAACCCTGATAAAGCCAAGTCCTGCCAGTCATGAAAAAGCTCCTTTACAATCAATTTTTGTAGGAGATGACCAGGCTGAACCTGAAGGAGGGGTTAAATGCACCATCTGTCATGAGTCCTTTCGCACCCACAGGAGATCTAAGTCGAGCCCACCATGATTTCCTTCTTATCTCCCGCTTATTTCCCTTGACCATGAGTAGTTCAGAGTCTTGTAGAGAGCTTAAGCTTGCAGTAAATCTTTATATGCAGTTAATCTTTATACCCATTTGAACTGCCTGATACCCTTTATACCCATTGCCCTGATGCTTGACAGTTTTGCTACTTCAGTTTATTTGCACATGCTTAGAAGCTACCTGGTACCGAATTAGCCAAATTATACCACATCTTTGGTCTATGCAAGTCAATATCATAGCAATCAGACAGCAATTCTCCAAGGTGGCCTCCTCCTCCTCCTCCTCCTCCTCCTCCTCCTCCTCCTCCTCCTCCTCTTCCTCCTTCTTTTCTTCTCCATTTTCTATCCACTGCCTCTTTTGCATGTTTCCAAACAATACGGTCCTGGGTTTTCTTTTTCCAATTGAGCCCACAATACTTGCTGGTGTTGTGGATCCATCTTGTTTTAGGTCTCTTTCATGGATGTTTTTTTATCAGAGGGGATCCATTTTATGATTGCCTTAGTCCACCTGCCATCAATTCTTGCTACGTCAAACTAGGTACTTTACTTGTCTTGGAAAACATCACTAAGCTAATCTCTTATATAAGAAGAGTTAGGTAGCAGCTAGTTGACCTTGTCTAAAATCAAAAGCTGAGCAATGTTAGAATAGATTGGTAGTTGGATGGGAGATAACTGAGAAATTTCAAGGAAGGTAACTAAATTAGATTAGTGACAAACAACAACAACAAACAGAGACAAGTCCAAATATTTCTGTACTATTGCCAAGAAAATTGCAGACATCTATTAAGTCACTGAGCATAATAAATTAAGGAATAAGTTACATTTATATGATCAGAAGTGTTTTAGAAGCTTGATTTCACCAACCATACTCCTTGATGATGAAATATATTTTTCTTTGGCAGAAGTGTCACTAATGCACTACTTTAATTAAAATTTATTTTAATCTTGGATTTAAACATGTTGCCTGGTACATTGTTAAAATTGCAATCTCCTTCATTTTTCATAGATTCAAATCTTTTTTTTTATTGTAACTATTAATAAAACACAGAATTTCCTGGTGATATTTTTAATCACAGGAGTTGAAATTCTTCTCTAAAATCTAATTACATTTTACAGTAGCCCAGTTTTAACAGTAATTATTATATTATGAAATATAATAGTATAGCTGAAAGTAAGGGGGGAAATGTGTACAATTAGTTCATCACGCAGTATAAATTTATGCCATTATTAATTTTTAAAACATGGATTTTAATACAGTATTTTGGCAACAGACTAATTATTCTTTAAAGGTGAATGTGTTTGCTTCAAACTGATTCCATAGAAAATGACACCATTGTGAGAACTGAGCAATTTGTAATTTTTTTTTAAATGATAAAGCAAAATATAAACTGGAAAATGCAACCATAAAATAAATGCAGTTCAAATTGGAACCACTGCTTAAAAATCTGTTCTAAAATAATACAGCAGTAAAACAAGATGTTTCTAAGGACTCAACATTATTTCACATTTTATACTTCCAAACTATAAACAAATGATTCTATCTCAATTTCTGCCATCATCCACTATGTTAGCTCAGTTAATAAATGCAAACAATACAAAGCTGCAAATACTGTCACACACAAACCACAACAGTTTTTTTAACAAAAGCATCTCAAACACCAGAGGTTAATAATGGCGGTGTGAAGCACCATCAATTTACTCCATCAACAGCCTTCATGCGAGTTATTAAATCTACATTTATCATTCAACATAATAGAAATAAAAGGCAATTTAATAAAATGTTGTCATAAGATCAATATCCCAGAAAAGAAATGTCTTTGGCCCCACTAAAGTGTTTACAGTACATGGGAGCAAGATATAATTTTCTTTATAGAGTGACCGACACTTCTGTGAAGGTAGGATTAAAGGAATAGCAGGTGAAGCATGTTCCCATTACTTCTTATAACTAGCATGAGTGGCAGCTTTCACGCACCGTTGCTAGGGGCAACACCCATACTGCTAAAGACCCAGGCACTTTATATGCCTTACCTGATGATTATGTCCAAGGTGCACCATCTTTCATGGTTTCTTTGAAAAAAAAAATCTGAGTTTTAATCCACTTCAGCTTCTGCATTCACACTTATCCATCCGACCGCTCATCCGTGCTGTAATAGGAGCATGCTATGTTATTATATCACATAATACATATTATTGAGAGCTATCAGAATATCTGTGGCTATAATGTCATGCTATATGATTATAGCATGCTTTTCCACCTAGCTATTAGTTATAGTAGTATCTAATGGTTGAGGTTAAAGCAGTTTTTAGATTTCTTATTTTAAACAGAAAAGGGGAAATCCTCTGCATCAATGTGTAATAGCCGTTAGCAGTAGCATGTATGCTTATATATCGCCCCATAGCATTTTACAGCACTCTGGGGAGTTTACAATGTACAAGCATTGCCCCCAACAATCTGGGTCCTCATTTTAGTGACCCCAGTAGGATGGAAGGCCGAGTCCCATTATGATTGAACTCCGGGCTGTGAGCAGAGTTTGCCTGCAATACTATACTTTAACCACTGGGTGCTATCTAACAAAATGAAATTCAATGGTGGAAAAAGTAAGACTCCACATCTAGGCAAGAAGAACCAAATGCACAGGTACAGTATAGGTGGTACCTTGCTCAACAGTAGTAACTGTGAGAAGGATCTTGGAGTCCTAGTGGACAATCACTTAAATATGAGCCAGCAGTGTGGTGCAGCTGTGTGGTGCAGCTAAAACACAGTTCTAGGCTGCATAAACAGAGAGATAGAATCAAGATCAGGTGAAGTATTAATACCATTTTATAATGCCTTGGTAATACTGCATCCAGTTTTGGTCACCATAATGTAAAAAAGATGTTGAGACTCTAGAAAGAGTGACTAGGGATGACATGGTAGTAGGGTTCCAATATCTCAGGGGCTTCCCCAAAGAAGAGGGAGTAAAGCTACTCTCCAAAGCACCTGAGGGCAGGACAAGAAGCAATGGGTGGAAACTAATCAAGGAGAGAAGCAACTTAGAACTAATTAATTTATTGACAGTGAGAACAATTAACCAGTGGAACAACGTGCCTCATGAAGTTGTTGAATGCTCCAACACTGGATGTTTTAAGAAGAGATTGAATAATCCTTTATCTGAAGTGGTGTAGGGTTTCCTGCCTAAGCAGGAGATTGGACTAGAAGACCTCTAACTCTGCCATTCTATTCTATTCTATTCTATTCTATTCTACTCTACTCTACTCTACTCTACTCTACTCTACTCTACTCTACTCTACTCTACTCTATTAACTGTGCAACCAGGGCTTATATCATGTTATCAGAATGATCCCTGTTTCTCAATTTAGCTACCTACCACCATGTGTCATTTTAGCTACTTACCACCATGTCTCATTTTTCTTTTTTTTATGCAGTCATTAGAAACTTTAGACTGTCTCCATGCTCAGGATGGCAATCTACAAGTAGGTATCATTCCTTGCTTCTCAAGATAGTCCTTATTCTAATGTGGCATTTTGAAAATATCACATTGAGGATCATCCATGGTCCTTATTAATAAATGGCAACTCTTCCCCTGAATCATTCTCAAATCAATGAACCTTAGGAACAAAATATCAATATCATTCATAAAGTCACAGCATGGGAGATTTATTGAAACCTTCTGTATATACAGGAATCTGGTCAACTAATAGTCAATACTACATTGGCATTAGATAAGCATCAATAGAATTCAAGGGTGTTGGACTTGGATCTCTTGTGGCAATGCAATGATTCCAAACTTATGACATGTTTAAGTCTACCCTCCAATTCTTCCTTCCCTTTCTCCCATAATGTCACAGTATTTGCTAGAGCTAGCAAAGCTGGATTACAACACTATAGACCCTTATTGGACAGCAGCAAAAAAATAGAAACCCTCTCAATTGTTGCTGCCATCTAGAAGTTGTTCAGGTTTTTGAATACCAGATCTATAGTTTCTTTTTCCAGCTCAGAAACAAAGGAGAGTCAATTGATTAACTCAGAGGTTTGAGTACTATTTCTCCAGTGAGACTAGTGGTCAGAGAAGGCTGTTGTCACCTAATCCAGGCTCACTAGAGTCTCCCTGTGAGACAGTGACTCCTTCCATTGCTGTCATGCCCCAGTCAGAATCTGATTCAGAGGGGGAGGGCAAGCAGCTGACAGGGAGTGGGAGTGTGGCTCCATTGGTTATGGAAGAAACTGGGGAAGGGCAAAGTCCAGCTGGGCAGAACAGGGAAGAGGCAAAGCAAGGGAGAGAGAGTTTGGAGGAAGATCCAGGTCCACCACCCCCTTCATCCAAGGGCATGCAGGGAGGAACAGAGAAGGGAGCAACATGAGTTGCATGGCTTACAGGGGAGGAAAGGGTCCTGATTCCCTTCATTAGCTGCAGCTAGGAACACAGTGTTTAAAAAGGGAAGCTGTGCACAGCAAAGTTGTTGGGAGCAAATTGTGAATTATCTGGTATCAGGCTTATCTGGGCTACTGGTGTCTTCCCAACTGTGTGAGTTTTGCTGTGCTTTCAAGTCTGCAATTCCTTCTCCTACTCTGTCTAGTTAATTACTGCAGTGTGGTTTGTATGGATTTTTATTTACAGTTTGTAAGTACTTTGTTTTCTGACTAAATTTCCCCCACTTAAAGACTGTTCTTGGGAGAGTTTTTTCTCCAGCCGAAGGTAACCTGGACATTGGGGGCAAAGTTGGAGGTACTTAAAGGACATTTCTTGCTTATTTGACTGTGTAGCCTTAGTGCCATGCCCCGGGTCATCACAATTCCCACTATCCTGTCAGAGCTGAAGAAACTTATTGGATGACAAGTGAAATTTTATTTATTTGTCAAGTAATTATTAGATAACAGGTATAAGTATAAACATGGTTATGAATACATGAAATGGATATGAATAAAAAAACCCAATAGGACAGGGACAGTAGGCATATTGGTGCACTTATGCACGCCCATACAGACCTCTTAGGAAAGGGGTGAGGTCAACAGTAGACAGTCTCAGGTTAAAGTTTTTGGGGTTTGGGGAAGAAACCACAGTCAGGTAGAGTATTCCAGATGTTGACCACTCTGTTTCTGAAGTCATATTTCCTTCAATCAAGTTTGGTGCGGTTTACCGTGAGTTTGTATCTATTGTGTGCTCTTGTATTGTTGTGGTTGAAGCTGAATTGACAGGTAGGACATTGCAATAGGTAATTTTATGTGCTATACTTAGACTGGACCGAAGGTGGCATAGTTCTAGGTTTTCTAGGTCTAAAATTTCAAGTCTGGTGGCCTAAGGTATTCTGCTACAAGTAAAGGAGTGGAGTCTTCTTCAAAAAAAAAAAACAGAAAGTCCAGTTGCCTCCTGAAAAAGCACCTTTGGGACAACCATGACCTGGATGACTGAGAATCTCTACAGACTTGTAGCTATACAATTTGGGATGAAACTCTTTGAGTGGTGTGGGAGTAAGAATGGATTTCCAGGGAGAAAAATTGCAGACTACAGGAATCATTAGCACAACTCAGTTTACCCTGAGGACACAGATAAACCTCCAAGTGCTTCAACGACCCTCTAAAAGGATGCAAATGACCAGCTGTCTTCAAGGAATAGTGGTGCAGGAGGCCGACTAAGCCACACCCAAAATGGCCATGCCCACCCAGCAACAGGCAGAGAACCCGTTGTTGAAATTTTTGAAGCCCAGCCCTGGTTGTAGCAATTGGGTTTCTTTCAAAATAGAAGGCTGTTTGAAGAGCATCCAATAACATCATATTCCTTTGATTTCAATCTGTCTAAAAGGAATGAGAAATGAGTCTCTACCTTGCCTTGTGAAGTGGGCATTTAAATAGTCCTCAAGAGCTCTTTCAAGAGTACACAGTGTGTGCCTTTCTTACAACTCTTATCCTGCTTGCCCATTCTGTCAAAAATGTTCATGAATATGTACTCAGTTGTTCGCTAATGACACAATGAATGTCAACAGCTTTAATGTTCTCCAGTAGGCATAGAAAAGCATGGTGACATTTTTTACAGATATTTACTGTCTTAGACTAATTTCCATACTAAGTGATAAGTAAAATGTGTTATTTATAAGGGTCTGAGGAAAGGAGCAACTTGGAAAGTACAACTGAGCATTGTATGTTTGCTTTGTGTCAGAAAACCTTTTGGTTTCTTTTTCTTTTTCCCAATGTGGTGAAGGACACAGTCATCTCCCATTTCTTCTGTCCTGCCCAAAGGAGCACCTTTCAGGCCCTAAAACACCAGGTAGAATACTATTTTATTTTACAATTGTTCCAGCACAAATTTCAGAATCCTGGGAGCACACCTCAATGTCTATATTAACCTTGTATTTGAAAGATAAATCTAAGTGAGCATTTAATGTAACATGGAGACTATTTTTAGACTATAATTCTACCCATGGGCTTGTATCACATCTGACATTCCTCATAATATAGTTTAACTCTCAAGTTATGGATAATTTGTTAATTAAGGGCAGATTTCCTATTGAGCAAATGAGACTGTAACTTTTTTTTCAATCCCTTATTTAAATTTATATTTAAATAAATATCATTTTCTTTATATTGTATTTATGTTTCATTTATATTTTATATTGGGCTGATTACTATTGTTGATATTCATTCCTCTACTTGATTGGAATAAATGATCTGCAGTGTGAAGACGATATAAAGTATTTAAATACACAGAACTAATATTCTGAGAGTTCATACTTAATTTACTTAATATTATGTTCCTTGTAAACCTCTTGTCTATTGATTTGGGCTTTTTTTAAATTCCTCCTCCCCCTTTCATGCTTCTTTTTCATGTTCACTAAGGTAATTTTTTAAAAAAAAGTTATAATTGCTTTACAAATATTTTCATACAGATGTATAATGTGTAAAAATGCTCTAGAAGCATTTCAATTTTTATAAAGAGAGACAATTTAACACCTTAGCACCTAATTAGATTAAGCATAACAATAAAATTATATTCTAGACATCTCTATGTGTAACTGTATGGAAAGTCCTATTGTGTTATGAGTAAATCAAGTGGAATCTATTTATTCCAAGTAATGAAGTTTAAGAAAATTATGAATGAAACTCTCTTTAAATAGTTTAGTGCTCACCCCACAGAAATCCAGGAAGGAAGGAAGGAAGGAAGGAAGGAAGGAAGGAAGGAAGGAAGGAAGGAAGGAAGGAAGGAAGGAAGGAATATCTACAATTAGAGTCAACTTGAAAAGAATCATAATACCACAATATAGATGACATCTCTCTCGAAATTGAACATGACCTCTAACGACTTCATAGATTTATCTCTGTGATTTCCTTGGCAACGGTATATAGGTAGTTTTTCATATCTTCTTCCAAGATGTATTATTTGACTTCCCAACTAGTTTACAGCCCTGAGATTTCATAGTAAGCTCTTTCAAGAACTAGCTAAATTCTGGCCTATTCAGCATTTCTGAGGTCAGCAAGGTCAAATAATTGCTGTTATCTAGCAAGATAATCATAATAGGGTTGGGACAAATTCCCAGTATTAAAGGGTCACCATGAGTTAATGCTGAAATAAGATTTTCTTTTTTATGGCAATCATACCCCTACTTCTTTTTCCCACTAGGAAACAAAGCTATTAATTAGAAAATATACAAACTCGATTTTGAACACAACTTATAAGGATAAATAGAATTCATGTCTCCCAGATGGCACTGCAGCTAGTATCACCTGGAGATGATATAAGAAGTAAATAGAACAACTCAAAGACCAATCATCCCATAAACTTCACTTTTTGATCTCCTGGTAACACTTTAGCTTAGAAAGAAGCAAACCCTAATCACATAATTGTTCTCCCATTAAGCAGTAGTTACCATGTAAAAGAGCTGGGTTTTATCTAGCTAATCAGGTGTGATTACAATTCTGCAGTTTGCATATTTGCACTGTTCTCAAAACAAAAGAGCAAAAACAAAAGCTTTGTTGTGTGTTGCACAAATATCTGCAAAGGCAGAGGAACAAAACAACAGTCGATGTGAGTAGTAGATTTAAGAAGATGGGACATGGTGGATAAGTGAATCCTTCATGCTCCAGTAAAGTAGGCAAAGAAATAAGTAGGGAAATGATGGACAGATGGATGGATAGATGGATGGATAGATGGACAATTTCTGCTTATTTATAGACATCATCATCACACAGGCTCCATATGTCCACTCTAGCTTGTCTGTTTCCTTTGGATATCATGATATGACAACAGGACAAAATGATGTAAATATATATTTACTTTGAAACAACTAGACACAAGTATGGTTTTTTCCCGAAAGCCATCACTCTGCTAAACAACTCATTCCCTCAACACTGTCCAACTATTTACAAAGTCTGCACTACTATTACTATCAATCTTCTCATCACTCCTTATCACCCCTCCCCTCCCACTTGTGACTCTATGACTGTAACTTTGTCGCTTGTATACTTACAATTTATATTGACTGTTTCCTAGTATGATTTGATTGCTTATTTGTTAGATATATTAATCAATCCTATGACTAATTAATATTTGTGGACCGTAAACCTCTGTCTATATACTTAAATTATATAAAGATTGAGCCCAGGTGGATTCAAATCAATATTTATTGTAACAAGCAGATTAAACAAATAAACACTCAGAAAGAATATTACCAGTGTCCTCTCTTCCTTTTGTTTTCCCCTCAGGTCTTCTTAGTTTTACAACTACCTATGTAGTTGGAGTTTCTCTGTCCCTTTATCTTCAGAAAATATTATTAAACAGTCTCTAGCCTAGGAATGTCCTTTTCCTTGCAGCTTGAGTTTTCTTGAGTTTTCTTGAATCTGTCTGCCTATGCGGAAAGTCTGCCAGTTGGGACCTTTTCAGAGAATGGCAGTTGGGCAGCCCCTTTTATAGTGCAGGGGTGTGGTTTATAAAACCAGTACTTGGTATGACATGTCACACTGTCATTGGTAGATTTGACTTTTCAAATCTAAACATTGTAAAGTGCACAGCACATTGAAATTTCTTTTAACATTATTGTACCCTATGACTATCATTAAGTGTCGTACCTTATGATTCTCGACTCTTCACAAATGTATCTTTTCTTTTATGTATACTGAGAGTACCTACAACAAGACAAATTCCTTGTGTGTCCAATCACACTTGGCCAATAAAGAATTCTATCTATGTCAGTCAGATTTTGTTCTTCAGCAGGTCACTGAGAAATGAGAGAAAAAAAATCGTATATGACCATGCTTTTGTGAAAAAAATCATACAATTGTTAATAATAAACTCTGGATTTTTTGTGACTATGAAGTCACAAATGAATTGCTGAGCATGGTAATTTATATGGAAGAAAAGTATTTGTAAAGTTGCTTAATGAACGGTTCACCATAAATGTGGAATAGATTCTCCTTGAACTGAGATGGATGGCAAATAAATCTGATAAATAAAATTTTAAAAATTCAAGGATGGGTGATGTGTCATTGTTTGTGTGCTGTATTTATGGATACATGTAAAAGAAATATGCTAGCAATGTGTTGTTGGAATCATGAATATGACTCTATTTTTGTAAACAATGCCTTGCTGCTAATCGAGAAGTTGAATAATCTGTGGCAAAGTTTGATTGTAATGACAGGATGAAGAGTGTGAATCTGAAAATTAATATATCACATATCAAGGTAATTTTGTTTGACATGGAAAATGGTGTGATCATTTATTTATTTATTTATTTGTTTATTTATTTATTTATTTATTTCTGGGACTTGTATGCCGCCCCATCTCCGAAGACTCGGGGTGGCTCACAACTAAAACCACAACAATAAATAATTAAAAAAAGATTAAACCACGCAAGCCCAAAAATTACAAGAATAAAATAACAATAATTAAGATATTTTAAAAACCCCTTTCCCCCCAGACCGGATTGGTCAAACAACCAGGTCTTCAAGTCATGGTGGAAGGTGCGGAGGTCAGGGGCCAGGCAGAGTCCCAGGGGCAGTTGGTTCCAGAGGACAGTGGCCACAACAGAATAGGCTCGTCGCCAGGGGACCGCCAGCCGACATTGGCTTGCCGATGGGACCCCAAGGAGTCCTTGCCTATGTGCCCGCACAGGGCGGTTGGCACTCGATATCGATATCAGCAAGAGTCACTCCCTTAAATATTGAGGACCCATGTTGTGAAGGACTTTGTATGTTAAAACCAGAACTTTGAATCTCACCCGGAGCACAACTGGCAACCAATGCAGGCCGTGCAGGAGGGGGGTAATATGGGAGAATCGGGAAACTCCCATCACCACCCGCGCTGCCGCATTCTGCACCAGCTGGAGTCTCCAGATGGTATGCAAGGGCAGTCCTAAATAGAGAGCGTTGCAGTAGTCGAGTCTAGAGGTAACAAGGGCATGAGTGACTGTGCACAGGGCATCTCAGTCCAGAAATGGGCGAAGCTGACAAACAAGGTGGAGCTAGGCAAAGACCCCCCTGGCAACGGCCCCCACCTGCTCCTCCAACCAGAGCCGTACATCCAGGAGGACCCCTCAGATTCCGTGCCCTATCCACAGGGGGCAACACCTCTCCCCCTATGGCCAAAGATGGATATTCCTGACTGCGCCGAGATGCCGGTATGCACAACCACTCAGTCTTGGCGGGGTTGAGTCGAAGCATGTTCCCGCTCATCCAAATCCGTACCGCATCCAAACACCGGGTCATCAGGGTGAGGGCATCACTGATCTGGTTCAGGGTGGAGATGTACAGCTGGGTGTCATCTGCGTACTGATGGAATCTCACCCCGAAACCACGGATGATCTCACCCAGCAGCTTCATGTAGATGTTAAATAAAAGAGGGGAGAGGACCAACCCCTGAGGGACCCCACAAGAGAGCACCCTCGGGGTTGACCCCTGCCCCCTTGCCAGCACCGATTGTGACCACCCCGAGAGGTAGGAGGTGAACCACTGAAGAACAGTGCCCCCCACTCCCAGCCCCCTGAGGCGTTGCAAAAGGATACCATGGTTGATGGTATCGAAAGCCTCTGAGAGGTCTAACCAGGACAGAGGAAAAGCCCCTGTCCCGCACCCTCCAGAGATCATCCATCAGCACGACCAATGCCGTCTCCGTGCTGAAACCGAGTCGGAAGCCCGATTGATATGGATCCAGGTAGTCTGCTTCATCCAGGAAGAGTGGAAGCTGCCAAGCCACCACACTCTCAACAACCTTCCCCAAAAAGCGAAGGTTGGAGACTGGACGAAAGTTGTCTAACACGGTCGGGTCCAGGGCAGGCTTCTTCAGGAGGGGTCTCACCACCGCCTCCTTCAAGGCGGAGGGAAAAACACCCTCTCTTAACGAAGCATTGACAACTGCCCGGAGCCAACCACAGGTGGCCTCCCTGAAGGCATAAGCCAACCAGGAAGGACACGGGTCCAACAAACATGTGGTGGAACTCAGACGCCGCATAGTCCTGTCCACTTCATTCTCGGAAACAGGATCGAACTCATCCCAGATCACACTGACCAGACTACTTGTATCCCATTCCTCAGACCACTGCAAATCGGAGGACTATCCGCTCCGAATCCGGGCGATCTTGTCCAAAAGATATTGACCAAATTCCTCAGCCCTTCCCCGCAGCAGGTCTGCCCCCTCCCCCATACGAAGGAGAGAGCGGGTAGCCCGAAACAGGGTGGCTGGGCGGTTATCTGCGGATGCTATGAGGGCAGAGAGATAAGACCTCGCCGCTCTCATAGCTACCAGGTAAGTCCTAATATGGGC
Organism: Naja naja; assembly: GCA_009733165.1. Lineage (NCBI taxonomy): Eukaryota > Metazoa > Chordata > Lepidosauria > Squamata > Elapidae > Naja > Naja naja. The sequence goes on along the minus strand of CM019153.1, from coordinate 48,447,543 downwards.
TCTTAGCTGGGCTCGATCGGATTGGGAGCGGGTGGACCTCCACCTGCTCTCTAAACCCCTCCGATGATGCTTCATCTCCCAAAGCTCCTCGGTATACCAAGGAGCCATCCGGGATCCACGGTGTGTCAGGGGACACATGGGGACAACCCTGTCGAGGGCATCTGACGCAGCCTGTTGCTGCCGGCCAGATCCTGGGCAGAGCTGTGGGCAAGGGAAGAAGGAAAGGACCCCAGTTCTGCCTGGAACGTCTCAGGGTCCATCAGGCATCTGGGGCGGAACCATCTAAGTGGCTTCTCATCCCAGCAGTGGGGGGCGGGCTGTTGGAAGACCAGCCATAGGAGATAGTGATCAGATCATGGAATGGGCTGGCTGCCCTCTGTCACTACGCCACTGTTCAGAGACAAAAACTAGGTCAAGAGTGTTTCCCCCCTTGTGAGTCGGGCCTAGAATCAATTGGGTCAGGCCCATGGCTTTCATAGATGCCATGAATTCCTGGACCAAACCCGACGCTCCCCCCCAGGGAGGGCAGATTGAAGTCCCCCAGGTCTATAAGGCCCAGGAACTCCACCGCCACCCCCGAGAGGACATCGAGAAGCCCAGGCAGGGCCACTGCCACACAGCTGGAAAGGTATGCAAGCAGCAAGCCCACCTGACCATTAGGCCCCCACCTCAAGAGGAGGGTCTCACTCCCACCTATCTCTGGAACAGCGACCTCCCTTGGAAACAGGGTCTCCCGAATAACCACAGCCACCCCACCACCTCTTCCCTGGGCCCGTGGCCAGTGCAAAACCCGGAAACCTGGAGGGCATAGATCAACCAGAGGGACACCTCCCTCCGGGTCCAACCAAGTTTCGGTGATACAAGCCAGTTGCAGGTTTATAGAAATGGTGAAAAATTAGAAACAGGAAATGCATTTGTGAGAATGAAAAATGGCAACATTTTAAGATATACAGATGCTCAGAGACAGTGAGCAAGTAGTCTGTACTCTACTGTGAAAATAAATGCTTGTCAAAAGAAGCAAAAAAACCCACTACATTGCATAAAAATATATTCTACTTCCTTTGTTGGCTGGAATTAAGAGTTGGGTGTATAAAGAGAAACATGAAAGCAGAATGCAGTCCTTATTAAATGAATCGAACCAAGAATGAATGAAGGCTGAATGAATACAAAGCTGAATAATCAGTATGCAAATACATTGAGGTTGTTATAGCAATAGCACATAGACTTATATACTGCTTTACAGCCCTCTCTAAGCAGTTTACAGAGTCAGCCTATTGCTCCCAACAATCTGGGTCCTCATTTTACCCACCTTGGAAGGATGGAAGGCTGAGTCAACCTTCAGTCTGGTGAGATTCGAACTGCCAAATAGCAGACAGCCGGCAATCAGCAGAAGTAGCCTGCAGTACTGCACTCTAACCACTGCGCCACCGCAGCTCTATGATCATATAGAAGGAATGAACGAGGATCAAAACATGAAGCAAATAATATATAATGGGAAAGCAGATGGACAAAGAGGAAAGACCAGGAGAGGCACAGTCAAATTAATTAATGAGATCCTAAAAAAGAGAGAGGCAAGAAATTTAAAAACAAAAAATGAAATATTAAGCTCTATCGAAACATGATACTATTACTCAGTGGAACGACTTGCCACCAGAACTTGTGAGTGCTCCAAATACAATGACCCAGGGCAAGGCACAGAGGCAACACAGTCAGCTGATAGTTCAAATTGCCCTTTATTGCTCTGATTTTCCCCCAAACACTCCCACATTGATGGCAAGTCCCAGAACTAAGTGCTCATTCATCACACACACACACACACACACGTCCAGCAACCTCTGGCTGCAAGTAGTCAAGCACAACTCTGTGAGCACAATGGCTGCAAAGTAAGAAATCCAGTGGGGCAAGGGAGTAAGTCAATGACTCCAGGAAACAAAGGAATACTGCAATAGTTTCAGGAAGCAAAGGAACAAGACAAGTAATCCAGGAAGCAAGAAATAAAGCAAGAAGTCCAGGAAACTCCAAATGTCGTCAATGGCACACAACACTCCATGAATTCAGCATTTGTTCCTGACAAATGCCCCTCCCCACAGTGTCTCCTTAAAGCTCAGTCTCCAGGTATGTCTTGTAAAGAGGGATGGGGCGCTCCCCTGCTGAGTTGTTGGGTCACCCTGCGCTGTTCCTGCCTTCTCTCCACTCTCTGTACTCTTGGATCAAGAGGGGGTGGTCCTTGCACATCGCCTGAGTTCTGTTGCTCCTCATGTTCACTGCTTGATCTCTCTTGGTCATCCTGCCCCCGTTCTTTCCTGCTTACAAGCCGTCCCAATCCTGAAAGGCCCTGGCCTGACTCAGCCTGCTCCTCCCCATTCCTCTGATTCTAACAAAGCCACCCCTCGATCTCCATCAGCTCCAACTCTGGTTCATTTTCCTCTGCAGATTCAGGCTCTGATGGGGGCATGACACCAACATTGGAGATTTTAAAGAAGAGATTGGGCAGCCATTTGTCCAGAATAGGTTTTCCTACTTGAGCAGGGGTTTGAACTAGAACATCCCTTCCAACCCTGTTATTCTGTTAATTTGAAATGTTTCACAATGTGAAACAAGAATGGTCCGAATGGATTAAAAAAAATGAGAGGTCTACTGGTAGTCCTTTTGTAGTGATGGCTCCAGTTAGCAACCATTTGTGGTTATGATAGTGATAAACAATTAACTTTACAACCAATCCTTGCATTTATGACCTTTGCAGGTCTGTAAAACAAAGGAAAGCCAGATCATAGGCACAGTTGAGTTTCACTTAGCTAAACTGCTGGTCCCAGTTGTAGTCATTAAATAAGGATTACATAGTGTACTACATTAAGCTACATTTAGCTATATTTCATTTTCTTTTTCTTATGTGATTTCCTTCCTTCCTTCCTTCCTTCCTTCCTTCCTTCCTTCCTTTCTTCCTTCCTTCCTGGATTTCTGTGGGCTGAGTGCTAACCTAACCCTTCCTTCCTTTGCAATCTCTTAATCTGGGTTTTTATCTGGGAAATATCTGTGATATCGAACCTCTGCCCTATTGCTCTTCCAGGGGCAATTCCATCACACATATTTTCTCTTAACCTCTGACCATCTTGACTTGCTCAATATGCCTGAACAAGATAGATTGAGTTAAACTCAGGTCATTGTGAAGATGTTCTTCTATGCTGAAGAAAACTCACCAGATTTAGAGAACACCAGTGATCTAGAGTTGAGTAAGGAAGATTAATGCCAGTTCCTTGAGAGAGACCAAAGAAAAGAAACAGATACGGAAAAAAATATTGGAATTCTGCTTTATTGGTAGAGGAAATAGTAACATAATCTTAAAAGCCTGTCACCTTTCATTTCTATGTCTCTGTCTCTCTTCTGTCATATATCATCTGTCATTTCTCCACACATGTACACATTCTAAAGCGTAGCAGTTGAACCTCTCTACTCAACTAGCTGTAATGGGAATAAGCAGGCTTCTCCCATCTATGGAATTTAATTCCAAAAATCCTCAGATACAGAATCTTAATTATGAAATTCTGGGAACTGGATTGCATATATGAGAAAGCAATCTTGCTGGGAAGAGCGAAAAAGTCAGGTGAAATTGGCCAGCATTCACGTTTCTAATGGAGTGAATGCCCTTCATTTTAACAAAAATGTGTCAGAACTAGACATAATGTACTTAGTAACAAGAGATCTGGAAAGCAAACAGCTAAAAGCATTTTGTGGAAATTAACTAGAATGTTATTTGATATCAGTGAGTGGACAAAAGACAGTTTTACCTCTTGCCCATTGTTTCAAACATTTGATAGGACAGACAGACAGACAGACAGACAGACAGACAGACAGACAGACAGACAGACAGACAGACAGATGAGAGAGTTAGGAAAATAAATAGATACAGTATAAATGAAAGATAGATGATAGATGATAGATTGATGAATAGATAAATATAGAGATGAGAGAGTTAAGAACATAAATAGATGATAGATAGATAGATAGATAGATAGATAGATAGATAGATAGATAGATAGATAGATAGATAGATATAGAGATGAAACAGTTAGGAAGATAAATAGATATAGATGATAGATAGGTAGATGAATAGATAAATTAAGAAGATAGCTAGATAGCTAGATAGCTAGATAGCTAGATAGCTAGATAGCTAGATAGCTAGATAGCTAGATAGCTAGATAGCTAGATAGCTAGATAGATAGATAGATAGATAGATAGATAGATAGATAGATAGATAGATAGATAAATGCATGAGAGAGAATTAGATTAATGCTCTAAGCATCAATGGGTCTTCCTATATGCAAAATAAGGCACAGTCTCAAAACTGCAACAACACAAATTTATCACTGATTAGTGCTAAAATAGAAAATGTATTTCCATCACTGAAGTTGGTAAAGATGCTAAAAGCTGTGAAAACAATCACAGTTACCATCCTCCATTCTTATTTGTCCATTCCCCTACCCTTCTTTTTTTTTGGTCAGTAGCTAAATTACTTTTAGATATAGTAAAACACTTCTCTGGATACAATGTCTTATATCTGCAAACTTCAACTAATAACCAAATGAACCCCATTGTTCAAAATCAATACTGCATTTTCCACAGCTTTCAAACCATGATGAAATGCTCAATGGAATATGTGCGTGCAATTGTCGCAGCACATTAAGTGTTCATGTTCTATTTAGCAAAAAAGAGAAAGGGGTGCAAGGAGAGG
>CM019153.1:48415314-48437814 GCA_009733165.1 Naja naja | reverse complement strand
TCACTAAAGGAGCTCCTACTTTAAAAAAATAAAATAAAATGGATTGTCCAATTGTGTCATGTTGGTTCTGGGAGAAAAAAAAAGGATCCTTCTATTTCTATATAATGTTTTAAGATCAATATGTAGAGGTTAAGAAACAGAAGTTGAGGGATGGTTTCATTATATATGCTTAAATAATATTATTAGTTATTAGTATTTTGTATTAAAATATCGAAAACTAAATGATGGACTATATAAAGGGTGGAGCAAACCCGAACATGTTGATAACTTTTAATTTTAATACTTATAATATTATTATAATTTTGTGAGTATAATCAATGTATTATTATTTTGCATCAAAACTAATGATACCCAGATCCCACACTGTTCATGTATTCAATACTTATGTATATCTAAAAATATACATAATACATAATACTGTGAGCTAGCGAGATCCCCCCTTCTGTTGTTTACTGTTTTTAAATTGTTTTTAAATTTTTTATAAATGTCATTTTTGTGTTTTTTACTGTGACCCGCCTGGAGTCCTTTGGGAGTTGGGTGGCATATAACTCAAACAAACAAATAAACAAACAAACAAACAAACAAACAAACAAACAAATAAATAAATAATATACATAATCTAAAAAAAACTTATATATGAGTCAAAAAAAGGACCCTGGATTTTTTTAAAAGGACTTACTCTGCTAAGTAAAGAAAGCTATAGGTAATATTCATTTAGCAACTGCAGTTGGGATGACCAGCTCAGTCATTAAGTGAAGCATTTGCTCGTTGGGAAGTGCAACTGGGATTGAAATATTACTTCAGCTTTCTTTCTTTTTTTTTAGAAACCTGTGAAAATTGTAAATGCGAAAATTGGTCATAAAGTTACTTTTTCAACACCGTTGTAATTGCTAATGGTAGCTAAACAACATAGTCACAGTAGCTTCATATCCATATTCTTGTATTCGATAGCGGGGGAAAACTAATCAGGTTATGATATATGAAAATATGTCATATACCTCCCTTTAAGGCTAGATTCAGTCATAAAAGACATTGTCAAGGGGCTACGCATTTGATAAACAATAATAAATAAATTATATCAATATTATTGCATGGAGTGCAGGTTACAGAGTGCAGTTGAAGTATTATTATTATGAGCCAGGGTGGCACAGTGGTTAGAGCAGGGGTCACCAACCTTTTGGACCTCAGGGACCACCAAACTCATAATTTTAAATCCCAGGGACTACTAACCAGTTCTGTGGGCATGGCCTAATTTGTAGATGTGGCTTGGTGGTCATGTGACCGGCTGGGCATGGCTTGTATGTAAATATTATAAATATTTATTTAAATATTGCATTTTTTATTAAAAAAGACCAACTTTTACCCAAAATCAAGCAGAGCAGGCAGGCAGATTGAGTTGCTCACAGGATCATTCAGTGATCTATCTATCTGCCATCGGCTAGCTCAGTCTCTCAAATTTGCTTGCCGTGAGTCTGCACTGAATAATAGAACCTTCAGTCTTAAGGGAGGTTCGGGTGTGCTTAAAAGCAGAGCCAAAGATCTAAAGACTAGCTAGAAAACAAGAAATCCAACCATTTCCTGCTTCCTAGCTAATCTAAATCTCCCGGCACAGCAGAACACCTGATGGTCGGAAAAAAGAAAAATAGCAATTTAGAAGGCAAATTTGCTGGGTAAGGAGTGAGTGGGCAGGGAGGGTTCCTGCGGGCCATGTGGGTGGCACAGACTTGTGTTTCTGCGCAGCCTGGATTAATTGCTTTGGAGGGGATGCTCTGGGAGTGAGATTTCTCTGCGGCCCACCAACACTTTCTCATGGCCCATCTGTTGGCAACCACTGGGTTAGAGTGCAGTACTGCAGGCTATTTCTGCTGACTGCCAGCTGCCTGCAATTTGGCAGTTTGAATCTCACCAGGCTCAAGATTGACTCAGCCTTCCATCCTTCCAAGGTCAGTAAAATGAGGGCCCAAATTATTGGGGGCAACATGCTGACTCTGTAAATGGCTTAGGTAGGGCTGTGAAGTAGTATGAAGTACTGTATAAGTCTAAGAGCATGTATCTTAAAGCAAGTATACATTCTAGAAATGGTCATGAAGAGATGTGAATTATTAGCCAGTGGTGCTTAAGATATTGTTGTCTTAACTGATTTCTCTTTGACCATAGGTGTCTATGGAGAGAGTGATGAAACATGCATTGTAACACAAACTGCATGCCTTACACAACTGATTTTGGTATCATGATGCAAATATGGTGGTAGTCCTCTACGCATCATTAATTGTTTTCTGTAAAGCTGTAAAGCACTGTGAAGCGGTATATAAGTCTAAGTGCCATTGCTATTGCTATTTGGCAGAGGATCAGTTCTCATTCATTTCATTGCCTGCAAAAACTGAGAATTCTTTACAGACATCTATCTGGATTATCCTTCTTATATGGGTCCATTTTGTAAAACCGATGCCCTCAATCTATAGTAAAAAAGCTATGGGAAAAGAATGTCTGTAGAAGCATTTATGGGCCTCATCAATCTGTCTGCGAAGGAGCCTTTAGGATTTATTCAAGGCAAGCCCTCATGTCCTTTGAGGTGATATAGGCTTGGCACTATGGAAACACAGCTCTCCATTCCCAAGAGGGCGAAAATGTCTTACCTTTTCTGAAATTTGTCTGGCAAGGTGATTAGAACTGACAGGGCTGCAAAGATGAAATGTATTCTTCTTCTTAAGGTTGAAAAAGGGCCTTCGCTTCCAGAGATAAGATGTTTCAAATTTTAGATGTTCCCCAGCCCTAAAGGATTCCCACATTTCCCCTATTTTTAAGGGGAAGACCCTCCTCTGTTTGTCTGATGCTAAACAAGGATGGGGTCAGTGGTGGGATTCAAAAATTTTACTACTGGTTCTGTGGGCATGGCTTGGTGGGCATGGTGTGGCTTGATGGGGGTGGCTTGGTGGGCATGGCAGGAAAGGATACTGCAAAATCTCCATTCCCACCCCACTCCTGGGGGAAGGTTACTGCAAAATCCAATTTCCTTCCTACTCCACTAACCTGCTTTCCAGCTCTGTTCTCCTGTGCAGGGCAACAAAAGAAGAACCAGCCGATCAGCTGGGACTCAGGATGTGGAGAATAGATGGGGTGGGGCCAGTCAGAGGTGGTATTCCAAACTATTCAAATTTTTTGTTACTGGTTTTCCAGAACTGGTCAGAATCTGCTGAATACCACCTTTGGACAGGGTTGCATTAAAGCTTCCAGCTTTTTTTAAATTCACATTTATATGCCACTCTTCTCCAGAGACTCAGGGCAGCTTACAATCTTTGCAGCACAACCCAATGTGCTCAGCAATAGCCTTCATTCTATTGTATATGCCTGCTTATTACTAGGGCTTTTGGCCACCCCCAAGCAGCATTTTTACAAAGTCAGCTTATTGCCCCCAACAAGCTTGGGTCCTCAATTTACTTACCCCAAGAGGATGGAAGGCTGAGTCAACCTTGAGCCTGGTGGGATTCGAGCCTGCACTAATTGCAGGCAGCTGGAGCTAAGTGCTAGGTGTTTAACAGCCTGCACCACCAAGGCTCCTTCTCTTAAAGCCTTCTTCTCTTCAATGCATCTTTAACCTTCTGAGCAAACCCCAAAGTTGATTCAATGGATTAAAGTACAGAGTGGATTACAAGCCAGCATGTGAATAGACATATATGCCTTTTTGACTAATTAATAGAACACATTTTATATTGCCAAAACATTCTGTGGAAGTGTGTCTAAAGATATTAATTAATTTCCTCTTTGAGTCTCTCAAAGGGTTGTGTTTTAAAAAAAAACATCAAGCAGAATTTTTGACAAATCCAGAAAGAGTCCATTAATAATTAAAGCTATGTATTTATAACAGAGATTTATAAATCCAAATGTTAAAAAGTAGGGGGAATGAAAACAAAATCATCTATTCCTTCTGGCTACACTGATATAAATAAATGGCTGTTATATAGTAGGTTACTCCACTGAATGACATTTGTGGTATAAAAAGGAAGCTAAATACTAATTTCTAGGTTAAATGTATTATTAGCAAATTTTCTCACTGTTCTTCTATCTGGTGCCACATGTATCATCACCTAAAAAAATTAAATAGGTTATAACTGCCTTTGTTTAGAAAATGTAGATTTCCTTCATAAAATTAAGGAGTATGTGATCTCTTGTTATCTATTGTAGCAGACAACTGAAATGATTAATACTAAGGGTAGAATTTAATAGTAAGTCAAGACAACAATGATGGGTGATAATCATTTATGGAATCTTGCCTTGTACTGAATATGTATTGAGTACATGGCATGGGTCCAAGGTATCTCAACCCTGTTGTGGCCCAACAGTGGCCAGTGGAGCTGGCAGCAGATTCAGACGATGAGTAGGCTGGGGAGGAACATGAGCCAGTCCTGGAGTCTGGGGAAAGCTCTGACAAGGGCTCTGTGTCAGAGGCAGAGATGGTGCCAGGGCCGTCTGACAGTTATCAGTTGACTTCGGAGTCAGACATCAGTGAGGCAGAAGAACAGCTGGAGTCTGTTCCCAGTGTGTGCATGTGCAGAGCTGCCAGAAGAAGGGAACAGCTAAGGAACAAGGGTCAACTTGGGAGTAAAGCCACAGGTGGATGGTGAATGGCCCATTCCATAGGGAATGAAAGAGGAGCTAAAGGGCTTTGCAAGATACAATTAGTTCATTCCAGCATGCTTGCCAAGCATTGCAGCATCTGAAAGTTATTGCCCTGACCACTCTCCAAACCTGATAAAGGTCTGCAATGGGGACCTATATTGAAAGACTGTTGGCCAGGACTTTGTTGGAGAAGAAATTCATGGTAAATTAAATAAAAGGGGTTTATCAGGATGAGGACTTGGCTTTGTGCTGTTGGGGAAGCCTAGATCAGAACAAACCCTAAGGGATTGACCTGCCCCATATGTAGCAGCAGAAGGAACTTGATGTTTGTTATGTATGCAGGTTTAAAGTCATTGGTTTAGTTTGAACTGTTCTAGTAAAATGTAAGAAATGATTGGTTTAAAAAGTGCGGGAAAACCCTGCACTCTGATTGGCTGGCAACTGCGGCTGCTGGCTATAAGTAGAGATAGGTGCTGTACAAATTATATATGTACATACCAATTAGGAAAGTGCTCAGAATACAAAATAACATAATAACAACAGGATAACAAAATAATAACAGAATAGCAGAACAGCAGAACAAAAGAATAGCAGAAGAACAGAAGAACAGAATAATGGAATAACAGAACAGAACAACAGAACAACAGAATAACAAGAGAATAACACAATAATAGCAGAATAATGGAATAGCAGAATAACAGAATAATGGAATAATAGAACAGAACAATAAAATAATAACAGAATAATAGCAAAATAGCAGAATAACAGAACAACAGAATAATAGCAGAATAGAAGAATCACAGAGTAATGGAATAACAGAACAGAACAACAGAACAGCAGAATAACTGAATAACAGATAGCTATTGGGTTTAACAAAACTGCAGTATTTCTCAGTGGAGCAGAATAAGGAGTACATTTAAAGGGTAGAGAAAATGTTACCCATAACCAATAGAAGACAGATAATAATTAGATGGGGATACCTATTTTTCTGCTTTAATAATTTTAATAATTTCAATGGCATTCTGCTGCTTGCCTTGGATGCCGCCCAGAAACAAGGTTATTAAATGAATGAGTGAAAACAAAACAAATAGTTGGTTGATGGATTAATGCACTCTGGCACACCAAGAATATTTTTTTGGGTGGGCAAAATTTCATGGACTGAAATAACATGTCAAGAGTTACGTGTTATTAGAAGGTGATAGAGCAAAAATAAACATTTGAAACATTGTGAGAGGTAACAGATGATACGAACCTAGGAAAGACAGGGGCACCAAAATAATTATTTTCTTTTACATTTTTAAAATGTGGGTGGGTCCTAGAACTATTATTATAGGAAAGAAGAATAATATAGAGCTGAAAACCACCATTTTATCACAGCAATTTTTTTTCTTTTGGTGACTGAGAAATTGGGAAATGTATTGCTGGCAAAGGGAGCTGGGATTATCTAGAGAAAAAATATCCTGTGACAAACAGAAAGGAGCATGAAATCAGCACATATCTTGTCTCTCCCAAAAAGAATATTGCAAGCATTGAATTAGCAACTGAAGTTTAGTATTTCATAGTTTCCTGTTATGTGTAAACAGAAGTTAACCATAATTATGCTTATTGGAACAGATAACTCTTAGTAAAGCATAGCTTAAAACAGCTAGCTTTGGTAAAGTATGGTGGAATTTAATTACAGATTGTCCAGATTTCCGTATTATGTTAATGTATGGCAAACACAGAAAGGAGATTATTTTTGCATTATAGCAGAAATAGGAAAATACGTATCAGTTCTGATCTGGTTCATATGGTCAAATCCATTCGAACAATTGATTTGATCTGATGGTTTAAATTCCTTTACAAAATCCATTAAGGTTCTTAAATTGATTTGGCGGGGGGGAAGTCTACTCAAGTTGAATAGCGATTTAATTCAGGGTGTCAACCGAATTGCCTTCCCTTAATCGAAGTTTTGCATCTCTAATCTGAATGAAACTCATTCCTTCAAGGACAGGATGGAAGGGAGGAAAATCTGTTTTCCTTTGTCCAGCAACCTGTATTCAGGACCTGGAAGAAGGAAATGTAGGTTTAGAATTAACTAGAGCATACAAAACATTTGCTAGACCAATTCTCGAATACAGCTCATCTGTCTGGAACCCACATTGCATATCGGACATTAACACACTTGAGAGAGTCCAGAGATATTTCACAAGAAGAGTCCTCCATTCCTCTACTCATAACAGAATACCTTATGCCACCAGACTTGAACTTTTAGGCTTAGACAACTTAGAACTACACTGACTTCAGTCTAACCTAAGTGTAGTACATAAAAGTATCCACTGGAATGTCCTACCCATCAATGACTACTTCAGCTTCAACTACAACAATATACAAGCACACAATAGATACAAACTCAAGGTACACTACTCCAAACTCGATTGCATTAAATACGACTTCAGCAACAGAGTGGTCAATGCCTGGAATACTCTACCTGACTCTGTGGTTTCTTCCCCAAACCCCAAAAACTTTAACCTTAGACTGTCTACTGTTGACCTCACCCCATTCCTAAGAGTTCTTAAAGGGGTGTGCATAAGCATCCCTGTCCTAATGTTCCCTTTTATTTTATCCATTTCATGTCTTGATAATCATGTTTATACTTATATCTGTTATCAAATACATATTTGACCAATAAATAAAATAAACACACAGAAATAAGTTTCATTTGTTGATTTCAACCAACTAGCCACTTCTAGGATATAGGCTTATTGTAGGATAATTGTTCTCTCTCCTTAAGCATAGCTATGGAAGACAACAGAACAATGGGACCATTCAAAGTCTTTTTTTAAAAAAAAACTTATTTGCTTTGAATTCAGCTCCCTTTATGTGTCACAACTTGATGCCTTTTGTTCTACTTTATTCTGTCATGTGTAGCTTCATCCTTTGGATCAGCTGTAGGAATAATCCTCAGAGGATAAAAATCACCTACTTATGTGCTTGTTTCCAGATGCTGGTGTAACTATAGAATTCTATGCCATCTACTCCCATTAGTGGACTGAATGGCTGTTTTATTTCAGGAAAATAAATAATTTATTGGCTTTGTTTTGAACTCAGACACTCGTTGTTTAGAAATGAAACAATCTTGTTTATAAAAGTCCATGCTGAAGAATATAAGAATTCACTTTAAGACTTTTTTGTTTTGTTTTGAGGGACCTTGTAAGATATCGGTTCCAAACAAAGAAGGACTTGAAAAGTGAGCTATTTTGTCTCCTTAATGGAGTACATGTTGTACATAAGATAGCTTTTATTGATGAATATTTACAGTGAAAGAAATTGTCAGTTGGTATCAATATGTGTTCATGCATCACACATACATTATGAATGAATAATAGTGAGAAATTGTTTGCAGTATAAAATTTGCACGAGTTTGTGTGCAAAATCATAGTTAAAACTATATTTTGGCATCCTTATACCTGTAGAAAGTTAGCACCCACCCTCTCCTGGAAGAATGAAATATTCTAGGAAATAGTAAAAGGAAGAATATTATACTTCCCTGGATGAGAAAAGGAGAAATGTGATCTTGGAAAGCAGCCCCCCACTTTTGTTAATAGCCCCCAGAAAGACTGAGCCATCCTATCTACAAGACAAAAGATGTTTAGCTCCAGGGTGATAGGATTAGCCCTCACACATATCCAAACAAGGACAAAGCCATTAAGCCATAATAGGAATTGCCCAAAGCCCTTTCATTACATCACCCAGCAAGATTCAACCAAACCTGGGACTCAAGACAACCTACAAAGTTACCCTGCATGGCCTCATAGGAGTCTGATAACCAATCAGAATACATTTCTTCCACAGAAATAGGAAGCAAGTTCAAAGCCCAACAGAGGTTATAAATCTCTTTCCCTCTCTCACCCATGTGTTCTTTGTTGCCCAGGACCTCAAACCATAGGTGGTATTCAGTAGGTTCTGACCAGTTCTGGAGAACTGGTAGCGGAAATTTTGAGTAGTTCGGAGAACCAGCAAATACCACCTCTGACTGCAGATTTTACAGTATGCATGGCATTGTGGCATAGATCTGTCCCAGCATATTCTAGAATGATGGTTTGAAGCTTCTATCTATCTATCTATCTATATTTTAAACTGAGCTTTGTTTGAAATCTACCTGAGACAGGGAAGTAAAGGAAAATTCGGGGAGAATTATTCCAACTTGTCTAGAAGAGAGAGTTTAAATGCACGGTCTGCCCAAGAGATTAGTTGCTGTCAGTCCTTCCTTACTCTGAGCGTCTCTTAGAAACTGAATTGAACTACCTTTTTATCCTTCCTCTATTTTCCCATTAGGATTGACAACTCAATTTTATATGTGAGCATCCACGGGGCATTGTGTGTTTCACTCTATCCAGCCCAAGCAAATTAACACTGGCCAGTCCACGTGTATCTGCCATAAAACATCAGAGGCATTTAGTCAACCAGCAACTGACTAAATAAAGTCCAGATAACTTAGACCTGTCTAGCCATTCATGTATGCTGACAATATCTTTGTGTATCTGGAGAGGGTACCTGTCTAATTACCATGCATTTATTTAGAAAAATAAACAAAGTTGATTTTCCCCTTGCTAACATTAAGGCGGGGATAATGTCCTTGGAATTCCTGTTATTTTCTTGGTCCAATTTTTTGTTGTTGTTTTAAACGAGGCCTTAGATGAACTTAGAGTTGTGCATTTAGCATTTATTTGTTTATTTATTTATTTATTTATTTATTTATTTATATTTTTCTTTATTTATTTGATTAGTCAATTGCTTACAAGATAATAGGTATAGGTATAAACATAGTTATAAATACATGGATACATATAAGAAAATAAAAGAAACAATAGGACAGGGCGGTAGGCACTTTGGTGCGCTTATGCCGCCCTCTACAGACATAAATCTCTTATTATTTGTGGAATGAGGAAAAACCTGCCTTAAGAAAAAAAGCTAAAGGAGCAATGGATTTTTATTGTACAGGTGAGAATGAGAGGGTTTTCAATATTTTAGGATTCTAATGACTTCCAAGACCATCATAAACCTTTCAGAGATGTAAAATAAAGCCTGACCTGACCTGGCTTGGATGTAATAAAACACAAAACATGTCCATTAAACCTTTTAGTGTCAAAGGAGGGAGACAATAACCTTATTACAAGACAAAACGCAATTGCATTAGTCATTAAAGGACTTTTGAAGAGAAGACACACGCAGCTGGCTGGATATCTTAATTTCGCCAGCCAGAATAAACAGTGTGTCTTCCTACTAGATGTTTAAGGGTGCAAAAAAATTGTATCAGGGCTGAGTGAGTACATTGTGAGTTGCAGTTTACTCCTCCTCCCTTCTGAAATATTTAACTATTTGTGGCTCAAGAAGAGGTGCTCAATGCAGAGTGTCTGTGAACCACTAATGTGCTGTTTTGTTTAAACAAACGACTACAAAAAGCAGAAAAAACTTGAAAGAGAATAGTAATTTCTTGGAGGTACATGCTGTCATGCCTGTATGCATATACAAACACACAGGCAACTACTCAAATAGGCTGGGAGTAAAGATCCAATCCTCCAACCTAGTTCCTTTATTTTTTGCATAATTCATAGACAAACCAAAGTTTGGTAATTATAGCATTCATTTTGCTATATTTTAAATTACTCAGTTAGTAAGTGAGGGATGAAAACATCCCCAATATATGTTATTACAGCATGCTCATGCACCTTTCGAATGCATAAATTCTTACCCAACTCAATCAGCGATTATACAAATGGAAGGATTCTACTAATTTTTTTTTTTAAATTAGCTTCTCATTCAGAAAGATAGATGCTCGCATGTAATTTAAAAATCCAGGTAGCTATATCTAAAGGAGCAAATCAATTCGTGTGGATATAGCTCTTATGGTTAAGTTTACTGTGTATTTCCTGTGTGGTATCTGAATTTCTAAAATTTAGACACTACTTGAAAATAAAATATTCTATAAACCAAGATATACAACATTAATGCCATATTTAACTATAATTCACCCTCTGAAGCAAGTTGATTATTACGTGTTTTGATAAATTCCGAACAGTATTGATCATTTCTAACAGTTCACAAGTGAGCTATCTGCACTGATTTACATACTAACATAGAATATTGTAACCAGGAGACTCATTTTGTAGAGCTTAATCAGCAATTCTTTAGAATTAAAATCTAAGTATGTGAACATTTTAGCGGTGACAACGGTTCATTTGTGAGTTATAACTGGTGAAAAGCTGAATGATTTTCTTTGCCAAAACTGAAATCGCCTCTGCCATCTATTGCAATCCAAATGAATAAAAATACCATTTGCTCAATTCAGTTGCAAACATTTTTGCAACACAACAATTCTGGCTTTGTGGGATGTATAGAACTGTATCAGTCTGAGCCGCATAAATTCAATGCTGTTTTCGATATTAGTCACCAGGTTCAAGGTTGACTCAGCCTTCCATCCTTCCGAGGTGGGTAAAATGAGGTCCCAGATTGTTGGGGGCAATATGCTGACTCTGTAAACTGCTTAGAGAGGGCTGTAAAGCACTATAAAGCAGTATATAAGTCTAAGTGCTATTGCAATTGCTATTAGTCACTTTTATCAAATGTCCAGAAATCTATATTATTAAAAAGGGGAGAAAACATTGTTGTCACATACATATGCATAATGGACTATTTCTAAAGATAAAGATTTGCCCTGGTAAGTCATTTCTGACACTAGGGAGCCATGCACATCTCTGATTCTTAGCCAAGGCAGCCAATGTTGTCTGGAGACACTTCTGTGGTCATGTGGCCAGCATGACTATATGATGAGATGCATGGAATACTGTTATCTTCCCACTGAAATGATACCTATTTGTCTACTTGCATTTGCATGGTTTTGAACTGCTCGATGAGCAGGAGCTGAGGTAAGGATGGGAGCTCACCCCATTGTTGGGTCACGAACTGAGGCTGTCAGATTTCTAGCTGACAAGCTCAGCCTTTAATCCCTGAGCCACTGCACTCTCTGGACTATTTCTAACATGCACATTTTAGTCACAGTTCTTTCCTTGGTGGGTGGGGAGGTGTTTGGGGATTGTCATGTGTGTGTGCATGTTGAGTCTGGTCTCTGGTTGTTATGTGAATTTCGTTGTATGTATACTGTCTATATACATACAATGACAATAAAGAATTCAATTCAATTCTGTTGAGCTTGAAATGAGGCACAGTGAACCACGGTGGCGTGCAGTACTGCAGGCTACTTCTGCTGGCTGCTGGCTGCCTGCAATTTGGCAGTTCAAATCTCATCAGGCTCAAGATTGACTCAGCCTTCCATCCTTCTGAGGTAGGTAAAATGAGGACCCAGATTGTTGGGGGCAAGAGGCTGACTCTGTAAACTGCTTAGAGGGGCTGTAAAGTGGCATATAAATCTAAGCACTATTGCTATTGCTATTGTTTTCAGTAGAGTCTTAAGATGAGAAACAGCTGGAAGTGAATACAAATAGCTTTTAGCCCATCTGCACAGAGGCAGTCCACTTCAAATGCCACAGTACTTCTGGGTTAGAGAAGAACTAAGCAGAGAACACTCCTCCCTTGCTTTATTATACATGTGTGTGTCTGTGTGTGCAGATGCAACAGATGATGAATTCACAACAATTTGTGGTACACTAGATAATTTTATATGGCTTGGTTTGGTTTGGTATGTGAGTTAATGACAAAGTCTGTCCAGTTCAAAGCTTTTTAGTTTCTTTTTTGTCAAATATATCAACAAATCAATAAATGAGACCCAACTGTTAACAACTTGTTCAGAGATCCATTTGTGTGATGCATTTCATTAAATTTCCCCATAAAACTTTAAACTTTTTTCTTTCGGATTGAGTTCAAATGAGTTCAACAGATGAAAAAGTCTAGCACAATAAAGAGGTAGGGATTACCTGTATTTTACAGATAGCTTATTGCTGAAAGGGAAAATACATAAAGCTTTGGGAAAGATTTGAATAAAGACAGATCGCTCAGTGGAGGCTTAAAGGGCAAATATGTATCCACAATTGTTTATGCACTAATTACATTCCAAATGTTTATTAGAAGTGTAAATTTCAGCAGAATAACAATAGCCCAAAGAGTTTATAAATAATCATCCTAGGGAACATTAGGGGCTATTAAATGTACTGTCCTTTTTAAAAAAAATGCTAGTGGCGAGGTTTTCCCTGTGAAAAAAGAAAATATTTGGTCTCCATTTTGGACAAATGGAGCGAGCATTTTAGCATGCAGACATCAAATATAGGAACTATGTCCAAGCGTGTAATGTAATGATTTTGCTGTCAGATGTGCTGTTCAGGTTGAAAGCTCAACCATATCCAACTTTAAAGATACATACCAATTTTACAATTTGCAAACTCATAAAAGGAAAATCCAAAATGGAGTATCAATGACTTGAAATGATCTTAACTATTCACCTTTCATTGATCATCTTGTTTTAAGAGAAAGAAAGTCAATAGTGAGGCATAACATAGTGCAATTCTTTCTATTCTACTCTTTATATTGCAATGGAAAGGAACGAATCAAGGAGAGAACCAACTTAAAACTAAAGAGAAATTTCCTGACAGTGAGAACACTTAATCAGGGGAATGGCTTGTCTCCAGAGGTTGAGGTACTCCTTCACTCTTCTTTGAAGAAAATGTAAAACAAAAGATGTTGAGACTCTAGAAAGAGTGCAACAAAAATGATAAGGGGACTGGAAGCTAAAACATATAAAGAATATTTGCTGGAATTGGTTATGTCTTGTTTGATGAAAAGAAGGACTAGAGGTGACATGATAGCAGTCTTGCAATATCTCAGGGGCTGCCACAAAGATGAGGGGGTCAAGCTATTCTCCCAAACCACTGAAGGCAGGACAAGAAGCAGTGGGTGGAAACTAATCAATGAGAGAAGCAACCTAAAACTAAGGAGAAATTTCCTGACAGTGACAATCAGTGAAAGAACTTGCCTCCAGAAGTTGTGAATGCTCCAACACTAGAAGTTTTTAAGAAGAGATTGGATACCCATTTGTCTGAAATGATTTTGGGTTTCCTGTCTAAGCAGGGGTTGGACTAGAACAGTGGTCACCAACCAATGACCCACTGGTGGTCTGCAAGAAAATTTTGGTGGTCCTCAGAGAAATGCCACCCCAGAGCACCCCAAAGCAATTAATCCAGGCTGCACAGGAACACAAGGCTGCACCATATAGCACACGGGAACCCTTCCCCCACTCACATTGGATTTCTTGCTTTCTACTAATCTTTAGGTCTTTGGCTCTGCTTTTAAGCAGAGCCAAACCTTCCTTAGGACTGAAGCAGTGCAGACTCAGCTAGCGATGGCAGAAACACAGATCTCTAAGTGAATCTGTGATTCTGTAAGCAACTCAATCTGCCTGCCTGCTTTGCCTGATTTTGGGTAAAAGTTGCTCTTTTTATAAAAATTCAATATTTATATAAATATTTATAATATTTACATACAAGCTATGCCCAGCCTGTCACATGACTGCCAAGCCACACCCACAAATTAAGCCATGCCCACATAACTGGTTGTTAAGAAATTTGAATCCCACCCCTGCCTCTTTGTGTATGTGTGTGTGTGTGAGAGAGAGAGAGAGAGAGAGAGAGGAGGGAGGGAGGGAGGGAAGGAGAGAGGGAGAGAGAGAGAGAGGTTAGATCAGATCTCTCTCCCACCAATGTCAGCAATCCACTGTCTGTCAAAATTCATATTAGTGGTACCTGGGATTTAAAATTATGAGTTTGGTGGTCCCTGAGGTCCAAAAGGTTGGCAACCCCTGGACTAGAAGACCTCCAACATCCCTTCCAACTCTGTTATTCTATTCTATTTTAAGATTGGACAGCTATTTGTTTGAAGTGGTATAGGATCTTCTTCTTGAACAGGGGCTGGACTAGAAGAACCGCAAGGTCACTTCCAACTCTATTATTCTGTTATTCTATTTTATTGAGAAGCTGACTTAAAAGTCTTCTTGTGTTGCCAGGATTCAGGTTTATTTCAATTTTAATATCTCTAAATACATATAAATCTAAAATTATATAGATACATATAAATACATGGATCTCTTTCAAAATGTCCATAATCTCAGAAGATGGCCAAACTCTCACGATTTTTGGTGTGATAAGATCCAACCCTCTGATACCTTCAGGAACCCACTACATCAAGCTCAACAGGTAGCCTTCCAAATTACATTCACAAAATGTAAGCAAGGATGTTGTAATCTAAAGATGCCTTGAATTGTTATCTGACAATTCTCACCAGAATCCCTTCCTTATTTTTTTTTTAAACGTGAAGTGCCAGAACTCATCACAGAACTGAAATGTAGACTAACCACCTGTGAGTAGAGCAAACAGCTTTCTTGAAACCTTTCCACAACAACCCCCAATTATTTTAACATACAAAAGGAATGTCAGAATACCAAAATCTTATGAGAGTTGGTGATCTTGTTAGCTTTGGACCATTTACAATTTTGTTTTATTTAAACTTGGAGTGCTAGAGGCAACAATCTGCAAGTGGGGATTTGTGTGAAGGCAGGTGTCATAGCACTGATCCCTACCAAAAGCTTTCACTGATAATTATGGAGTAGTTCACACAAAGGAAAAACCTGAGCTCCATTGTTTTATCCTGTGGCATTTTTTTTTACGCTTAACCAGTTCTATTCTCAAAAGGATAAGTAGGATTGTGGCTGGGTATTAAGTGGACAGGAGATCAACAGCAAATACCAGAGTTGTAGGCAAGAAATCCCAGAAGGAGACAATGTCAAACTATTTCTGTGTTTTTGCCAAGAAAACTCCAGGACTATGTCCACAAAGTCACAAGGGTCAGGTTCTCGGGGAGATCTTATATTTTCTTGAAACTCTTTCACATCTCAGTTCATATATTCTAAGAGAAGTCAGAGGAAAAATCTTTGGGTAAAAGAAAATAGTTATGTGCTAAATAAATGGGACAGATTAAAGGAGATTGGGGACTTTCTCTTGGTGAGGATGCCAAGATCAAGATTTATTTATTTATTTATTTATTTATTTATTTATTTATTTATTATTTATTTATTTTATTGGACTTGTATGCCCCTGCCCTCGAGGACTGGGCAGCTCACAATAAAACACCACACAATAAATATATAAAAACAATTAAATTCGACAAGCCCAATCAATAAAATAGTTAAAAATACGTTAAACCCACCCCAGGAGGCCAGTCCAGCCCAGCCTGTTCAAATAGCCAAGCCTTCAGACCGGCGGAAGGAGCAAAGATCAGGGGCCAAACTGAGCTCCAAAGGAAGTTGATTCCACAAGGCGAGGGCGCAACAGAGTAGGCCCTCCCCGAGGCACCACTAGCCGACTTTGTCTAGCCGACAGTACCCGAGAGTCAACGCTCTGCGCGCACAGGGTGATAGGTATTTGATGTTGGCAGGAGATGCTCCCGGACCCAAATCGTAAAGGACTTTGAATGTTAAAACCAACACCTTGAATCTCACCCGGAGGGCAACTGGCAACCAATGCAGCTTCGCAGGAGGGGTGTAACATGGGAGTATCGGGAAGCTCCCATCACAACCTCGCAGCTGCATTCTGCACCAGCTGAAACCTCCGGATGGTATGCAAGGGCAGTCCTAGATAGAGAGCATTGCAGTAGATCTGTGTATACTGTGCATTACATCAGCATTATGACATATTGCTGCTTATAATGACTAAAGATAGTCTCCAACTTAGAACCATACTGTCAACTTTGAACCAAACTTGGTAGTAGCCATTTTCCTTTTTAAAAATATTTTTATTAATTACATGATTAAGTGCTTATGTCATGCCCTTGTTGGCGTCTGATTCTGAGGGGAGATTGAGCAGCTGACAGGGGTGGGAGTGTGGCTCCGGTGGCTGTGGAACAAACAGGGGAAGGGCACAGTCTGGCTAGACGTTCAGAGGCAGACCCAGGGCCACCCCTCTTCATCCTAGGTCATGCAGGGAGGACTGGACAAGGGACCAACATGGCTTATGAGAGAAAATGATCCCTTTCATTAGTTGCAGCTGGGAGAACAGGATATAAGTGGGGGGTTTGCACATGGCTCCTTGCTGGAAGCAAAGCGTGCATTATCTATGTTGAGGCTTATCTGGGTTTTGGTCCTCCCAACTGTGGGCTGCGTTATCCTTTGAAAGTCTGCAATTTATCATCCTGGCCTGATGTGTTAATTACTTCAGTATGGTTTGTGTCGGGTTTTTATTTCTAATTATCTTTACTTTGGGTTCGGACTGCATTTCTGCCCTTCATAGACTGTTTTTTGAAGAGTTTGATATCCAGCCGAGGATAATTGGACATTGGAGACAAGTTGGAGATATTAAAAGGAATTTACTCTATTTTTGTGACTTTGTTATTTTTGTGTCATGCCCCAGGTCATCACAGCTTAATAAATATCATGTTGTCTGGGTATTTAATTTCCTTAAAAATACTGATTACATTCTTAATCTCCACCCCTTTTATCCAATCATTGATAAAACAGATTCCATGTTTGATAGTATCCCGTATCTTCTTTCTGTTTAATTTTCAATGTCAGTCTATCCGTTTCTGCACAGTCTAGTATCTTCTTAATTATCTCTTCATCTCACGGTGTTCTTCATTTTTTCCAATGTTGTGCAAAGATAATCCTCGCTGCTGGACACATAATTTAAATACATACTTTTGTTATTTAATTTTTCTGATATTATACCTAATAAAAACAGTTCAGGTTTAAATTCTACATGTTTCCCTATCACCTTTTCTGGCCACCTGTGTATCTTTGTCCATTTTTGCTTTTACAAATCCACCACATATGACTGGCAGCAGCCATTTTTCTGTTGCTCAGTTGCCACACAGAAGGAGAAGGGAGAAGGAGGTTGGGATGCCTTACTAAGACACAACAAAGAGCTTTCTCTTGAGAACCAAGGTCATCTCTAGTGGCATCTGGTTGAGAACCAAGGTCGTCTCTACTGGCATCAGGTTGGGGAAGGAGTGTCTGGAGAGCCCATCAACCTAATTGGCCAGTGGGACTTGTGACACTTGGGCATGTGGCTATGTCCCATTTTAAATTATGCTGAAACCATGTTAATTATTTAGAATTGGTTTTCCTTTAGAACTGTGCTGATATGATGTACTCAATAAATAAGATATTTGAGAAGGATTCTAGTCTCAGAGTTCTGATTTGCTTGGGTTCATTAGTTGGAGCCTTGGCACATTCATTTAGTGACTGCTTAAAGCTACAACAGCATTTAAAAAAGTGATATATGACTATTTTTCACACTTATGACCATTGCAACATCTCCATGGTCATATGGTCAAAATTCAGACTCTTGCCCTCTGGTTCATATTTAGGTCCCAGGGTCATACAATCACCTTTTGCAGTCTACTGACAAGCAAAAACAGATTCATTTAACAATCATGTTGCTAATTCAACAACTGCAGTGAATTCACTTAACAACTGAGCCATAAAATGGGGTAAAACTCACTTAACAGGTGTCTTGCTTAGCAACATAAATGTTGGGCTCAGATGTGGTCATAAGTCAAGGACTACCTGTAATCATTTTGAAGTTTGGAGCCAATTTATTATTTCATTTTCACACATACCTTGAATGAATCAAGCTAAGCAACAATCTACCCCAAAACAAAACGGCTGCTCAAAATTCTTTTTGTGAAATGATAAGATAGTATTCAGATTCTGCTGTTCTAATTGCTATGCGAAGGAAATAATGATAACCTACACAGAATATCCCTTAACTTCAGCAACACACACACACACACACACACACACACACAAATACATATATATCTATCACATTTTGAGATCACTTGGGTGGGGAGAAAGAAAACATATCTGATGTGTAACAAATAGGGAAGGTAGATAGTATGAAATAAGTACAGTTTCACTTTAGACAATAGTAGATCCACCATGGGAAAATAATACTAATAATACTAATACTACTACTAAAAAATAATAATATCCTCTTCTTTCTCCTCCTTCTCTTCTTCCTCTTCTTCCTTCTTTCCTTCCTCTTTTATCACTTCAAGTGTCAAAGGAATGAAACTTTCTGAAAGTCCAAATTCAGAACTAAATTCTCAGTTCAACTGAATGATTTATCTGTGATTATATGCATATTTACTCTTGATGAGTGAATTCATGAAACTACAGAATTTTGGATATTTTGATTGCTCAATCTGTAATTTGTGAAATAACTGAAATCAGCAAGGTATAGAAATCCAACTGGCTTCATCCTACATGAAGGTTTACTCTGGAATTAAGTCCTACAAAGTTTATTATATCCTGGATTTAAATTAGCAACAATAGAATGGAAGCCTTAATTATCCTTTGCTTCTTTTTACATTTCTGCAAAATGTAGCAAATGATGTGTCTATTACTTCTTTTCATGCATCTGCTTATCTACTGAATACATAGAAGGGACAACTTTGAAGCTACTGATAGATGCCCATAACTTGCTTAGTGAAAGAATTAACATAAATTAGGAGTATAAAACCTTTATATATCACTGAGCTACATATAAGTTCATAATATTAACATTAACAGAGTTGGAAGGGACCTTGTAGGTCATCTAGTTCAACTCCCACTACACATTTCTGACAAATGGCAGTCCAATCTCTTCTTGAAAGCCTCCAGTGATGAAGCTCCCAGCGTCTCAAGGCAAGTTGTTCCATTGGTTGATTGTTCTCACTGCCAGAAAATTTCTCCTTATTTCCAGGTTGAATCCTCCTTGATCAGTTTCCATCCATTATTCCTTGTCTGGCCTTCAGGTGCTTTGGAAAATAGCTTGACTCCTTCCTCTCTGTGGCAGCCCCTCAAATATTGAAGCACTTCTATCATATATTGGAACTCATAAAATAAGTAATTCTTATTTTACAAATAATCAATAAACACATTGACATTAACAACATCTATAGACTGGGCAAAAGAGACAATCAACAGGTCAAAAGAGAACTAAAATACCCCAGCATCTCTTCACCAGCCATCAGCAACCAGATCAACATAGATCCACTCCAAGGTCAACTTCAGACCAACAATCAAGTAAACAATATCTCAATCAAGAAACTGCCAAAGAGCCACCAGTAAACAGCTCAACCAAAGAATCTCTAAGACTGCTCCAACCTGCACAGCCAGGCAAGTCACCAGAATGTAAAGTGAGAGCAAGCACACTTCACTAGCACTGATGATGTTAGTTAGTTGGGTAATGAAACATCTGCAAAACAAGCAAGCTCAGAGAGCATCAAAGACCTGTCATTTCAACCCTGAGCTACAAATATTCTCCTTTATTGGTAAGTAATTTAAAGATATCTTAAAGATAATATATTTAAAATATTTCACCTTTCCTGTGTCAAGGGGAAAAACACATAGAAATATTATTCTACTCTTCAATGCTGTCAAATGGAGCAATGCAAAGCTTTGATTCAAAGATTCAGCTTTAATCAGGCTCATGGCTGACTCAGCCTTCCATCCTTCTGAGGTCCATAAAATGAGGACCCAGATTGTTGGGGGCAAGAGGCTGACTCTGTAAACTGCTTAGAAATGGCTGTAAAGTACTGTGAAGCAGTATATAAATCTAAGTGCTATTGCTATTTTCCTTCCTTCCTTCCTTCCTTCCTTCCTTCCTTCCTTCCTTCCTTCCTTCCTTCCTTCCTTCCTTCCTTCCTTCCTTCCTTCCATAGTGCACAGTGTTTGGAATGCAGTATTGCAGACAGACTGCCTACTGTCAACAGTCTGACTGGCTCAAGGTTGACTCAGCCTTCCATCCTTCTGAGGTCCATAAAACAAGGACCCAGATTGTTGGGGGCAACATGTTTTCTCTGTAAACCATTTAGAGAGGGATTTAAAGCAGTATGGAGTGGTATATAAGTTTAAATGCTCTTGCTATTATTATTTAAGGCAATTCAATTTAAAAAACCCAAAACTTCAAACTAAACCTCCTGACTGAATTACCATAATGATTCAATGTATCAAATCAAATTCGGGGCCTTCATATCTGTTTGTGCACACATTTTAATTAAACGGATGACTGATGTCAAATCAATTTCATTCCTTGAACAGAATTGACTATTTTGAATCAACTTGTCTTAATGATTTGAATCAATATTTTGAATTGGATTTGGTTTTCAGTAGCATGTACCCAATCGTATGCCAATAGTAGGATAAAGAATAATCAACATCTTGCCTTCCATAGCTAATCCCAACAATACTGCACACCCAAATGTTAAAGATAGGCCTACAATGCACAGCAACATTAATTTTTGTTCTGTCTCTTACCTTTTGAGAAGATTCCTTACTGAACAGATACATTAAAAAGCCTTGGGATTTTCTTTGACTGTCAGGATACTTAATTATCCAGTTTCCTTTATATGTTGATTTTCCTCAGAGTGTTTGTTGGAGAAGGGCAGATAAACTGAAATCCATTCCCCTAAATCTGAAATAATATGGGGAAGATTATTTTGATTATTTCAGAATTATAGCATTGACATCTTTTGAATTGAGTTCATATCTCTCAGAGCAGAAGATTACGGATAATTCTAGGGCTCATCCCCAGCTCATATCAAACACTTCTGCTAAAATTCTAAATGGACATTAACAGAGCACATACATTGTAAGTTTTGAAAGAGCTACTGTTCTTTTTAAGATGGGGTCCAGATTCCCAAAGGAGTCCATGCAAATGTGCCTGAATATTAAGACTATCCAGGACCAAACATGGGCTTCCTTCCAGAATTTAACTGAGATTTAAAACCACTGGATGCTCATAATGTCCATTGAAAGATATTAGAGAGTTCATCAGCATACAAAGGAATATGCATGCACCACTGAAGTTTCTATGGATTTATAATCCCTAGTGACACAATCTCAATCAATCAATCAATCAATCAATCAATCAGAATAACAATCAGAATAGAACTGGAAGGGACCTTGGAGGTCTTCTACTCCAACCCCCTGCTCAAGCAGGAGACCCTATACCATTTCAGACAAGTGGCTGTCCAGTCTCTTCTTAAAAACCTCCAGTGATGAAGCACCCTCAACTTCTGAAGGTAATTCATTCAACTGATTAATTGTTCTGACTGTCGGGAAATTTCTCCTTAATTCCAAGTTGTTTCTCTCCTCGCTAAGTTTCCAACCATTGTTTCGTGTCCTGCTTTCTGGTGCTTTGGAAAATAAGTTGATACTGGAACATTGCTATCCTGTCATCCCTAGTCCATTTTTCCCTCTAGACTGGCCATACTCCATTCCTGCAACCATTCTTCATATATTTTTGTCAGCAAGTCTTTAATCACCTTAGTTGCTCTTCTTTGCATATATGCATCTCAACTTTTTGTAATGAGCCTGGTGGCTCAGGCTGTTAAATGCCTGCTCTTAAGATCCAACTGTCTACAATTACTATAGGCTCAAATCCCACCAGGCTCAAGGTTGACTCAGCCTTCCATCCTCTCGGGGTAGGTAAACTGAGGACCCAAGATTGTTGGGGAAATAAGCTGACTTGTAAAAATGCCGCTTAGTAATAAGCAGGCATATACAATGGAATGAAGGCTATTGCTGAGCGCATTGGGTTGTGCTCCAAAATTGTAAGCTGCCCTGAGTCTTGGAGAATATAAATGTAATTTTTAAAAATGTGGTGACCAAAACTGGATGCAGTATTCCATTTGGCTTTATAAAATGGTACTAACACATTCCATCCAAGAAAAGCATGCTTTGTCATGCTTTATTTCACAGCTAGAGTTTCTCTTTCAAATAACTTGGGATTGTCTTCCACTGATCAGAAATACTATTTCTCAGGTGCAAATGCACTTTACATAGCTGATAAAAACCCTTAATAGCACTTTTTTTTCATTTTGCTAAAAGGGATGACCTGATACAATTTATCTTAGTGC
>CM019153.1:48369558-48414314 GCA_009733165.1 Naja naja | reverse complement strand
TCCAGTAGTGCATTATTATTACATTCCCTTGGAGGGGGCACAGTTTTGCCAAGTTTGACCTGGCACAGGCATATCAACAACTAACAGTTGATGATGCCACTGCTGAAGCCCAAACCATTGTAACCCAAAGAGGTGCTTTCAAATGCAAAAGATTACAGTTTGGAGTAAGTGTGGCACCAGGCATCTTCCAAAGCCTTATGGAAAGAATGTTACAAGGTTGTGCCAGGGGTGGTGCCTATTTTGATGATGTTTTAATTTCTGCTGAAAAATGACATTCAGTTACATGAGAGACTCAGGGAAGTCTTAACCAGATTCAAGAAAGCGGGGTTAAAAGTCAAAGAAGAAAAATGCACACTTAGAACAGATAAAGTGGAATTCTTGGGTTACATGATTGATAAACATGGTATCCACCCCACAGAGGCAAAGGTTCAGGCAATCAAAGAAGCCCTCAGGCCAAAATGCAAAACAGATTTGCAAGCATTCTTGGGACTCATTAACTTTTATCATATGTTCCTACCTCAGAAGGCAACCATTGCAGAACCACTACATAGGTTGCTGGACAAGAAATCTGTTTGGGTCTGAGGGAGGAAGGAACAAGCTGCATTTAACAATATCAAGAGACAAATCACGTCTGATGCTGTGCTGATACAGTTCTCTAGGAACTTTCCTGTTGTTCTGACTTGTGATGCCTCCCCTTTTGGAGTGTGTGTGTGTGGGGGGGTATTGAGCCATGTGCTTCCATGGGAGGAAGCTCCTATTGCATTTTACTCTTGCACTTTGACTAAAGCAGAGAGGAACTACAGCCAACTGGACAAAGAAGCCTTGGCAATTGTAGCAGCTGTCAAGAAATTCCATGAGTATTTATATGGGAGAACATTTACTGTTGTCACAGATCACAAACCCTCTGGCATTGTGGCAGGAGACAAACCAATGCCCACAATCCTGTCACCAAGAATGCTGAGATGGACTGAATTTCTTGCTGCTTATTCATACAAACTGATCCACAGACCTGGTAGACATTGGGCATGCAGATGCTTTGAGTCGCTGCCCACTTCCTTCACACATTGAGGACCCTGTTCCTGAGACTCACACCTTTTTTCTAGAAACTGTTGCCAAGCTTCCATACATCTGCTCAAATTGCCAGAGAGACTGCCAAAGACACTTTATTGGCTCCGGTTATAGGCTGGATTAAGAAGGGTTGGCCACTTCAAGATCTACCTCAACTTGCCCAACCTTTCAAATCCAGGCAAACTGAATTATCTGTATTAAGAGGATGTATTTTGTGGGGTAACAGGGTGGTTATTCCTGCAAAACTACAAAAAGAGGTTTTGGAAATGTTACATGAGGGTTATCCGGGGATTGTCAGAATGAAGGGATTGGCCAGGAGTTATGTATGGTGGCCAGGTATTGACAAAATGGTTGAAAACTGGGTTGCATCTTGTCCCAACTGTCAGATAGTCAGGCTTGCCCCACCTCTTGCCCCCACACAGGAATGGGAATGTCCTAGGGGCCCATGGTCCAGGATTCACATTGATTTTGCTGGCCCTACCAGAGGGCACACTCTCCTTATTATAGTTGATGCATATTCCAAATGGCTAGAGGTTATCCCTATGGCATCCACCACAACTGAAGCTGTCATCAAACAGCTTAAAAGCTTTTGTAACTCAGGGGGTTACCTGATGTGCTTTCTTTTCGACAATGGCCCTCAATTACATCCAACCTTTTTGAATCATACCTAGCACAACAGGGTATCAGACATGCCCTGACAGCCCCTGGGCATCCTTCGGCTAATGGCCGGGCTGAATGTATGGTACGATTTACCAAGGAAAAACTTCAGCAATTGGGTCCAGGGGATATCACTGAGAGAGTTGAAAAACTTCTCAGTGTTCAGCATATCACTCCCAACCCTTCAACTAATTTGTCCCCAGCTGAATTGTTGATGGGTAGGAAACTCAGGTCTCCACTTGATCGCCTTCATCCCACTTATGCACCCAACGCACCACTAGATTCCACTAGCAAAATTCGCACATTCACTGTGGGTGATTCTGTTTATGCTAAGAACCTTCTGGGTGAACCATTATGGATTCCTGCAGAGATAACCCAAATCACAGGCCTCGGGTCTTACAGGGTACAAACGGAGGATGTTGTCCTCTGGAGCAGGCACATTGATCAGTTAAGATCTAGATTGCCTCAGGAGCATCGCTTTGCTCCTCTCTGGTTCCCATACCTACTGCTCTTCTAGGGGAAGGGGAGGATCATGAGTGTAATCAGCAAGCAAGAATCAACTCCATGTGTAACGAGCTAACACGACAGGAACCATCCCAAAACCTGTCACAATACCAACAACCATTTTCACAAATGGAAGATTACACATCACTACCTGAATTAGGTGCTGACATTGGGTTGGAGATGGATTGGGAGGAGAGACCAGGTTGTAGTAACCAAACAGGTTCTACCATTACTACTAGTCCTAGTAAGGAAATGTCAGCAGACATTTCCTCCCTCACAAGGTGAGAACCTTAAAACATCTGAACCACGTAGGTCTCAACGTACACGTAGAGCCCACCTATTTAAAAAGAATACATTAGATAGGCTGGGGTTTGAGTATGGACTGAACCTAGTGGGGAGCGGTGTTATGTATGCAGGTTTAAAGTCATTGGTTTAGTTTGATCTGTTCTTGTAAAATGTAAGAAATGATTGGTTTAAAAAGTGCGGGAAAACCCTGCACTCTGATTGGCTGGCAACTGCGGCTGCCGGCTATAAGTAGCAGCTGCAGCCCAGCCAAAGTGGGTCCGTTCTGAGATGTAGTCACTAATAAAGAAAGAGCTTGAAGCACTCCACATCTGTCTCTTCATGCAAACTTAACAATGTTGACCCAACCAGTCCAAGAATTCCAGCTGGTGAGGTCCAGAAGAAGAGTCTTTTCTGCCATGGCTCCCACACTCTAGAGCACTGTGTTTCCCCGCTCCCAAGTGAGATCCATACCCAGCTTTCGGCTTTCTAGAAACCTGGCTTTGCCATTTGACCTGGGGTCCCGGATGAGGGTGGGTCATTTTGGAAGTGGTTAATGGATTGTGATAAGACTCCACCTCCATTCCGTGGGCAGCTTGTTCCCTTCCTTCCCAGCTTGGGTTGATTGTTAATCAGTTTGAATGTTAACATTTCACATTTTAATGTTTCATCCTGCTTTTACTTGGCTGTAAGCTACCTGGAATCGTCTTGTGGTGAGATAGGTGCTGTACAAATTATATATGTACATACCAATTAGGAAAGTGCTCAGAATACAAAATAACATAATAACAACAGGATAACAAAATAATAACAGAATAGCAGAACAGCAGAATAAAAGAATAGTAGAAGAACAGAAGAACAGAATAATGGAATAACAGAACAGAACAACAGAACAACAGAATAACAAGAGAATAACAAAATAGCAGAATAATGGAATAGCAGAATAACAGAATAATGGAATAATAGAACAGAACAATAAAATAATAACAGAATAATAGCAAAATAGCAGAATAACAGAACAACAGAATAATAGCAGAATAGAAGAATAACAGAGTAATGGAATAACAGAACAGAACAACAGAACAGCAGAATAACTGAATAACAGATAGCTATTGGGTTTAACAAAACTGCAGTATTTTTCAGTGGAGCAGAATAAGGAGTACATTTAAAGGGTAGAGAAAATGTTACCCATAACCAATAGAAGACAGATAATAATTAGATGGGGATACCTATTTTTCTGCTTTAATAATTTTAATAATTTCAATGGCATTCTGCTGCTTGCCTTGGATGCCGCCCAGAAACAAGGTTATTAAATGAATGAGTGAAAACAAAACAAATAGTTGGTTGATGGATTAATGCACTCTGGCACACCAAGAATATTTTTTTTGCGGGGTGGGCAAAATTTCATGGACTGAAATAACATGTCAAGAGTTACGTGTTATTAGAAGGTGATAGAGCAAAAAATAAACATTTGAAACATTGTGAGAGGTAACAGATGATACGAACCTAGGAAAGACAGGGTGCACCAAAAATAATTATTTTCTTTTACATTTTTTAAAATGTGGGTGGGTCCTAGAACTATTATTATAGGAAAGAAGAATAATATAGAGCTGAAAACCACCATTTTATCACAGCAATTTTTTTTTCTTTTTGGTGACTGAGAAATTGGGAAATGTATTGCTGGCAAAGGGAGCTGGGGATTATCTAGAGAAAAAAAATATCCTGTGACAAACAGAAAGGAGCATGAAATCAGCACATATCTTGTCTCTCCCAAAAAGAATATTGCAAGCATTGAATTAGCAACTGAAGTTTAGTATTTCATAGTTTCCTGTTATGTGTAAACAGAAGTTAACCATAATTATGCTTATTGGAACAGATAACTCTTAGTAAAGCATAGCTTAAAACAGCTAGCTTTGGTAAAGTATGGTGGAATTTAATTACAGATTGTCCAGATTTCCGTATTATGTTAATGTATGGCAAACACAGAAAGGAGATTATTTTTGCATTATAGCAGAAATAGGAAAATACGTATCAGTTCTGATCTGGTTCATATGGTCAAATCCATTCGAACAATTGATTTGATCTGATGGTTTAAATTCCTTTACAAAATCCATTAAGGTTCTTAAATTGATTTGGTGGGGAAGTCTACTCAAGTTGAATAGCGATTTAATTCAGGGTGTCAACCGAATTGCCTTCCCTTAATCGAAGTTTTGCATCTCTCTAATCTGAATGAAACTCATTCCTTCAAGGACAGGATGGAAGGGAGGAAAATCTGTTTTCCTTTGTCCAGCAACCTGTATTCAGGACCTGGAAGAAGGAAATGTAGGTTTAGAATTAACTAGAGCATACAAAACATTTGCTAGACCAATTCTCGAATACAGCTCATCTGTCTGGAACCCACATTGCATATCGGACATTAACACACTTGAGAGAGTCCAGAGATATTTCACAAGAAGAGTCCTCCATTCCTCTACTCATAACAGAATACCTTATGCCACCAGACTTGAACTTTTAGGCTTAGACAACTTAGAACTACACTGACTTCAGTCTAACCTAAGTGTAGTACATAAAAGTATCCACTGGAATGTCCTACCCATCAATGACTACTTCAGCTTCAACTACAACAATATACAAGCACACAATAGATACAAACTCAAGGTACACTACTCCAAACTCGATTGCATTAAATACGACTTCAGCAACAGAGTGGTCAATGCCTGGAATACTCTACCTGACTCTGTGGTTTCTTCCCCAAACCCCAAAAACTTTAACCTTAGACTGTCTACTGTTGACCTCACCCCATTCCTAAGAGTTCTTAAAGGGGTGTGCATAAGCGCATCCCTGTCCTAATGTTCCCTTTTATTTTTATCCATTTCATGTCTTGATAATCATGTTTATACTTATATCTGTTATCAAATACATATTTGACCAATAAATAAAATAAACACACAGAAATAAGTTTCATTTGTTGATTTCAACCAACTAGCCACTTCTAGGATATAGGCTTATTGTAGGATAATTGTTCTCCCCTCTCAGGAAAAAAAATGAGCTAGAAGTTCTCTTCTGGGTTATATATAGTTCTCTCCCTTAAGCATAGCTATGGAAGACAACAGAACAATGGGACCATTCAAAGTCTTTTTTTAAAAAAAAAACTTATTTGCTTTGAATTCAGCTCCCCTTTATGTGTCACAACTTGATGCCTTTTGTTCTACTTTATTCTGTCATGTGTAGCTTCATCCTTTGGATCAGCTGTAGGGAATAATCCTCAGAGGATAAAAATCACCTACTTATGTGCTTGTTTCCAGATGCTGGTGTAACTATAGAATTCTATGCCATCTACTCCCATTAGTGGACTGAATGGCTGTTTTATTTCAGGAAAATAAATAATTTATTGGCTTTGTTTTGAACTCAGACACTCGTTGTTTAGAAATGAAACAATCTTGTTTATAAAAGTCCATGCTGAAGAATATAAGAATTCACTTTAAGACTTTTTTTGTTTTGTTTTGAGGGACCTTGTAAGATATCGGTTCCAAACAAAGAAGGACTTGAAAAGTGAGCTATTTTGTCTCCTTAATGGAGTACATGTTGTACATAAGATAGCTTTTATTGATGAATATTTACAGTGAAAGAAATTGTCAGTTGGTATCAATATGTGTTCATGCATCACACATACATTATGAATGAATAATAGTGAGAAATTGTTTGCAGTATAAAATTTGCACGAGTTTGTGTGCAAAATCATAGTTAAAACTATATTTTGGCATCCTTATACCTGTAGAAAGTTAGCACCCACCCCTCTCCTGGAAGAATGAAATATTCTAGGAAATAGTAAAAAGGAAGAATATTATACTTCCCTGGATGAGAAAAGGAGAAATGTGATCTTGGAAAGCAGCCCCCCACTTTTGTTAATAGCCCCCAGAAAGACTGAGCCATCCTATCTACAAGACAAAAGATGTTTAGCTCCAGGGTGATAGGATTAGCCCTCACACATATCCAAACAAGGACAAAGCCATTAAGCCATAATAGGAATTGCCCAAAGCCCTTTCATTACATCACCCAGCAAGATTCAACCAAACCTGGGACTCAAGACAACCTACAAAGTTACCCTGCATGGCCTCATAGGAGTCTGATAACCAATCAGAATACATTTCTTCCACAGAAATAGGAAGCAAGTTCAAAGCCCAACAGAGGTTATAAATCTCTTTCCCTCTCTCACCCATGTGTTCTTTGTTGCCCAGGACCTCAAACCATAGGTGGTATTCAGTAGGTTCTGACCAGTTCTGGAGAACTGGTAGCGGAAATTTTGAGTAGTTCGGAGAACCAGCAAATACCACCTCTGACTGCAGATTTTACAGTATGCATGGCATTGTGGCATAGATCTGTCCCAGCATATTCTAGAATGATGGTTTGAAGCTTCTATCTATCTATCTATCTATATTTTAAACTGAGCTTTGTTTGAAATCTACCTGAGACAGGGAAGTAAAGGAAAATTCGGGGAGAATTATTCCAACTTGTCTAGAAGAGAGAGTTTAAATGCACGGTCTGCCCAAGAGATTAGTTGCTGTCAGTCCTTCCTTACTCTGAGCGTCTCTTAGAAACTGAATTGAACTACCTTTTTATCCTTCCTCTATTTTCCCATTAGGATTGACAACTCAATTTTATATGTGAGCATCCACGGGGCATTGTGTGTTTCACTCTATCCAGCCCAAGCAAATTAACACTGGCCAGTCCACGTGTATCTGCCATAAAACATCAGAGGCATTTAGTCAACCAGCAACTGACTAAATAAAGTCCAGATAACTTAGACCTGTCTAGCCATTCATGTATGCTGACAATATCTTTGTGTATCTGGAGAGGGTACCTGTCTAATTACCATGCATTTATTTAGAAAAATAAACAAAGTTGATTTTCCCCCCTTGCTAACATTAAGGCGGGGATAATGTCCTTGGAATTCCTGTTATTTTCTTGGTCCAATTTTTTTGTTGTTTTAAACGAGGCCTTAGATGAACTTAGAGTTGTGCATTTAGCATTTATTTGTTTATTTATTTATTTATTTATTTATTTATTTATTTATTTATATTTTTCTTTATTTATTTGATTAGTCAATTGCTTACAAGATAATAGGTATAGGTATAAACATAGTTATAAATACATGGATACATATAAGAAAATAAAAGAAACAATAGGACAGGGGCGGTAGGCACTTTGGTGCGCTTATGCACGCCCTCTACAGACATAAATCTCTTATTATTTGTGGAATGAGGAAAAAAACCTGCCTTAAGAAAAAAAGCTAAAGGAGCAATGGATTTTTATTGTACAGGTGAGAATGAGAGGGTTTTCAATATTTTAGGATTCTAATGACTTCCAAGACCATCATAAACCTTTCAGAGATGTAAAATAAAGCCTGACCTGACCTGGCTTGGATGTAATAAAACACAAAACATGTCCATTAAACCTTTTAGTGTCAAAGGAGGGAGACAATAACCTTATTACAAGACAAAACGCAATTGCATTAGTCATTAAAGGACTTTTGAAGAGAAGACACACGCAGCTGGCTGGATATCTTAATTTCGCCAGCCAGAATAAACAGTGTGTCTTCCTACTAGATGTTTAAGGGGTGCAAAAAAATTGTATCAGGGCTGAGTGAGTACATTGTGAGTTGCAGTTTACTCCTCCTCCCTTCTGAAATATTTAACTATTTGTGGCTCAAGAAGAGGTGCTCAATGCAGAGTGTCTGTGAACCACTAATGTGCTGTTTTGTTTAAACAAACGACTACAAAAAGCAGAAAAAAACTTGAAAGAGAATAGTAATTTCTTGGAGGTACATGCTGTCATGCCTGTATGCATATACAAACACACAGGCAACTACTCAAATAGGCTGGGAGTAAAGATCCAATCCTCCAACCTAGTTCCTTTATTTTTTGCATAATTCATAGACAAACCAAAGTTTGGTAATTATAGCATTCATTTTTGCTATATTTTAAATTACTCAGTTAGTAAGTGAGGGATGAAAACATCCCCAATATATGTTATTACAGCATGCTCATGCACCTTTCGAATGCATAAATTCTTACCCAACTCAATCAGCGATTATACAAATGGAAGGATTCTACTAATTTTTTTTTTTAAATTAGCTTCTCATTCAGAAAGATAGATGCTCGCATGTAATTTAAAAATCCAGGTAGCTATATCTAAAGGAGCAAATCAATTCGTGGATATAGCTCTTATGGTTAAGTTTACTGTGTATTTCCTGTGTGGTATCTGAATTTCTAAAATTTAGACACTACTTGAAAATAAAATATTCTATAAACCAAGATATACAACATTAATGCCATATTTAACTATAATTCACCCTCTGAAGCAAGTTGATTATTACGTGTTTTGATAAATTCCGAACAGTATTGATCATTTCTAACAGTTCACAAGTGAGCTATCTGCACTGATTTACATACTAACATAGAATATTGTAACCAGGAGACTCATTTTGTAGAGCTTAATCAGCAATTCTTTAGAATTAAAATCTAAGTATGTGAACATTTTAGCGGTGACAACGGTTCATTTGTGAGTTATAACTGGTGAAAAGCTGAATGATTTTCTTTGCCAAAACTGAAATCGCCTCTGCCATCTATTGCAATCCAAATGAATAAAAATACCATTTGCTCAATTCAGTTGCAAACATTTTTGCAACACAACAATTCTGGCTTTGTGGGATGTATAGAACTGTATCAGTCTGAGCCGCATAAATTCAATGCTGTTTTCGATATTAGTCACCAGGTTCAAGGTTGACTCAGCCTTCCATCCTTCGAGGTGGGTAAAATGAGGTCCCAGATTGTTGGGGCAATATGCTGACTCTGTAAACTGCTTAGAGAGGGCTGTAAAGCACTATAAAGCAGTATATAAGTCTAAGTGCTATTGCAATTGCTATTAGTCACTTTTATCAAATGTCCAGAAATCTATATTATTAAAAGGGGAGAAAACATTGTTGTCACATACATATGCATAATGGACTATTTCTAAAGATAAAGATTTGCCCTGGTAAGTCATTTCTGACACTAGGGAGCCATGCACATCTCTGATTCTTAGCCAAGGCAGCCAATGTTGTCTGGAGACACTTCTGTGGTCATGTGGCCAGCATGACTATATGATGAGATGCATGGAATACTGTTATCTTCCCACTGAAATGATACCTATTTGTCTACTTGCATTTGCATGGTTTTGAACTGCTCGATGAGCAGGAGCTGAGGTAAGGATGGGAGCTCACCCCATTGTTGGGTCACGAACTGAGGCTGTCAGATTTCTAGCTGACAAGCTCAGCGCCTTTAATCCCTGAGCCACTGCACTCTCTGGACTATTTCTAACATGCACATTTTAGTCACAGTTCTTTCCTTGGTGGGTGGGGAGGTGTTTGGGGATTGTCATGTGTGTGTGCATGTTGAGTCTGGTCTCTGGTTGTTATGTGAATTTCGTTGTATGTATACTGTCTATATACATACAATGACAATAAAGAATTCAATTCAATTCTGTTGAGCTTGAAATGAGGCACAGTGAACCACGGTGGCGCGTGCAGTACTGCAGGCTACTTCTGCTGGCTGCTGGCTGCCTGCAATTTGGCAGTTCAAATCTCATCAGGCTCAAGATTGACTCAGCCTTCCATCCTTCTGAGGTAGGTAAAATGAGGACCCAGATTGTTGGGGGCAAGAGGCTGACTCTGTAAACTGCTTAGAGGGGGCTGTAAAGTGGCATATAAATCTAAGCACTATTGCTATTGCTATTGTTTTCAGTAGAGTCTTAAGATGAGAAACAGCTGGAAGTGAATACAAATAGCTTTTAGCCCATCTGCACAGAGGCAGTCCACTTCAAATGCCACAGTACTTCTGGGTTAGAGAAGAACTAAGCAGAGAACACTCCTCCCTTGCTTTATTATACATGTGTGTGTCTGTGTGTGCAGATGCAACAGATGATGAATTCACAACAATTTGTGGTACACTAGATAATTTTATATGGCTTGGTTTGGTTTGGTATGTGAGTTAATGACAAAGTCTGTCCAGTTCAAAGCTTTTTAGTTTCTTTTTTGTCAAATATATCAACAAATCAATAAATGAGACCCAACTGTTAACAACTTGTTCAGAGATCCATTTGTGTGATGCATTTCATTAAATTTCCCCATAAAACTTTAAACTTTTTCTTTCGGATTGAGTTCAAATGAGTTCAACAGATGAAAAAGTCTAGCACAATAAAGAGGTAGGGATTACCTGTATTTTACAGATAGCTTATTGCTGAAAGGGAAAATACATAAAGCTTTGGGAAAGATTTGAATAAAGACAGATCGCTCAGTGGAGGCTTAAAGGGCAAATATGTATCCACAATTGTTTATGCACTAATTACATTCCAAATGTTTATTAGAAGTGTAAATTTCAGCAGAATAACAATAGCCCAAAGAGTTTATAAATAATCATCCTAGGGAACATTAGGGGCTATTAAATGTACTGTCCTTTTTTAAAAAAAAATGCTAGTGGCGAGGTTTTCCCTGTGAAAAAAGAAAATATTTGGTCTCCATTTTGGACAAATGGAGCGAGCATTTTAGCATGCAGACATCAAATATAGGAACTATGTCCAAGCGTGTAATGTAATGATTTTGCTGTCAGATGTGCTGTTCAGGTTGAAAGCTCAACCATATCCAACTTTAAAGATACATACCAATTTTACAATTTGCAAACTCATAAAAGGAAAATCCAAAATGGAGTATCAATGACTTGAAATGATCTTAACTATTCACCTTTCATTGATCATCTTGTTTTAAGAGAAAGAAAGTCAATAGTGAGGCATAACATAGTGCAATTCTTTCTATTCTACTCTTTATATTGCAATGGAAAGGAACGAATCAAGGAGAGAACCAACTTAAAACTAAAGAGAAATTTCCTGACAGTGAGAACACTTAATCAGGGGAATGGCTTGTCTCCAGAGGTTGAGGGTACTCCTTCACTCTTCTTTTGAAGAAAATGTAAAACAAAAGATGTTGAGACTCTAGAAAGAGTGCAACAAAAATGATAAGGGGACTGGAAGCTAAAACATATAAAGAATATTTGCTGGAATTGGTTATGTCTTGTTTGATGAAAAGAAGGACTAGAGGTGACATGATAGCAGTCTTGCAATATCTCAGGGGCTGCCACAAAGATGAGGGGGTCAAGCTATTCTCCCAAACCACTGAAGGCAGGACAAGAAGCAGTGGGTGGAAACTAATCAATGAGAGAAGCAACCTAAAACTAAGGAGAAATTTCCTGACAGTGACAATCAGTGAAAGAACTTGCCTCCAGAAGTTGTGAATGCTCCAACACTAGAAGTTTTTAAGAAGAGATTGGATACCCATTTGTCTGAAATGATTTTGGGTTTCCTGTCTAAGCAGGGGGTTGGACTAGAACAGTGGTCACCAACCAATGACCCACTGGTGGTCTGCAAGAAAATTTTGGTGGTCCTCAGAGAAATGCCACCCCCAGAGCACCCCCAAAGCAATTAATCCAGGCTGCACAGGAACACAAGGCTGCACCGCCCATATAGCACACGGGAACCCTTCCCGCCCACTCACATTGGATTTCTTGCTTTCTACTAATCTTTAGGTCTTTGGCTCTGCTTTTAAGCAGAGCCAAACCTTCCTTAGGACTGAAGCAGTGCAGACTCAGCTAGCCGATGGCAGAAACACAGATCTCTAAGTGAATCTGTGATTCTGTAAGCAACTCAATCTGCCTGCCTGCTTTGCCTGATTTTGGGTAAAAGTTGCTCTTTTTTATAAAAAATTCAATATTTATATAAATATTTATAATATTTACATACAAGCTATGCCCAGCCTGTCACATGACTGCCAAGCCACACCCACAAATTAAGCCATGCCCACATAACTGGTTGTTAAGAAATTTGAATCCCACCCCTGCCTCTTTGTGTATGTGTGTGTGTGTGAGAGAGAGAGAGAGAGAGAGAGAGGGAGGGAGGGAGGAGAGGGAGAGAGAGAGAGAGAGATCAGATCTCTCTCCCACCAATGTCAGCAATCCACTGTCTGTCAAAATTCATATTAGTGGTACCTGGGATTTAAAATTATGAGTTTGGTGGTCCCTGAGGTCCAAAAGGTTGGCAACCCCTGGACTAGAAGACCTCCAACATCCCTTCCAACTCTGTTATTCTATTCTATTTTAAGATTGGACAGCTATTTGTTTGAAGTGGTATAGGATCTTCTTCTTGAACAGGGGGCTGGACTAGAAGAACCGCAAGGTCACTTCCAACTCTATTATTCTGTTATTCTATTTTATTGAGAAGCTGACTTAAAAGTCTTCTTGTGTTGCCAGGATTCAGGTTTATTTCAATTTTAATATCTCTAAATACATATAAATCTAAAATTATATAGATACATATAAATACATGGATCTCTTTCAAAATGTCCATAATCTCAGAAGATGGCCAAACTCTCACGATTTTTGGTGTGATAAGATCCAACCCTCTGATACCTTCAGGAACCCACTACATCAAGCTCAACAGGTAGCCTTCCAAATTACATTCACAAAATGTAAGCAAGGATGTTGTAATCTAAAGATGCCTTGAATTGTTATCTGACAATTCTCACCAGAATCCCTTCCTTATTTTTTTTTAAGCGTGAAGTGCCAGAACTCATCACAGAACTGAAATGTAGACTAACCACCTGTGAGTAGAGCAAACAGCTTTCTTGAAACCTTTCCACAACAACCCCCAATTATTTTAACATACAAAAGGAATGTCAGAATACCAAAATCTTATGAGAGTTGGTGATCTTGTTAGCTTTGGACCATTTACAATTTTGTTTTATTTAAACTTGGAGTGCTAGAGGCAACAATCTGCAAGTGGGGATTTGTGTGAAGGCAGGTGTCATAGCACTGATCCCTACCAAAAGCTTTCACTGATAATTATGGAGTAGTTCACACAAAGGAAAAACCTGAGCTCCATTGTTTTATCCTGTGGCATTTTTTTTTTACGCTTAACCAGTTCTATTCTCAAAAAGGATAAGTAGGATTGTGGCTGGGTATTAAGTGGACAGGAGATCAACAGCAAATACCAGAGTTGTAGGCAAGAAATCCCAGAAGGAGACAATGTCAAACTATTTCTGTGTTTTTGCCAAGAAAACTCCAGGACTATGTCCACAAAGTCACAAGGGTCAGGTTCTCGGGGAGATCTTATATTTTCTTGAAACTCTTTCACATCTCAGTTCATATATTCTAAGAGAAGTCAGAGGAAAAAAATCTTTGGGTAAAAGAAAATAGTTATGTGCTAAATAAATGGGACAGATTAAAGGAGATTGGGGGACTTTCTCTTGGTGAGGATGCCAAGATCAAGATTTATTTATTTATTTATTTATTTATTTATTTATTATTTATTTATTTTATTGGACTTGTATGCCGCCCCTGCCCTGCGAGGACTCGGGGCAGCTCACAATAAAAACACCACACAATAAATATATAAAAAACAATTAAATTCGACAAGCCCAATCAATAAAATAGTTAAAAATACGTTAAACCCCACCCCCAGGAGGCCAGTCCAGCCCAGCCTGTTCAAATAGCCAAGCCTTCAGACCGCGGCGGAAGGAGCAAAGATCAGGGGCCAAACTGAGCTCCAAAGGAAGTTGATTCCACAAGGCGAGGGCCGCAACAGAGTAGGCCCTCCCCCGAGGCACCACTAGCCGACTTTGTCTAGCCGACAGTACCCCGAGGAGTCAACGTCTGTGCGCACGCACAGGGTGATAGGTATTTGATGTTGGCAGGAGATGCTCCCGGACCCAAATCGTAAAGGACTTTGAATGTTAAAACCAACACCTTGAATCTCACCCGGAGGGCAACTGGCAACCAATGCCGCTCGCGCAGGAGGGGTGTAACATGGGAGTATCGGGAAGCTCCCATCACAACCTGCGCAGCTGCATTCTGCACCAGCTGAAACCTCCGGATGGTATGCAAGGGCAGTCCTAGATAGAGAGCATTGCAGTAGATCTGTGTATACTGTGCATTACCTCAGCATTATGACATATTGCTGCTTATAATGACTAAAGATAGTCTCCAACTTAGAACCATACTGTCAACTTTGAACCAAACTTGGTAGTAGCCATTTTCCTTTTTAAAAAAAAAATATTTTTTTATTAATTACATGATTAAGTGCTTATGTCATGCCCTTGTTGGCGTCTGATTCTGAGGGGGAGATTGAGCAGCTGACAGGGGGTGGGAGTGTGGCTCCGGTGGCTGTGGAACAAACAGGGGAAGGGCACAGTCTGGCTAGACGTTCAGAGGCAGACCCAGGGCCACCCCCTCTTCATCCTAGGTCATGCAGGGAGGACTGGACAAGGGACCAACATGGCTTATGAGAGAAAATGATCCCTTTCATTAGTTTCAGCTGGGAGAACAGGATATAAGTGGGGGGTTTGCACATGGCTCCTTGCTGGAAGCAAAGCGTGCATTATCTATGTTGAGGCTTATCTGGGTTTTGGCGTCCTCCCAACTGTGGGCGCTGCGTTATCCTTTGAAAGTCTGCAATTTATCATCCTGGCCTGATGTGTTAATTACTTCAGTATGGTTTGTGTCGGGTTTTTTTTTATTTCTAATTATCTTTACTTTGGGTTCGGACTGCATTTCTGCCCTTCATAGACTGTTTTTGAAGAGTTTGATATCCAGCCGAGGATAATTGGACATTGGAGACTTGGAGATATTAAAAGGAATTTACTCTATTTTTGTGACTTTGTTATTTTTGTGTCATGCCCCAGGTCATCACAGCTTAATAAATATCATGTTGTCTGGGTATTTAATTTCCTAAAATGCCCCAGGTCATCACAGCTTAATAAATATCATGTTGTCTGGGTATTTAATTTCATACTGATTACATTCTTAATCTCCACCCTTTTATCCAATCATTGATAAAACAGATTCCATGTTTGATAGTATCCCGTATCTTCTTTCTGTTTAATTTTCAATGTCAGTCTATCCATTTCTGCACAGTCTAGTATCTTCTTAATTATCTCTTCATCTCACGGTGTTCTTCATTTTTTCCAATGTTGTGCAAAGATAATCCTCGCTGCTGGACACATAATTTAAATACATACTTTTGTTATTTAATTTTTTTCTGATATTATACCTAATAAAAACAGTTCAGGTTTAAATTCTACATGTTTCCCTATCACCTTTTCTGGCCACCTGTGTATCTTTGTCCATTTTTTTTGCTTTAATACAAATCCACCACATATGACTGGCAGCAGCCATTTTTCTGTTGCTCAGTTGCCACACAGAAGGAGAAGGGGAGAAGGAGGTTGGGATGCCTTACTAAGACACAACAAAGAGCTTTCTCTTGAGAACCAAGGTCATCTCTAGTGGCATCTGGTTGAGAACCAAGGTCGTCTCTACTGGCATCAGGTTGGGGAAGGAGTGTCTGGAGAGCCCATCAACCTAATTGGCCAGTGGGACTTGTGACACTTGGGCATGTGGCTATGTCCCATTTTAAATTATGCTGAAACCATGTTAATTATTTAGAATTGGTTTTCCTTTAGAACTGTGCTGATATGATGTACTCAATAAATAAGATATTTGAGAAGGATTCTAGTCTCAGAGTTCTGATTTGCTTGGGTTCATTAGTTGGAGCCTTGGCACATTCATTTAGTGACTGCTTAAAGCTACAACAGCATTTAAAAAGTGATATATGACTATTTTTCACACTTATGACCATTGCAACATCTCCATGGTCATATGGTCAAAATTCAGACTCTTGCCCTCTGGTTCATATTTAGGTCCCAGGGTCATACAATCACCTTTTGCAGTCTACTGACAAGCAAAAACAGATTCATTTAACAATCATGTTGCTAATTCAACAACTGCAGTGAATTCACTTAACAACTGAGCCATAAAATGGGGTAAAACTCACTTAACAGGTGTCTTGCTTAGCAACATAAATGTTGGGCTCAGATGTGGTCATAAGTCAAGGACTACCTGTAATCATTTTGAAGTTTGGAGCCAATTTATTATTTCATTTTCACACATACCTTGAATGAATCAAGCTAAGCAACAATCTACCCCAAAACAAAACGGCTGCTCAAAATTCTTTTTGAAATGATAAGATAGTATTCAGATTCTGCTGTTCTAATTGCTATGCGAAGGAAATAATGATAACCTACACAGAATATCCCCTTAACTTCAGCAACACACACACACACACACACACACACACAAATACATATATATCTATCACATTTTGAGATCACTTGGGTGGGGAGAAAGAAAACATATCTGATGTGTAACAAATAGGGAAGGTAGATAGTATGAAATAAGTACAGTTTCACTTTAGACAATAGTAGATCCACCATGGGGAAAATAATACTAATAATACTAATACTACTACTAAAAATAATAATAATATCCTCTTCTTTCTCCTCCTTCTCTTCTTCCTCTTCTTCCTTCTTTCCTTCCTCTTTTATCACTTCAAGTGTCAAAGGAATGAAACTTTCTGAAAGTCCAAATTCAGAACTAAATTCTCAGTTCAACTGAATGATTTATCTGTGATTATATGCATATTTACTCTTGATGAGTGAATTCATGAAACTACAGAATTTTGGATATTTTGATTGCTCAATCTGTAATTTGTGAAATAACTGAAATCAGCAAGGTATAGAAATCCAACTGGCTTCATCCTACATGAAGGTTTACTCTGGAATTAAGTCCTACAAAGTTTATTATATCCTGGATTTAAATTAGCAACAATAGAATGGAAGCCTTAATTATCCTTTGCTTCTTTTTACATTTCTGCAAAATGTAGCAAATGATGTGTCTATTACTTCTTTTCATGCATCTGCTTATCTACTGAATACATAGAAGGGAAGACAACTTTGAAGCTACTGATAGATGCCCATAACTTGCTTAGTGAAAGAATTAACATAAATTAGGAGTATAAAAACCTTTATATATCACTGAGCTACATATAAGTTCATAATATTAACATTAACAGAGTTGGAAGGGACCTTGTAGGTCATCTAGTTCAACTCCCGCCTACACCATTTCTGACAAATGGCAGTCCAATCTCTTCTTGAAAGCCTCCAGTGATGAAGCTCCCACAACGTCTCAAGGCAAGTTGTTCCATTGGTTGATTGTTCTCACTGCCAGAAAATTTCTCCTT
The DNA here is from genome assembly GCA_009733165.1 of Naja naja. Classification (NCBI taxonomy): domain Eukaryota; kingdom Metazoa; phylum Chordata; class Lepidosauria; order Squamata; family Elapidae; genus Naja; species Naja naja. Next base: position 48,396,647 of record CM019153.1, on the reverse strand, counting down.
ATTTCCAGGTTGAATCCCTCCTTGATCAGTTTCCATCCATTATTCCTTGTCTGGCCTTCAGGTGCTTTGGAAAATAGCTTGACTCCTTCCTCTCTGTGGCAGCCCCTCAAATATTGAAGCACTTCTATCATATATTGGAACTCATAAAATAAGTAATTCTTATTTTACAAATAATCAATAAACACATTGACATTAACAACATCTATAGACTGGGCAAAAGAGACAATCAACAGGTCAAAAGAGAACTAAAATACCCCAGCATCTCTTCACCAGCCATCAGCAACCAGATCAACATAGATCCACTCCAAGGTCAACTTCAGACCAACAATCAAGTAAACAATATCTCAATCAAGAAACTGCCAAAGAGCCACCAGTAAACAGCTCAACCAAAGAATCTCTAAGACTGCTCCAACCTGCACAGCCAGGCAAGTCACCAGAATGTAAAGTGAGAGCAAGCACACTTCACTAGCACTGATGATGTTAGCTAGTTGGGTAATGAAACATCTGCAAAACAAGCAAGCTCAGAGAGCATCAAAGACCTGTCATTTCAACCCTGAGCTACAAATATTCTCCTTTATTGGTAAGTAATTTAAAGATATCTTAAAGATAAGATATTTAAAATATTTCACCTTTCCTGTGTCAAGGGAAAACACATAGAAATATTATTCTACTCTTCACTGCTGTCAAATGGAGCAATGCAAAGCTTTGATTCAAAGATTCAGCTTTAACCAGGCTCATGGCTGACTCAGCCTTCCATCCTTCTGAGGTCCATAAAATGAGGACCCAGATTGTTGGGGGCAAGAGGCTGACTCTGTAAACTGCTTAGAAATGGCTGTAAAGTACTGTGAAGCAGTATATAAATCTAAGTGCTATTGCTATCTTCCTTCCTTCCTTCCTTCCTTCCTTCCTTCCTTCCTTCCTTCCTTCCTTCCTTCCTTCCTTCCTTCCTTCCTTCCTTCCATAGTGCACAGTGTTTGGAATGCAGTATTGCAGACAGACTGCCTACTGTCAACAGTCTGACTGGCTCAAGGTTGACTCAGCCTTCCATCCTTCTGAGGTCCATAAAACAAGGACCCAGATTGTTGGGGGCAACATGCTTTCTCTGTAAATCATTTAGAGAGGGATTTAAAGCAGTATGGAGTGGTATATAAGTCTAAATGCTCTCGCTATTATTATTTAAGGCAATTCAATTTAAAAAAAAAACCAAAAACTTCAAACTAAACCTCCTGACTGAATTACCATAATGATTCAATGTATCAAATCAAATTCGGGGCCTTCATATCTGTTTGTGCACACATTTTAATTAAACGGATGACTGATGTCAAATCAATTTCATTCCTTGAACAGAATTGACTATTTTGAATCAACTTGTCTTAATGATTTGAATCAATATTTTGAATTGGATTTGGTTTTCAGTAGCATGTACCCAATCGTATGCCAATAGTAGGATAAAGAATAATCAACATCTTGCCTTCCATAGCTAATCCCAACAATACTGCACACCCAAATGTTAAAGATAGGCCTACAATGCACAGCAACATTAATTTTTGTTCTGTCTCTTACCTTTTGAGAAGATTCCTTACTGAACAGATACATTAAAAAGCCTTGGGATTTTCTTTGACTGTCAGGATACTTAATTATCCAGTTTCCTTTATATGTTGATTTTCCTCAGAGTGTTTGTTGGAGAAGGGCAGATAAACTGAAATCCATTCCCCCTAAATCTGAAATAATATGGGGAAGATTATTTTGATTATTTCAGAATTATAGCATTGACATCTTTTGAATTGAGTTCATATCTCTCAGAGCAGAAGATTACGGATAATTCTAGGGCTCATCCCCAGCTCATATCAAACACTTCTGCTAAAATTCTAAATGGACATTAACAGAGCACATACATTGTAAGTTTTGAAAGAGCTACTGTTCTTTTTAAGATGGGGTCCAGATTCCCAAAGGAATCCATGCAAATGTGCCTGAATATTAAGACTATCCAGCACCAAACATGGGCTTCCTTCCAGAATTTAACTGAGATTTAAAACCACTGGATGCTCATAATGTTCATTGAAAGATATTAGAGAGTTCATCAACATACAAAGGAATATGCATACACCACTGAAGTCTCTATGGATTTATAATCCCTAGTGACACAATCTCAATCAATCAATCAATCAGAATAACAATCAGAATAGAACTGGAAAGGGACATTGGAGGTCTTCTACTCCAACCCCCTGCTCAAGCAGGAGACCCTATACCATTTCAGACAAGTGGCTGTCTAGTCTCTTCTTAAAAACCTCCAGTGATGAAGCACCCTCAACTTCTGAAGGTAATTCATTCAACTGATTAATTGTTCTGACTGTCGGGAAATTTCTCCTTAATTCCAAGTTGTTTCTCTCCTCGCTAAGTTTCCAACCATTGTTTCGTGTCCTGCTTTCTGGTGCTTTGGAAAATAAGTTGATACTGGAACATTGCTATCCTGTCATCCCTAGTCCATTTTTCCCTCTAGACTGGCCATACTCCATTCCTGCAACCATTCTTCATATATTTTTGTCAGCAAGTCTTTAATCACCTTAGTTGCTCTTCTTTGCATATATGCATCTCAACGTCTTTTTGTAATGAGCCTGGTGGCTCAGGCTGTTAAATGCCTGCTCTTAAGATCCAGCTGTCTACAATTACTATAGGCTCAAATCCCACCAGGCTCAAGGTTGACTCAGCCTTCCATCCTCTCGGGGTAGATAAATTGAGGACCCAAGATTGTTGGGGGAAATAAGCTGACTTTGTAAAAATGCCGCTTAGTAATAAGCAGGCATATACAATGGAATGAAGGCTATTGCTGAGCACACTGGGTTGTGCTCCAAAAATTGTAAGCCACCCTGAGTCTTCGGAGAAGGGCGGCATATAAATGTAATTTAAAAAAATGTGGTGACCAAAACTGGATGCAGTATTCCAGGTGTGGCCTTACTCAGGCTTTATAAAATGGTACTAACACATTCCATCCAAGAAAAAGCATGCTTTGTCATGCTTTATTTCACAGCTAGAGTTTCTCTTTCAAATAACTTGGGATTGTCTTCCACTGATCAGAAATACTATTTCCTCAGGTGCAAATGTACTTCTTGGTAGCTGATAAAAAAAAACCCTTAATAGAATGGCACTTTTTTTTTTCATTTTGCTAAAAGGGGATGACCTGATACAATTTATCTTAGTGCTGCGTAAGACAATATTCTGCTCCAGTTACTTAAAGGGCAGCTTGTGTGGCTAACTTAGAGTATTGTGATGAATGAATGGATGAATTCTTTATTCTTTATTGGCCAAGTGTGATTAGACATACAAGGAATTTGTCTTCATACCTATGCTCTCAGTGTACATCAAAAGAAAAGATACATTCATCAAGAATCATAAGGTACAGCACTTAATATAGTCATAGGATACAAATAGGCAATTGAATCATACTAGGAAACAGTCAATATAAACCATATGGATACAAGTAGAAGTAGAAGTAGAATTCTTTATTGGCCAAGTGTGATTGGACACAAAAGGAATTTGTCTTGATGCAAATGCTCTCACTATACATAAAAGAAAATGTTGAAATTTCACATGGTAATATACAATTACAGTGCAATTGTTCTAAACTGTAACATCTATTACATGCACTAATGTTTGTGTTGACTTAGGCATAATGGTGATATAGTCTGAGGTTGTTAAATAAACTTCACTTGGGTAGATGAACAGCCACCCAAATCAATGATGACTAGATAGAGATGAGGAAGGGATCCCTGGAAGCAAAACATCTAGCAAATGTGTTGTTGTTTGTAATTCTTTTAAAAAAACTGCAACTTTTCTTTCTTCTTTTTAATATCCCTAGGTTATGATAGAGTGGATTTCATATAGCAGAAAACTGAGGGTAAGATACGGTCTTAAGAGGATAAAATTGTTTGTTGTAAATCAAATACATTGCATTTCTATTGAATTCCTCCTTATCTCACATTCTCCAGAGATCTAATTGATTTAACTGAAAATAGACTTCTCCTGAGTGTTTTCTGCACAGATTCTGAAGGCTATCTCTAAGGCCTCCTTCAAAAAGGTAGAGTTTGCATACCAAAGACATTGTGTGTTTTAAAAAGGTATGCATTTATATATATGTACATATTGCAAAATGTTGTTTTGTGTTCACTTACCTTAACAAATATGCAACATTTGAAACAGAAAGCATTCACATTTCTGCTAGAAAAACACAGAGTTTAAACAGTTATTCATGGGGGGAGAGGGATTTTATTTGGCCCAGTAAAAGTTGATGCATTATGCTGTTTTCTAATTATTAATGATTTAGCATATGGAAGTTGACTGCTATATTACAGTAAAATTAAGTTAATTTATATTTTAGCATAAGACAAAATAAGCCCTTTATAATTCTGTTCTCAATCTGTAACAGTATGCTCTTAATTGTTAATCAATTTCAGCACTAATTTAGTGCATGATTTAGTATAAATCTGGTTTTAATTTTGTACATACACATATACATAAACATATACAAATACATATACACATACATAATCACCCTGAATATACTTGCATGAAATGATGAAACGTACATCAAGTACAAATGAAGTTTGTAAACAAATTTGCATACAACCTTACAATTTTTAAACTGTTTTCATTGTTTTAATATGTTATATACAGCACTGTCCTCGGACCACGTGATGAAGAACACATCTAAAATACATGAATATATTCACACTTTTTGAATCAACTTGCTCTGAGATGTAGGAATAGACTGGACTAAATGTCTGTGTAGATTCTCAGTCATCCAGGTTTTTGAAAAAGCCTGAAAAAGATTTTTTAAAAAAGCTCAGTCATCCAGCCTTTTGAAAAAACACCTTTGAGAATACACTAGGCTGTACAGTTCTTCTATATATAGCAAAAAAAGGAAAAAGAAAAAAATGATCTGGATTTATCCATCTTTGATATCCATATTTAGTGGGAGATTTGCATGTAGAGAAAACTTCTTATTGTGTCCCAATTCTTAATTTGCTCAAAACATTCCACAAGAAAGGAAAATTGGATGCATTCCCTTCTAGAATTAACCTTGCCATTCCTACTCACTATATTGTCACATAGATCCTTTATTTACACTGTAGCAAGAAGTCTTGGATCTAGCTTCTAGATGCCATTGAATCAGATTTGATTTCTGGCAACTACCTGACAAATACTTGCTATCTCAAGATGTGTCACGCCCCAGCATATAATTATTATATACTGTTGTTGCTCTCTAGCCCCATCTAGTGGCCAGAGGGATAAATATACCCCAACATACAATCTTTATATATTGTTGTTGCTCTCTAGCCCCATCTAGTGGCTGGAGAGACAAATACTAAATATACTGTTTGAAGCTCACCTCACATCATTATCCATCAGCCTGCATTCTCAAAACAAGTGCACCCTGAGAAGCCAGATTTTATTTCCTTTAGCATTTGGAGAAGGCAGAAGCCCCAAAAAGAATCCATCTTATTCTGCAGCACATGGTCATCCAAGGACAAACCCACATCCCACACACGGAGCATTGCTGGTAAGATTTAAATTGCTTGTATTTATTAATTGTTATGTCCAGCAATAACTCAATGCTGCCTATCTTGTATTTGGTTCTCATTGTATGTATTCCTATTTTCCCCAGTTTCACCATACCCTGTTCTCTCAATAAATCATTCAGATCTATGCACATGGTCTGTTTTACTGGAGGATAGGTGGGTTTAGCTGCATGTCAAGCTGCACACAGACTAAATGTGTAGTGAGGACAGAACAAGATGTCTTCCAGCAATAACCCAGAGTTCTTACAAGGACAATACAGTGATTACACCCCTGTGGTCATCTCTACCCACCTTACTTGTTTTCTTCTGTCTTCAGCCTTGCCAAGCATATTTTTTATTTCCAGTCTATTATCTGCTCACATCTTGTGTTCAGAATATGTGGTGAGTTGCTGATTACTGCTCCAAGGAAGCAGTCAGTCTTTATTTGGTGCAGGATTGATTGATTAGTTCTTTGTGAAGTCCATGGTTCTCCTAGCTGTATTCTTTAAACCCATAATTCAAAACTGTCTATCTTCCAGCCTTCTTTTTTTATTGTCCAGCTACCAGCCACCACTTTTAACATCATTGTCCAAACTATTTTGGACAATGTTTAGTGATATTTCACTTTCGGTGAACTGTAGCATCCTTTATATCAAGAACTCTTTCTATTTTGTGATGTCTTCATTCATCATAAGATAACTTATGAAGTCTTCATTCACTGTTCATCTTTTGATAGGGACATGGAAAATTAACTCTTCTCTCCTGGAGAACAATGAGCTTTGTATGCCTCACCAGTAACAACTGCAGTCATCTATTATATCTGACTACATTGGCTGATGATACCTGGAGTTAATCAATACATGGATCAAATGTTGCCCATCCCTGATATTGAAGTTGCCCTCAAAACCATTTCCAGAATCTAGGGATTAAAACAAAAACTTGTGACTCAATCAACCAAGCAAAATGATAGGGCCTCAAGTCTGCAGAGCATTTTCTGTCCAACTGGGCTCTGCTTCTGTACTTTTCTTGATGAAACTCACATCACAATATATCAACCACAATGTTCAAAGCAATTTGATTATTGATTGGAAATCTAGGATCGGTTCTCGCTGAATGCCAAAATCAAGCTTATCATATGTTCAGCCAAACATATAGCAGAAATTCTAGGGAGTTGGAATATGGTTCACTATTTCAGGTAAACTGAATTTGTTTTAATAATGTTTCCCATGGATACCAAAGACTAGAGTGCCATTTGCAAAGAACTGACCAAACAATATACTCTTTGGAAGCTATTTGCTCTTCTATTGTCCCAGAGCAGGGGTGTCAAACTCAATTTCATTGAGAGCCAGATCAGGGTTGTGATTGACTCAGTGGTGGGATTCAAATATTTTTGCCACCGGTTCAGTGGGTGTGGCTTGGTGGGATCACTTTGCGCACATACACACACTTTGCATGCCCGCATGCACCAAACACGCACTTTGCACAGGTGCAGAGGCATTTGTGCAGGCGCAGAGGCATTGTAACTCACCTCCTGCAAGCCTGCATGATCCTGGTTGCTTCAGCAGCTGCCGCGCAGCACTATTCTGTGCTGCGCAAAGCAGCTGCGCTTCAAATTCAGTGCATAAAGGTGAGTATGGGAGCCCGGGAAGGCGGGTGAGCCCAACAGCAGAGTGGCAGAAAGAACCGGTTCAGTCTCTGCTTCTCATTGCTGGCTTGCCAGAACCAGGCCGAACCGGTAGAATATCACCACTGGTTTGACCTCAGTGGGCTGGGATAGGCATGGCCAGGTGGGCATGGTCAGATTGATGTCACTCATGTCTGGGGCATCTCTGGTGGCCCGGGCGACCCTCCCAGGCTCCATTTTCAACTAGGACAGCCTCCTTTTGCTGGCAGAGGCACCGAAGGCTGGCCCTTCACTGTTTCCAGGGCAACCCCATGAGCCAGATCTAAGCATCGGCGAGCCACATCCAGCCCATGGACCTTGAGTTTGACACGCCATAGAGGTCCCATCCATACTGAGCTATGTAGCTCACAAGAAATTCATGATCATTGCCATGAAGTCACAAAGAGTCAACCTTGATTTAAAGGAGATCTGATTTTATAATAGCTGCACACCTTAGAAAAACTAAACTTCTATCTGTGCTGATTGGAAGGTGCTTGGTGTCATGTTTGAAAGCAATGCAAGGGCTACAAAAAAGAAGTAGGCTTGTTCCTGCTTCACAGCTTCCAGCAGTTGGCACTTTGCTATGGATAAAAAAAGAAGAAGCAAAATAAACCCATCTCCACATATTCTGACTTTGAATTGAGCTTTAAAAATGAAGTGTTTATTTACAATTGGTGTTTCTGAACTAACAGCTTGTGGCAGTCGTCTCTCGAATCACATTGCTCTCTTACAACTCCAGGATCATAAGAATGGAAGATATAATGTAAAGCCAATTTTCATCTGGCTTCTGTGTCTGTTTAAGCAATCAGAACAGAAATGTTAATCTTTAAAAATTAAAGCTTTTGTTTAAAAATTCAAGAGTTGTTTTTTTCTCTCTCTTGATTATTCAAACTGGAATGTAAAGCAGAATGGAGAGAGTTGATTTAGGGGCTCGCCTTTCAGAAGAAGAAAAAATGACTTCTCTTGGCAATTGGCTAGAAAATGACAACAGAAAATTGCACTTTATTTTAACTCACATTTTTTGTGTTCTTTAGGACAGATAGGTGTCTGCGCGTGGAGGGGGGTTGTTTCTGTCGGAGGGGCAGGTGTTATGGTTAAGGTCCATCCAAATATTTCAAAATGGAAGGGGACAGAAATGGGAAAGAGGGTGTTTACTTTTCACTGGATGGGGAACAGATGGCGCTTTTCAAATTCACAAGTCACAGCTGAATATTCATTCACTTTGTTGAATCCTTGGCTTCCACTTCATGCCATGGAAATCTCTTGAAATGATTCATCATTTTTTCTCTCTCTCTCTCTCTGTTCTTTTCAGCTGTACTTTTAACTATGCATGAACCTGGTGGATGGTTGGTTAGGGTAGGCTTAATCCTCTATTCAATTTTAAGTATCAATCAGCTGGTTATTTTGTTGTCACAGATTTGGGGGAAAAAAGAAGATAAAAGCCACATTCATAAAACATATGCAATCCAAACAGAACCCAGCAGGATACTGACTTACTGTGGGCAGCTGCATCCATCAGTTTTCCTGGTCCATTAACAACAATAAAGTAACTGCTTACACACTGCACTTCTTCAAATAGTATTTATGTAGGCAGAAAAAAGGTGGTGAAACTTCCTTGTATTCGAATAGTTCTTCTTTCTTGCATTTAAAAATCTCTCCATAAAGGCAAAGAACACATACGCAGGGCAGTTCAAGTTATTTTTCTGCTTGCAACAGAAATATGAGGGATGTTATATCCAAGGCTGACTGGATTCTCCCACATGGGGCTGACCTTGTGAGGGTACATTGGTGTGGGTATCCACACGTACAACATTTTTTATTCAATTTAGCAATGTCCAAAGTCAACTGCCCAAGGCTAACAAACTCAGGTTTCATTTTGCAATGTTGGGAATAAAATGCATTATTTTCCTTTCCAACCAGTGGGTAATTTGTCATACCATAATAGTTGTAACTCATTCAGTGAAATGTCCAGTTCTTTTGATAACTGGCAAGTTCTCCCCAAAATATTCTAGAAATATTAGCAGGTCTAGATAGCAACCTGGAATTAAGAAGAAATTTCCTAATGGTGAGAACAATTAACCAGTGGAACAGCTTGCCTTCAGAAGTTGTAGGTACTTCATCACTGCAGGTTTTTAAGAAAAGACCATCACTTGTCTAAAATGGTACAGGGTCTCCTGCTTAAGCAAGGAATTGGACTAGAAGACCTTTAAGGTTCTTCCAGCTCATTTCTGATTGATCGTTTGAATGGATGGATGGATATACAGTACAGGAAAACTGCAGGGTAGAAGTATCCTCCATATTCCCATGTTGGGGGAATAGATGCATTTTTGGTAGGAGTTTGATGAATCTAAAAAACAATAAGTGTGACATGCTTCTACCCTGGTGCAATTTTATGTTCTTGAGTGTTGAACTTCCTCATGGCAAACATAAAGGTCTAATAGCAGCAGTTTGCCTTTCAATTGTAAACTTGTAAACTTGTAAAAGAACCTTGGAAGTTAAAAAAAAAAAGAGGCACTTTGATGAGAACTTGGTTGAACACTGAAATAATTAAAAACAGCTACTCCAGAGAGAAAAGCTCTTGATTATACAAAATCTAACTATCATTGAAATTCTGAGCAAGTCAGACAAAACACTAATAATTTTTGTCCAGGAATCAAGAGAGTACTGTCTCCCAAAATAGCTGAGCCAGGCTGCTATTGGAGCTACACTGCTCCAAAAAGAGGTGACATGATAGCAGTGTTCCAATATTTGGGGGGCTGCCCCAAAGAAGAGGGGAACAACCTATTTTCCAAAGGCAAGGCAAGAAACAATGGAGGGAAACTAACTAAGAGAGAAGCAACCCAGAGTGAAGGAAAAATTTCCTGACGGTGAGAACAATTCACCAATGCAACGGCTTGCCTTCAGAAGATGTGGGTGCTCCATCACTGGAGGCTTTTAAGAAAAATCTAGAAAACCACTTGTCTGGAACCATATAGGGTCTCCTGCTTGAGCAGGGGCAGTGGTGGGATTCAGCCAGTTCGCACCACTTCGGGAGAACCGGTCGTTAAGTTTCTGAGCAGTTTGGTGAACTGGTTGTTGGAAGAAATCATTAGGGCAGAGAACCGGTTGTTAAATGATTTGAATCCCGCCACTGAGCAAGGGATTGACTAGAAGACCTCCAAGGTCCCTTCCAACTCTGTTATTCTGTTATTCCAATGGAAGAGCAGTTGCTTATGCAGAAATTCGTGCTATTCTAATGAAGGGTAATCCACATTTTCTTCCTTACTTGCATGCTGGGCGTTTCAGAAAAATTGCAGTTATGACATTGTTCTTCTATTTCTGCTCTAGAGTTGCTACGCTATTAAAGTCCTTACAAACAGAGAACATTCTCAGCCACTCATAAATAAAGCCCAGAAATTGTATTCACATCTGAGTGTAGTTATTGCATTACAAGGAACAGCCAACTCAAAAGGTGAAGCAGAGTTCAAATTTCAGTGGATGTTATTGATTCTGCTTTGTTTACTGCTATGGGGTACATACTCATAAAAGGCAGCATATAGGGAAAGAATGACTTGAGAGTCTCCCAAAGCTTTTAAAGTCAAGATTCTTTTCTTTTTCTCTTTGGATGGAAAATTATTTATAAATCTAGCCTAGAATTTTAGGATGAAACTGGCTCAGCCCCTTCAGACTTGCAAAACCATGGAATCTAACCTTTGCATCTAAGCAAAAGCTGATCAAAACTATTTCCAGGTTTTCGACATTAAATGGGAAATTAATTAGGAATGTTTATGTTTATATTTATTTGGATTTATATGTTGCCCCATCTCCAGGGGAACTCGGGGCGGCTCACACAAGAATATAACATACATACAATAGTTAAAAATATTAATCCAATCCAAAAACCAATAAAAATACATACTAAAATACCCGATTAAAACCCCAATCTCCCTCAATCCAAGCTGGCCTGTAAGAACAGCCAGGTCTTTAGATCACGGCGGAAGGAACGCAGGTCAGTAGCCAACTGCAGCCCCAGGGGCAGCTGGTTCCACAAGGTGGGTGCTCCCACAGAGAAGGCCCTCCCCCGGGGGACCACCAACTGACATTGTTTGGTCGATGGCACCCCCAGGAGGCCCTGCCGGTGGGAGCGCACTAGGCGATAGGAACTCGATGCTGGTAGGAGGTGCTCCTGCAAATATCCCGGACCCAAGCCATGAAGGACTTTATAGGTTAACACCAGCACCTTGAATCTTACATGGAGGGCAACCGGCAACCAATGCAGCTCACGCAGGAGGGGTGTCACATGGGAGTATTGGGTCGCTCCCATCACAACCCACGCAGCCGCATACTGCACCAGCTGAAGCCTCCGTATAGTCCGCAAGGGCAGCCCTAAATAGAGAGCATTGCAGTAGTTACAGAATGGTTTCATAATTTCAAATGGCTTGACATGCCTCCTATTGATGTCAATGAGTTACAGAAAGCTTGACATTCAGCAATTATTAAAATGTTTGAGACAGGGAACCACACTATCAATTAGGCAGCAATTACTGTAGATAAGGAGAGACAAGTGCACACAAAAATGATTGGAAGAAAGCGATGGATATTTTAAGGAACAAGGCCTAATACTCAGGAGTCAGGACATCAGTACACAGCTTCCATGAGATCCCATCCCAAATGAGCTTTTTCAAAAGGCAACTGGGCTTCCTTTGTTTTCCTTGAGCATATTTTACTTCTCATCCAGGAAGCTTCTTCAGTTGTGACTCAATGATGGAGAATGGAAAGATTTATATTCCTTGCAGTCATCTATGGCATTGGACTGGGGTATTTGCAGGAGACCCTGGTAGATGAGAAAGACCTTGATAAATGGGGCAAAGAGATGCTACCCATGGAACAATCAGATAAGAGAAGATAAATGGGGCTGCATAACAGGAAAAGAGAGGAAAAAAGCTCAGAATAGAACCCTACATACCTTCTCAGCCTGAAAGGAAATGGTGGGAGATTTATATTTCAGACTTGCAAGACTGATGTCAGCCATTCCTGATATAGTAAAAGGTAAAGGTTTCCCCTCGCACACACGTGCTAGTTGGTTTTGGCTCTAGGGGGTGGTGCTCATCTTCATTACAAAGCCAAAGAGCCAGCGCTGTCCGAAGATGTCTCTGTGGTCATGGGGCCAGCATGACTAAATGCTGAAGGCATGTGGAATGCTGTTACCTTCTCACCAAAGTGATCTCTATTTTTCTACTTGCATTTTTACATGTTAACTGCTAGGTTGGTAGAAGCTGGGACAAGTAACGGGAGCTCACTCCATTACGTGGTACTAAGGATTTGAACTGCTGACCTTTCTGATTGACAAGCTCAGTGTCTTAGCCACTGAGCCACTGCATCCCTAACCTGATATACTGGATAGGAAACAGATCAGATCTTCTTCTACCTTATCATAAGGCTACATTAACAGAATCTTGTGAAACTGAAAGTAGAAATCTTCTACTCCCTTCTGAGTCACTTCCTCTGGCTGTTATAGTTGCAGACTCTACTCTTTCTTATCTGATTGCTCCCTGGGCAGCATCTCTTTGCCTGGTTTTTCAAGGTCTTTCTCACATACCATTATTCATTATCCCCAAGACTCTTGTTGGCTTTTAAATACCCTGGGCCATCATAACAGCATTTTCAATCTAATATCAATTCTGAAGATAGTTGGAGATTTAAATGGCAGCTTAACACTCTGTGATGATTAGAACATCATCATTTATCTACAGTAGAAATGAATCTGTCACTTTGGTTTATTTCAGTTAGTTGTTTTTTTCAAGTATCAAGGTTCATTTCATCCCTTCCAATGTAAGCATGCCATTAAAAAATAAGAAAAATACAGCATTTGTGTTATATCTAATGCACTGAAAGAAAAGCAAGCATTCCCACCAGAATTTAACATTCTGAAATGAGAGTCCCAATGTTCCATAATTCCAATTCGTACCAAATGGAGAGCATTCCAGCTGCAATTTAAGTTATTGCTGAGTTTAATCAAGATCCAAAATAATATAATCTTCATGTGATGAGAAATTTTCATTTGATAGTAGTTTAATTGTGTCAACATATCAATACAAGGTCTCTATTATTTGGACTATTGAGATTTAGGTGCTGCTATAATTGAAGATGATTTGATACCATGATTTGAAAACCAGTAAGGCACCAAGATAGAAACTAGGAGACTATAAATTATAGTTGGGTCTTAGACACAAAACCAACTAGATGACTTTGGGTGAATCACTCTCTCTCAGACCTAGAAAGATTCTGAATCTTGCCAAGAAAATTGCCATGAGTCAAAGTAAATCAAAGGAACTAACTCACACACACTGTGAGTTATCATATATATATGATAACGGTAGATAGATAGCTAGATAGCTAGATAGCTAGATAGCTAGATAGCTAGATAGCTAGATAGCTAGATAGCTAATAGCTAGATAGCTAGATAGCTAGCTAGAGAGGGAGGGAAGGCGGGAGGGAGAGAGAGAGAGAGAGAGGGAGAGAACCTGAGGGCAGGACAAAAAGCTATGGGTGGAAACTAATCAAGGAGAGAAGGAACTTAGAACTAAGGAGAAATTTCCTGACAGTTAGAACAATTAATCAGTGGAACAAGTTGCCTCCAGAAGTTGTGAATGCTCCAACACTGGAAATGTTTAAAAAGATGTTAGATAACCATTTGTTTGAAGTGGTGTAGGGTTTCCTGCCTAGGCAGGGGGTTGGACTAAAAGGTCCCTTCCAACTCTATTATTCTATTCTATTCTGTTCTGTTCTGTTCTATTCTATTCTATTCTATTTTATTCTATTCTAGATAGATGATAGATAGATAGATAGATAGATAGATAGATAGATAGATAGATAGATAGACAGACAGACAGACAGACAGACAGACAGATCTTAGCAATAACAAACTTATATACTAGTTCACAGTGTTTTACAGTCCTCTCTAAGTGGTTTACAGAGTCAGCATATTGTCCCCAACAATCTGGGTCTTCATTTTACTGACCTTGGAAGAATGGAACACTGAGTCAAACTTGAGCTGGTGTGGATCAAACTCCTGGCAGTGAGCTGAATTAGCCTGCACCACCATAACTCAAAGATTAATAGATATATGATTGATAGATGAATAGTTAGATAGATAAATAAACAGACAGACAGAATAAATGAATGGAGTAAGACTCCCCCCTCCAATAATTTCTATTTTTTCCCCATTGATATAATATATGAATTTTCAGATATAGAATTGACCATGTCAGTGTGGCAGAACCATTGTCTTTATTGATGGGTCTATCTGGAGTTTGAAGCACCTCTTCTGCTGTCCACCACCAAAAACAAAGAACCATAGTCTTAGCAAAAATGACCCACTTGGACAGACTGTACTTGGCAAATGATTCTTGAGGCCAGCATTCCATCATAGCAGATAAGGGCATAATTACAATCTTTGAGAACTAGACATGATGCAATTGTTTGTGTTGCAAATTGTTACCGAAGCTGAACTGGCTGATCTGTGCTTCATGCGTAGATCATCTTCAGAACATCTGGATGAAGCAATGGTATAATTAGCAAGCCATGAATTTACCAGTTCCTTTCGTTGTACGCAGTTCTAGTATTTGTAATATCCTCACCTGCTTAAGAAGAATGTTGATGGTTATGAGGACTTTGTGATTAGTAAGAGAGTGGGAATGTGTTTTTCTTCATCAATTTGTAGTACAAGTCAGTGCAATGAATATCTGGTATTTGCAGCAGGTGTTATTCTGTTGACTCCATTCTGCTTGTTAAGGCTTTGCAGTGGGCTATTTCAGGATCTTGTCTTATAAGGAAGAGATTTATGGCTCTCCCACACAAAAGGAAAATGTGTTGACCAAGCCAAAAATGATATCCTATTATAATCAATCAGCCCTGCATTCCTCTGTGTTTGAAAATGGTAATGTTTAAAATCAGAGATGAATAAAATAAAATAAAAATACTAAAAAAACATGTTCCGCTTACTTGGCAATCTGAACATTTCTCCAAGCCTATTGTAAAGGCAGAAAACCACCTCATCATATATATATTTTTGAGACACCATGATTTCCATTTGAATAACTGCTGATTCCTTCCAGAATAATTTTGTTAGCATTCCTTCTGCATCATAACATTTGTTTGGGAAGCCAATTGCAAATCTTTCCAAATGATATTTAAATATTTACATGAGTGCTATTACTTAGGAAGCACTAGAAAGACAAAAACCTGCTCCATTCCTTCCAACTCCTTGCATTTTTTAAAAACTCACTTTCATATATGCCTTAGCATATTCAATATGCTGGATGAAGAAATGACTCCTGAATTCTTTTTAGGCTTGGCCTACTATCATGGTACAAACAACTTCTAAGGACATAAATTCAATAGTTGAAAATAATAAGACTTCTTTCAAAACATTTGCAGTACCAGCAGTGATATGCTACCAGTTCAGCCTGGTTTGACAAAAATGGTAGCAAAAATTGCTACCAGTTCAGCTGAACCGGCAGTAAAAAAGTTAAAAAAACCCCAAGGACAAGATCCAGCTAGAAAACCAAGGAGTTTATGAAATACCATGCAAAATTTGCCCAGCCACATACATTGGACAAACCAACAGGAGAATAAATGCACCCATCGCAGAACACAAGAATGCAGTCAGAAAAGAGGAAAAAACTTCCTCCCATTTCCAGCACCTTAAAGCCACAGGTCATGCAAGTGATTTTGAGGGAACTAAATTAATCACCAATACTGAAGACTTCAACAAGAGAATAATTAGGGAAGCCATCGAAATAGAGAAACACCCCCATAACATGAATAAACGGGATGATACCTCCTGCCTACCAGACATCTGGAAACTAGCCCTAATCAACAAACGAGTCCCAGCCACAAAAGCCAACACCGGACCCAAAACAACACATGATGCTACCACCAATCTCCCTCACCAGACTCAAATCCAAACCCATCCCATAGACAAAAGATAACCACCATCCAGAAACCAGACCACAGCTGCATCACCAGCTGCTACAACCCCCTCCAACCCCCAAACTAAGCAAATTGACACATGCTATGAACACATAGCCAGACCTCAAACCCAGAGCCAAACCAAAGCCCAGAATGTTACATCACAGCCATCCGCTCTGGATATTACATCACGGAACTCAGGAGGTTACTATATAAAACCTTAGGATGTTACAACACAGCCAACGACCCAGGAGATTACTGCACAAGACCCAGGATGTCACAACAATAGAACTCAGAAGGTCATTACACAGCCCAATACCCAGGTCGTTACAACACAGAAGGCTGATAGACACACAGCCAGTATCTCAGCCACACAGGTTCTTACGAAAAAGCCAACCAATCTGCAAACATCAACTCCATCCACCAATCAAGAAGTAACAACACAGCCAACCAGCCCACTTACAACAGAGCCAGCATACCACACCTCCCCACCAATATTTATAGAGAGACGACAGCTCCGATCACGCTTTGCTCGCACAAGCACGAAGCTGAAAGTACCAGCCTGAAGATGGCAAGTGGGACCTCATCAAAATGTTGCCAAGATACTCTCAATCTTACATGGGAAAAGACTTGAACATGCCAAGACCTGCATCAGGCTTGTGTATTGGGTTTGTCTGTGTGTCAGGCTTTCACAGCCGTTTCAGTTTTAAATTTGGTGCTAACCTCGTGCTGTGTTAGAATGTTTTTTCTTCATCCCGATTGGTTGGGAGTCTTGGTCTGTGTTTATTGGTCTTGGAGTTTGCTGTGTTCTGCTTGATTGGTGTTTCTAATATCTTCTGTCTGTTTTGTAGCATTTTTTTGTCTTGATTGGCTAGCAATGTTGTGTTTCCTGTATTGGGGTTTTTTTAGTGTGGCTTGGCTTCGGGTGAATGGCCGGCTATCATTTATTAGGAAGCTAGGTTTCATCTGGGTGGCTGGTTGGGGTGTGTTGGGGGGTCTGTTTGTGCCCAGGTGTTTCCTTGGCTTGTGGTATGGAGATTTTTTTGTTTGTGAGTGCAGGCTTCCAGATAGTTGACAGTCTGGTGGAGTCTGGTGCATATATATGTGCAGGTTTTGGCATGTTTGGGTCTTTTCCTGTGTAAGATTGAGAGTATCTTGGCAACGTTTTGAAGACCTCATCAAAACATTGCCAAGATACTCTCAATCTTACACTCTTACAGGAAAAGACCCGAACACGCCAAGACCTGCATACCTGTACCCGTGAAAATCTATGAAAACATACACACACACGTGTGTGTGTGTGTGTGTGTGTGTGTATGTGTGTATGTATGTATGTATGTATGTATGTATGTATCCATGCATGCATGTATGTATGGCCTGATTAGAAATTTGAAAAGAGGTAGAAATAAGAATATACAGATGGAAAGATTGGAGGTTGAAAAAGGGTGCTATATATATATATATATATATATATATATATATATATATATATTTATTTATAATAGAATATAAGTAAAAGGGAAAGATTAGAGGGTGAAAGATGATATTACCATGTATGCTTATAACATCATTGGCATTAAAATGAAATATTGAAATATTGAATAATCACTTTTTTAAAAACCCATGTGTCAGGATTCTCCAGCCAAACTTCAGAAAACTTCAAAGGATTCATTAGAGGCGACATTCTGGTCCTGCCCTGTATGAAGCCAACTCTGGGATACGTAATTTACAGTCCCCTGTGACCCTGTTTCCCCCCTCCCCTCTGGGTGTGTCATAAATCAGATTTTCCAATTGTGCACATTCATGGGATGGGTGTCATCATTCATGTTCTCCAATTAAATATATTCACGGGCAAAAATTTTGGTATTTCAGTTACATTTTTTTAAAGATAAGAGTTGGAATATACTTTCACTTTCCCCTCCTTTTATAGCAACTACTAAAACAGGCATGGGAATATTTTATGAGTTGACACCATGTATATTAATACCAGGATTATATAAGTTTGATTAATATAACAACTATTATAATTATCATTATTGATGTTTGTATCAAAATGAATTATACCCAGGGGCCACACTGTTCATGTATTGCTATTGATGTGTATTTAAAAATATAAAAATCTAATAAAACATAAAGCAAAAATAAAATAATGAGAGTTGTTTCAAGTATATTAAAAAAATAATGGCAAAAATGCCTAGTAAAATGATATTCCAGGGACAACATAATATTTTAAGCATAAGTGCAATACTGAAATGAATTATTTTTAAACTTACCTCAGGTAGTAGTCATACTGATTCATTTTAACTGGCCTGTTTCCAAATTAGATGAAGGAAGACCCACCTGGCCTCCTAGAATGGTCAGCAGTGTATGGACACAAGGATTATCACAATTTGGGAAATAAGAATCAGGAATAAACATTCTTATCACACTTCTGAGGATCAGGAATTAAGGAAGTAATCATTGTTTGCTTGCAAATGAAGTGGCATTTGGGCATGAATTGACAATTTAAAAGGAGTAAAGATGAATAATTCACCATAGGGTGAATTCTCTACTCAGAAAAGATTTTTGTCTCTACAAGTCATGCTATTAAGTCTGGGAATAAAATTGGCCTCTGAAAGTACAGCAGTGACACACACACACACACACACACACACTATTCATTTCATTACAGTCTCCGAGGACTGAACTGACATAACACTGCACTGTTTGTAAATGTTGTGTCTATTTTAAACAATACTCATGAGGCTCAGCAAAATTCATAAAAGGGATAGAAAGCAAAAGATTAACAATGAGTTTATTGTGCAAGTGCATCTTCCTTCCTTATTGAATTTAGTTGGTATATGAGAGGAAATAATCTAAATGTTATTTCCAAGCTATTGGTGGGATGCAGTTCATTCAGAAAGAGCTTCTGTGAAATGTAATTGGAAACATAAATGGCAAACCTTGATTCCTTGGATTTATATTTAGTGGACTTTGGATTTAATGGACAATTTTGGATTTAATGGACAATTTTAATGGACAATTATTTTGCATGTCCCCTGGAACAATGGACTAAGGCTGTTGTACAGGTAGCCCTCAACTTACAACCACAATTGAACCCCAAATTTCTGTTGCTGCGTGAAACATTTTGTCATGCCCTTGTTAGAGTCAGACTCTGAGGGAGAGGAGGAACAGCCGACAGGGAGTAGAGATGTGGCTCCGGAGTTTGGGGAAGGGCAGAGGCAAGCTGGGCAGTCAAAGGAAGAACCAGGCCCATCCCCTCTTCATCCTAGGACATGCAGGGAAGAACGGAGAAGGAAACAACTTGGCGTATGAGAGGGGAAGTGGCCATGATCCCCCTCATTGGTTGCAGCTGGGGAGAATAGTATATAAGAGAGATGGTTAAAACACAGCGTTGCCAGAACCAAAGCATGTTTTATTTTGGGTTATCTTGGTTGTGTCTTTCCAACACTGTGCCTTGTTTTCTCCTTGAAGTTGGTAATTACTTATCCTGGTCCGTTGTGGAATTTCCTTCATTGTAGTTTGTTTTGGTTTTTTATTTCACCTCTATCTGCTCATTAAGTTTGGACTGTATTGCTTTCTTTTGAAGACTATTTTTGAATAAGTTTTATCTCCAACTGAGAATTATTGAACAGTGGAGCCAAGTTGGAGGCATTAAAGGACATTTATTTATGTTTTGGATTTTGTTACATTTGTGTTACACTCCGGATCATCACACATTTGTTAAGTGAAATTTGCTCCATTTAACAATATTTCTTGCCACCATTGTTAAATGAATCACTGCCATTCCTAGGTTAGTAACATGGTTGTTATGTAAATCTGGCTTCCCCCTTGACTTTGCTTGTAAGAAGGTTGCAAAAGAGGACTCCAGGACACTTCAACCATCATAAATATGAGTCTCTTGCCAAGCATCTGAATTTTGATCACATGACCCTGGGAATGCTACAACAGTCATCCATGTGAAAAATGTTCATAAGTCACTTTTCTAGTGCCCTTTTAATTGTGAATGGTCACTAAATAAATTATTGTAAGCCAACGACTACCTCTACAGTATCTAAAGAACGACAATTGAAACATTCAACTCATTTGGATCCTTTGTGCAAGTACATAGCTGACATGGATGAAGTTGAACACCTCTTAGATAACGATGCAAGTGGTGGCATTCTACTGGTTCAGACTGGTTCAGGTGAACTGGTAGTAAAAAATGTTACCGTTTGGCCGAACCAGTAGTAAAAGAACAGCTACCAGTTCGGCCGAATCAGTATTTTTTTCCTCCCAACAATCAGCTGTTCCAATGATCAGCTGTGTTGGGATCCCCCTCGCTGTCTTACTGCTTCACCCAGGAGGCTTTCCTGAGGCCCAGGAGGCAAAAAGGAGCATGGGGGGAGCTGTGTGGCCCCTCCATGCTCCGCTTTTTGCCCCCTGAGCCTCAGGGAAGCCTCCTATGAGCAAAATGACTTCCCAGGAGGCTTCCAGGAGGCCCAGGAGGCCAAAAAAATGGAGCACAGAGGGATGCTGCAAAGAAAAAGAAGAAGCCTAGCTCACCCAGTCACATGGGCACGCCCACCTAGCCATGCCAACCTAGCCACATCCACAGAACTGGTAGCCAAAATAGTTGCATCCCACCCCTGATGCAAGCAATATTATATCAGTTCCATGAATTCAGATTTAATGGATGTTTGACTTTACTAGACAGCTGCTACACTCACAGGCTGGGAAAATTGGCACTGTAAGGACCTTGGCTAAATATTGAATCCTGTACAACCCTATCTGAATTAGCACCTTTCAAGACATTTGGTTTCAGAGAGAACCAATTCATCCAATGCACACATTTTAAGAAAGGATGTTGAGGATTTTCCCATGTAAATTTGGGGAAGGGGTAAAAGCTGTGTTTTCCAATTTTGGCTCAATGTCTCTGGAACAACTTTTTCTCCAGAGATTTATATCGGTGCCTTCCAATTTTTTTAGAAATGCATTGAAGACCGAATTGTTTCACTTTTGAATGTTAATAATATTGATGGAAGAGAGATGCCAATTAGTTTTTATGCTAGGGCAGATTCTGATTTTTTGATTGCATTGGCTCGGTTTCTGTTGACTTTTAATGAAAAACCAGGTTGATTTAATATCGTGACTTGCCAGGTGTCCTATAGGAGTTTTAGCAGAGTAGAAATGTAGCCAATACATCAAATATTTCAGAGTTTCAATACCCAGTTGCCTCCTGAAACTTTGCTGGGTAGATTTGAATCATGCTTACCAATATGTACCATTCTTGATCATGGCTTTATTTGCCATTGAAAAGTTTGGGCAAGATGCCTTTATTTAGAACATGAGATCTAAGTAATAATTGAAGTATGGTTCAACAGTTCTGGGTAATCACTAAGGTTTTTTTTTCCTTAGTTCTCAATGATCCAACAAATGCTACTTAATTACTTTCAAGTGGGTTCTGTATTTCCAGCAGAAACTGGAATTTACTTTGGCTGTACCTCTATCGGGTGCAAAGAACCTGGACTATTCGTAACCTGGACTATTTGTAAGCATATGAGAGTTATTCAAGCCTATACACAAGAATCTGGTAAACTAAACTTCAGTTTTAAGTTGGTGCCAGATAAAGGCCAACAGAATACAAAGAGGGGTTGGGCTTGTGGAAACACAATGATTCTAAGCTGATGATATGCTTCATTCCGCCATCACTCCAGCTTGGCTTGCTCTTCTCCTACAATCCGTCTTCAAAACATCTATCCAGATGGTTCAAAATTTAGATTTTCTTTTAAAACAGACACAACTAAGTCTCATTTGATCTCTTTGGGTGGGGGAGATTTTTCTTTGAGGGAAAGCAATAGGAACAGGTAGAAGGTGCATTAGCAAACACCGCCTCCCCCTATAAGTGACCTATAGAATTTTCTGGTATCACCCAGTCATTGCTTGAAACAACATAAAACCTCACCTTCTTACCAGTTTCCCTCTTTTCCCATCAGAACAATAACTGCACAATTCCGGCATGTGCTCCGTGTCACGAGTGGGCATCCTGACTATGTTTTGGAGAAAAAAATTCAACAAAAGCGACAAGAAATTGAGATGGTTTTCATTCTCAAGAATGAGAACTTTGCTCTCACAGCTTAGGGTCTATTTTTTGTTAAATAATGCTTTACAATCAACTGAGGGAAAATGGGACATTTTTCTTTGCATCTGTGACTCCTGCTGGCACTTCATCTGAGATTTCTTTTCATATGCTATTATTTAATGCACTCCAACCATACAAAGAACACTTAATTCATTTTATTCAGCAGCGGAACAGCTCATTTAGTTGCAGAGCTAACCTTGACTTCAGCAGACTAAGAATGTCTCAAAGCAGCTAAGATTTTGTATTAAAACTTTCTCTCCTTCATTTGGCTACAAACAGACAAGCAAGAGAATGACAAAATGGAGTGATATTTTTAAGCTATTGTTTACTTAGTGTAGCAGACAGAATAACATGTCCCTCGTCTGAAAAAAACCCAGAACACAAATATATATAAAGTTTAAACACAAAATAATAATATACCTTAAAAATCTGCTAGGTGAATATCTTCCATTGCACCTTTGTCCCCATAATTCTTCTCTTTGCAAAAGTTTCCAACTTCAGAAAATAAAAGCAATATTTGAGGTGCTCAGAATTTGAATGACCATCTGAGAAGAAACATTTTGATTATATTCCAGAAACAACATCTGAACAAATGACAACCTGTTGCAACCTGTATTTTAATAGAAAACACAGTATTCTTTTCAGACTGCTTACATATTCATTCAGTCTTTGCATCCTCAAGTTGATGATTTCAACTCTTGAAAAATTTCAGAGCTTCGTGATAGTGGACAACTCTGTGGGTGGAAATATACAGTATATGCCAGCTAGGAAAACTGGACTCCCATGAGATTATTTTCTTGGGTTGTTTTTATTTGTAGCAAAATTAATAAGTCTTGTCAGTGAATGTCTCTTTGGGGAGAAGAACTCAAGATAGATACACACCCCAAGGCATGCTTCTACATAGATACAAAGTCCATTGTAGCCCACAATGGACATTTCAATTCATCCATGAAGAAATTCCCATGATGTTATGGCCCATGTATGCAAATTGTAAAGCTGAAACAGGGATCCTAATTGGCTCAGCTCCTGTTCCAGAGGAAACATGTAAAATAGTGTTGCTATGTACCCTTACAGCATTCTGTAATGGTACATACCATTACTACCTTCCTTCAATCCATCATTCTCACAAGCTGCTCTGGGACATTTACTGTCTTCAAAACAGTGGTTGGGATGGGCATCCATTTCTTCCTTCCCCAGAAAAGAGAGAAAAAAACCAGGTGATTTTGAACCTTCTCATTGGCTGTTTGAAAGAAGAGTTTGAAAGTAACATAGGAAAGGAATGGTGATATATTACTTCTTTTTATTTACCTTTATGCCATGGTGGTACAGTGGATAGAATGCAATATTGCAAGCTAATTCTGCTGACTGCCCACTGCCAGGAGTTTGATCCTGACCGGCTCAAGGTTGACTCAGTCTTCCTTCCTTCTGAGGTCGGCAAAATGAGGAGCTAGATTGTTGAGGGCAAGTGGGTGACTTTGTAAACCACTTAGAGAGAACTGTGAAACAGTGTGAAGCTGTATATAAGTTTAAGTTAGAGCTTTGGTGGCTCAGGCTGTTAAATGCCTGCTCTTAAGATCCAGCTGTCTACAATTACTGTAGGCTCGAATCCCACCAGGCTCAAGGTTGACTCAGCCTTCCATCCTCTCGGGGTAGGTAAATTGAGGACCCAAGATTGTTGGGGGCAATTAGCTGACCTTGTAAAAATGCCGCTTAGTAATAAGCAGGCATATACAATGGAAGGAAGGCTATTGCTGAGCGCATTGGGTTGTGCTCCAAACATTGTAAGCCCCCCTGAGTCTTTGGAGAAGGGTGGCATATCAATGTAATTTTTTTAAAAAGTGCAATTACTATATCATCTACTTAAGATACAATCTTTTTCTCTCACTCTCATTTTTAAAAAAGAGCTTTGGTGGCTCAGGCTGTAAATGCCTGCTCTTAAGATCCAGCTGTCTACAACTACTGTAGGCTCGAATCCCACCAGGCTCAAGGTTGACTCAGCCTTCCATCCTCTCGGGGTAGGTAAATTGAGGACCCAAGATTGTTGGGGCAATTAGACTTGTAAAATGCCGCTTAGTAAAAGCAGGCATATACAATGGAATGAAGGCTATTGCTGAGCACATTGGATTGTGCTCCAAAAATTGTGAGCCGCCCTGAGTCTTCGGAGAAGGGCGGCATATAAATGTAATTAAAAAAAAAAAAAAACTTGCCCAACAAGCAACGTATAAAGTAGAGCAGACATTTATAAACACTTTACAGTTACAGAAACAAATATGATGAAAACAATAATGAAAAACAATTTAGACATGATATAAAAAAGCAACACAGAACTAAAGAAATAAAACCAACACAGGTCTGATTCACTTACTTTTTTAATCTAAAGATATTGATGTTGCAGACCCCTATTCTATCCTTGGCTGTATCCATTACATCAATAAGCAACATGAATTAAGTTCTGCATAAAGGTTTCTGATAAAGACAAACTGGAAGGGATGAGTTATATCTTCTAAGACCTTCTGCAAGTATTTAGCCAGCATGATAGTTATGATCCTGGTATCCACGTTAATTAACAAAATAAGTCAATAACTGGCATAACATTTAAGATCGTTATCTGGTTTTAAAATCAATCTTATGCATGTCTCATAGAATAATGAAAATGGCAATTTACCATCCTTAAAGAATTAATTATATGCCTCCAAAAGTACAGGAGCCAGCAGGAGAGTAGAAATGCCTTATATTATTATAGTAAATATTGAGTAATTTATGGCAAATATAGTATTGAGTAACTTATGGCAATTTACCAGCCTTTAAGAATTAATTATATACCTCCAAAAGTGTAGGGCTATAGGAACCATTAGCAGGCCTTATACAATTATAGTAAATATAGTATCGAGTATTATACTGTATTATATTTTATTACAGGGGTGTGGGGGCTTAGTTGCTAAGGCACTGAGGTTGTTGATTAGAAAGGTTGGTAGTTCGGCGGTTCGAATCTTAGCTCCGTGCAATGGAGTGAGTTCCTGTTACTTGTCCCAGCTTCTGCCAACCTAGCAGTTCGAAAGCATGTAAAAACGCAAGTAGAAAAATAGGGATCATTTTGGTCGGAAGCATTCCATGCACCTTTGGCGTTTAGTCATGCCAGCCTCATGACCACAGAGATGTCTTTGGACAGCGCTGGCTCTTCGGCTTTGTAACGGAGATGAGCACCGCTCCCTAGAGCCAGAAATGACTAGCACATATGTGCAAGGGCAACCTTTACCTTTATATTTTACTAATCTTATACTATAATGCTGTATGCCTTATACCAGGGGTGTCAAACTCAAGGCCAGGTGCTGGATCCAGCTTGCAGGGTGCTTAGATCTGGCCTGTGGGACCACCCTAGAAACAGCAAAGGATCAGCCTGTGGTGCCTTTGCTCCCAAAAACAGAGCTTGGAAGGGCCACGTGCAACCCCACCCAGGCTCCATTTTCAGTCATGATAGCCTCCTGTTGCCTTCTGCTAGCAAGCTCCATTTTAACCAGTGGCAGGAGGCTGTCACGACTGAGCTCGGGAGCCCCTTTTCGCTGGCAGAGTGCTTGGGCCACTACAGATGCCCCCAACATGAGTGACCTCAAGCTGGTCGTGCCCACCCTGGCCATGCCCACCCTGGCCCCGAGGTATAACACAACGCTGATGTGGCCCTCAAAGAAATTAACACCCCTGCCTTATACTAAAAAGCCATCTGGGCCAGGAGCTTCTGCAAATATCAAATAAAATGCCATGCTTCCTGAAATGACAGATAAGTTTTCTGCATTTCAGTGTTATCTAACAATAACAATTGAATATCCACTCGATTACTTGACAGCTAAAAGCAATTAATGTGATTAAAAGCTATAAAGAAAAACAATGAAGGCATTGTATAAAAATGCAGCACTGAACTCAGTGGTGTGATTCAAAGATTTTTACCACCAGTTCGGTGGGTGTGGCTTGGTGGGCATGCTTTGCATGTGCGTGTGCACCAAATACGCACTTTGCACAGGTGCAGAGGCATTCTAACTCACCTCCTGCAAGCCTGCACTCTCCCTGTCGCTTCAGCAGCTGCCGCCAGCACTCTGCTGTGCCGCACAAAGCAGCTGCGCTTCAAAAGCAGGTATGCAAGCCCAGGCGAGTGGGCAGGCCCAACAGCAGAGCAGCGGAGAGAATCGGTTCGGTCTCCACTGGTCATCAGTGCTACCAGGTTGGCAAAACCGGGCCGAATCGGTAGCATACCACCACTGATCAGGTTGTTCAAAATTAGATTTTTGCATTTTAAAACCGACATATGCAGACCTGATCTGTCATACTACTCAGAAGACTCCTCTGCAGAAGCTCCTTTGTTTTGTGAAGCAACCTTGCATGAACTTTGTCGAAGGCACGCACAACTTTTGAAAGCTTCCACAGTTGTGGTATATTTAGCGGTGATTCATTTTGATCTAAAAATTGCTTGTCCCTTTGGTTGCTGTGAGTATTTCTCAAGAGATCTGGGGCACAGTATTTACAATGTCATTTCTCTAAGAAGGACTATGCCAAACGAGACTCACCCATAAAACATGCCGTGGAAAAATATCATCTTCAATAGCACCCCAAACTACTGTTTTACACACTTAAACAAATCATTGGCAAGTTATTCCTTGGAGTTGTATTATAAAGCCAATTTTATGATGGTTTTCTCCTTGCCTTTTACTGCTATATGACTCTTGAGATCCTACATATTATTTTCCGTATTGTCCTAGACAAGTATACATGCAAAAAATATGTTCAATATCATTTGGATATTTGCAAT
>CM019153.1:48217058-48367058 GCA_009733165.1 Naja naja | reverse complement strand
ACCACTGGTAATATGCACTGGACTATGACTGGAGGAGAATTATATTACTCATGCCTCTTAAGGACAGTGAGTGACCCATACTGCTGATGGGCAAAATAAGAAGTGCAAATCTGCCCAAAGACTCAGGTTCCATCTGTCGAGTTCCACAAATTTCTTTATTTCCCTGGGTTTCTTTATTCGACTCTAAATAAATGCTTACCTTCATTAAAAAGGAAGAGGGATCACAGCTGGCAGAGCACTTCTGTCCTGAGAGATCACAACTGGCAGATGGCAACGAAGGAGCTGGGGGAAATCTAAGGAAATACTCAATTTTTTTTGAGTGAAAAATGCAGTGAAATTGGATTGTATACCAGCCCAATACCATTTGTTTAGTCCCCACTCTTCAGGAACATAAATCTTCCCTAAATCAAGAAGGAAGAAGTGTGGTGTTATTAGAAGGGCAAAAATCAAGGGAGTGTCTAAATAGCAAGACTTCATGTATGTTTAGTATGAGTCTTCTATCTATTTTTACCTCTTTTTTTTAACCTGGAGGCTAAAACATATGGAGAACGGTTGCAGGAATTAGGCGTGTCTAGTTTACTGAAAAGAAGGATTAGGGATGTCATGATAGCGGTCTTCCAATATCTAAAGGGCTGCCACAAACAAGTCAACTGTTCTCCAAAGCATCTGCAGGCAGGACAAGAAACAATGGATGGAAATGAAACAAGGAGAGAAGCAACTTAGAACTAAGGAGAAACTTCCTGACAGTTAGAACAATTGATCAGTGGAACAACTTGCCTTCTGAAGTTGTAAATGCTCCAACACTGGAAGTTTTTAAGAAGAGACTGGACAACCATTTGTCTGAAATGGTATAGGGCCATGATGGTGAACCTATGGCATGCGTGCCAGAGATGGCATGCAGAGACCTCTCTGTGGGCATGTGAGTTGTCATCCCAGCTCAGCTCCGCCATGCGTGCACGCGCACCTCCTGCCAGCCAGCTGGTCTTTGCATGTGAATTGTCATCCCAGCTCAGCTCCGCCATGCGTGCACGCGCACCTCCTGCCAGCCAGCTGGTCTTTGGGTCTCTTCCTGTGGATGTGCGGGGGGCATGCAGGAAGTGCGAGGGATGCGTGCACATGCCCAGGGGGTTAGGGTACATGCATGAGGGATGGGGTGCATACATGGGGGGCAGGGGGCATGCACGGGAAAACACACATAGCTGGCTGGGCATTTGGGATCATATGAGCATGCTTTTGGGCACTCGGTGCCCAAAAGGTTAGTCATCACTGGTATCAGCTCTTTTGCCTGAGCAGGAGGTTTGATTAGAAGACTTTCAAGGCCCCTTCCAACTCTGTTTTCCTGTATTATTAAGTTTTTTGACAGAGACCCTATTCACTCTGAATATAGACAACAGCGGAGAAGTAGTTCATCAGCCAATTGTCTACCAGTCAACCCAAAACTTTCTGGACCAGCAAAATCAACAATTCTGAAAATGTACAGTATGTTTCCTTTGAGCAAGGTGCCAATCATCGTGTGAAGAGGAATACTTTCTGTCACACAGAGAAAGGTGAAATATTCATAGCGGTTTTCTTACATCGAGACTGAAGGAGGCTCCAAAATAATCCATTAGCATTTGATCACCATGTCAAAAGTGACTTTTCTCCCCGGTAAAATTGTTTTCTGTGTCTGTAAGTAATATTCCAATCACGACCATGCAGCATTGTAACCTTCTCTCTAGGTTTTGATTTCCAAATGTGAAGAAATAATCTTTGTTGTGTGTGACTCAAATAATGGTACATTCTCTTTGGCAACTGTTTGTTGGCATCTGCGAGGCTGCAATGTTGTGTGTGACTCAAATAATGGTACATTCTCTTTGGCAACTGTTTGTTGGCATCTGCGAGGCTGCAATTTCAGTCAAGATTCCGTTGCTTCTCGTGAAAAAATGCTAATGATTTCAGAAACTCAGAAAGGGGGGAAAAGAGAGCACCACTCCCACAGCTGCTTCAATTTCATAGGGTGCTTAAATCAAAATCATTTTCACTACCTGGTACTGAATATGTTATAACATTTCATTTTATTAGGTGATGCTCTGGAGTTTCTTTTTCTATGCACATTCCACAGCTTGACCTGATCAACACAATCAAAAGCTTTTCTATGATCAATGAAATAGATGCTGATTCTTTTCGTTGCTCTTCGGCTTCTTCAATCATTCAATGTGCATCAAAAATAATATATCTTGCCTGTATTAACAGCAGCGAAGATTGTATTTGCTCAGCATTGGAAAAATGAAGAAATGTCACTAGATGAACAAGAGATAATTAAGAAGATATTGGACTGTGCAGAAATGGAAGCACTAAATAAATGAAACAGTAGAAGAAGAAGAAGAAGAAGAAGAAGAAGAAGAAGAAGAAGAAGAAGAAGAAGAAGAAGAAGAAGAAGAAGAAGAAGAAGAAGAAGAAGAAAGAAATAATATTTCATGTTCCTTGAACGTTCTTACAGCTTATAGTTTCTGGGTGACTTCAACTTACCTTCCTTGGGACTGGCATTGGGTTTGGCCCAGGAGTTCATGGCCTCCAGGAGGCCATGGGCCTGACCCAGATAATTGATGGCCCGACTCATGAGGGGGGGTGGCAACATTGACCTGGTTTTTGTCTCGTAGCAGTGGCAGAGTGGTCTGGGGGGTGGTGACATAGTTACCCACCCCGTTTCATGGTCAGACCACTATCTCCTGTGGCTGGTCTTCCATCAAGCTGCCCCACACTGCTGGGATGAGGAGCCACTTAGATGGTTCCGCCCCAGGTGCCTGATGGACCCTGAGAGGTTCCAGGCAGAGCTGGGGTTTTTTCCTGCATCCCTTACCCACAGCCCTGCCAAGGTCCTTGTGGCTACCTGGCAACAGTCTGCTGTGGGGGCTCTCGACAGGAGCCTGTGGGGCTCTGCATCCCCTTACTCGGCGCAGATCCCGGTCAGCCCCCTGGTATACCAAGGGGCTCCGGGAGATGAAGTGTCACAAGAGGGGACTAGGGAGCAGGTGGAGGGCGACCCGTTCTGGATCTGACCGAGCCCAGCTAAGAGCCCATATTAGACTTACCTGGTGGCCCCATAGCATCCGCAGATAACCACCTGGCCACCCTGTTTGGGGTCGCTTGCTCCCTCCTCCAGCTGTGGGGTGGCGGACTTTGGCGGGCAGAGCTGAGGAATTTGGCCAGTATCTGCAGGATAAAATCACCTCAGATCCGGAAGGGTTGCGCGCCAGACTTGCAGTGGCCTGAGGATGGGGATGCAGTGGTTTGGCCAATGTTATCTGGACTGAGTTCGATCCTGTTTCTGAGGATGAAGTGGACAGGATTATGGCGCTGAGCTCCACCACATGTATTGGACCCGTGCCCTTCCTGGTTGGTTTATGCCTCCAGGAGGTCACATGCGGCTGGCTCCGGGCAGTGGTCAACGCCATTAAGGGAGGGCTGTTCCCTGCCACTTTGAAAGAGGCGGTGGTGAGGCCCCTTCTGAAGAAGCCTGCCCTTGACCCAGCCGCTGAACAACTCTGCCTGTCTCCAACCTTCGCTTTTAGCGGTTGTTGAGACTGTGGTGGCCCAGCAATTGCCACTTTTCCTGGAGGAAGCGGATGCTCCTGGATTCACTACCATCGGGCTTTCCGCCCAGGTACAGCACGGAGAGCATTGTCGTCGCTGATTGATGATCTCTAGGGCTCGGACAGGGTTTTTCCTCTGTCCTGGTCCTGTTAGATCTCTCAGCGGCTTTCATACCATCGACCATGGTATCCTGTTGCACTCGGGGTTGGGAGTGGGAGGCACTGTTTTACAGTGGTTCTCCTCCTTCCTCTCAGGATGCTGCAAACAGTGCTGGCAGGGGGCAGAGGTCGACTCCAAGGTATCTCACTTGGGGTGCCCCAGGGCTCGGTCCTCTCCCCCTCCTGTTCAACATTTATATGAAGCCGCTGGGTGATCATCCGTGGCTTTGGGGAGTTATCATCAGTATGCTGATGATACGCAGTTATACATCTCCACCCCAGGCCACATCAGTGATGCTCTCCATGATGTCCGTTGTCTGGAGGTGGTACGGATCTGGATGGACAGGAACATGCTTCACTCAATCCAGCCAAGACAGAGTGGCTGTGCATACCCACATCTCGTCCAGTTTGGATGTTCCATCTTTGGTCATGGGGAGGAGGTGTTGCCCCCATGGACAGGGCATGGAACCTGGGGGTCCTCCTGGACTCACGGCTCAAATTGGAGGAGCAGGTGGGGGCCGCGGGCCAGGGGCTTTGCCCAGATCCAGCTGGTTCGCCAGTTACCCCATTCCTGGACCGAGATGCCCTGCGACAGTCACTCAGGCGCCGTTATTTCCCGACTTGACTACTGTAACGCCTTCACTAGGACTGCCTTTGCGTACCACTGGAGGCTTCAGCTGGTGCAGAATGCGCCACGCTGGGTAGTGATGGGAGCTTCCGATACTCCCATGTTACACCCCTCCTGTGCGCGCCTCTGCATTCCGTTGCCTCCGGTGGAGATTCAAGGTTCTGGTATTAACATTCAAAGTCCAGCATGGCATGGGTCCAGGTTATTTACGAGAACGGCTCCTCCCAACATCAAATAAACCGCCTGTAATGGCTCAGATGGGATTCTCGGGTGCCATCTGCAACTCAATGTTGCTTGGCGGCACCCGGGAGGGCTCTGTATGGCTCCCACTCTGTGGAATCTTCTTCCGCTGGAGCTCTGCCTGGCCCCTGATCTTCACACCTTCCACCACGATTTGAAGACTTGGCTCTTTTTACAATCTGGGCTGTGCTGATTCTCTGGGGTTGGTCCTATTTTAACTATGGGTTTTAATTTTCAATTTGGCTTAACTTGTTTAATATACTTTTAATTAATTTATTTATTATTGTATTTTTAGCTGTGTGAGCCGAGTCATTTTTGGAGAGGGGGAGGCATATAAGTCAAATTAATAAATAAAATAAATAAATAAATAATGTCTGGCATCTCCTTCTCTAATCTGTAGTGTTTGTATTATTTTATTTGTTTGTTAAATTTGTATCTCATCTTTCCTCTAAATGCTGAGGCACCCCCCAAAAAATCCCTTCTCCAGTTTTTCTCTACTGAAGTCCTGTGAGATATAGATAGTCCTTGACGTATGACCACTGAGCCCAAAATGTCAAAGCAAGACAATGGTTGCGTGACTTACACCCCATTTTATGTGGCAACAACATTTTCCACTGTTGTTAAATGACTCACATGGTTGTTAAGAAGATCAGGTGTCCTCCTTTGACTTTGCTAGTCTGTTGTGGACTGTTGGCCACCAGTCCTTCCAGCAGCTCAATTAGATGAGGAGATGGCATGAGAGTCAGGGCCAGCATCAAGGTATTTGCTAGTCTGTTGTGGACTGGCCACCAGTCCTTCCAACAGCTCAATTAGATGAGGAGATGGCATGAGAGTCAGGGCCAGCATCAAGGTAACCTGAGAACTCCAAGTGGGAAGAGGAATGGAGCTGGCAGAGAGAGAGAGAGAGAGAGAGAGAGACAGACAGACAGACAGACAGACAGACAGACAGACAGACAGAGACAGAGACAGAGACAGAGACAGTGGTGGAGCCTGGGCCATCCATCAGCCTTCAGATGGAGAGTCAAGAGCCCCCAGGTCTGGAGGTGGCTGATGGGGAGAGGAGAAACAGCTGGATCCAGTGCCTGATATGCTGATATACATAGGGCAGAGGAGAGGAGAGCAGTGGAAATCTGTGGGCTGAGCCTTGGGACAGAAGAGCCACCACTATTAGTGAAGCTCTGGGCATAAAAGGCAGGGGGCAGAGATGAATAAGTGTGGCAGACAACTATTCATTTCCCTCCCAATCAGACTTGTTAGTCTGCTCTCTGTGTGTGTGTGTGTGTGTGTGTAGGTAGAAAGAGAGAGACACACAGAGAGAGAGAGACAGAAAGAGAGAGACAGAGAGAGAGAGAGAGACTGATTTTTTGCTGGGGCTGCTAATAAAGGGAACATTTATTTAACTATTGACATTACAGAAGGCAATGTCAATAGTACTTAGACTTATATACCGCTTTACAGTGTTTTACAGCCCTCTCTGAGCAGTTGACAGAGTCAGTACAATCTAGGTCCTCATTTTACCAACCTTGGAAGGATGGAAAGCTGAGTCAACCTTGAGGCTGGTGAGATTCGATCTGCCAAATTGCAGGCAGCTGTCAGAAGTAGACTGCAGTATGGCATTCTAACCACTGAGCCACTATGGCTCATATGAAAGTATAATGTTTCAATGCTGCAATGGCCATAAGGGTGAAATCTGGTCATAAGTCACTGTTTTAAAATGCCTTTGTAACTACAACTAGATCACTAAAGGAATGGTTGTGAAACAAGAGAGACTGACAGGTTGAAAGTCATTGAAAGAGCTTCCATGGCTGAGTTTTGAATTCCACCTGGGTCATTCCTATCTCAGTCCAAGTTCTTAATAGCTTCTTGCAGTAAATGTTACCATTAGTGATTGGAACTATATTAGCGTAATATATTTTGCAAAGTTAAAATTAATGGGTGTGTTTGCTTTGTGCAATGCAGAGAGCATACATAAAGCAGCTCACAACAATTAAGTATGGAGCCCGAGCCTAGAGTTGGGAATGAACAATTACTTCTGCTTCATGATCCTTCACATTTTTTTCTCATAATTCAATAGCTTTATTTTCCCACAGTAAGCATACATTTTAAAATGCACTGCCTCTCAAAATATTCAACAATTACAGTTTTCAGACATCCTTGTAAGTCAGGCATGGCAAACTTTTGGCTCAATACTGAATCAATCAAATTGCACCCTGGGCTTTAATATTTCCCCCTTAGATCCATTCTTCTTACCTAAGAGTGGAGAAATGGTTATTGCTGTTCAGCTCTTGATGTGAGATAAAACTTTCCCTTCTTAAAGATTAGTCAGTGATCCCATGGAGAAAAGTGTGTTCTTCTCAGCTCAACTGTAGGTCAGAGAAGAAAGAGCATGAAATGCATGGATTCATTATAGCCAATGGCCAGTATCTTAAAATACTTTTTCAAAAAGCAAGGATGTGTCTTTCAATAATCGATGCCAGTTCTAGGACTATCAAATTAGAATTGCTAAGATTTTTTAAAATAATAATAATAATAATTTTGTGCTGGAGTATTGCTAAGGAGGAAGGTTGAATAAAGATTGAATAATGAAGAGGAGGAAGGTTGAATAAAGATTGAACAATGAAGAATTGGCAATGACAACAATAACATAGAAAAATAAATGAACCCCATAGGGCTGTGTGTAAGAGAGAGAGAGAGAGAGAGAGAACTTGTGTGGTCTGTGTGTGTGTGTGTGTGAGAGAGAGAGAGAGAGAGAGAGATTTCTGTGTGAGAGAGACAGCAAGAAAGATTTGTGTTTGTGCATGTGTGGTGAGAGATTTTGTGTGTATATCTGTGTGTGTGTGTGTGTGAGAGAGAGAGAGAGAGAGAGAGAGATGTAATGGAATGTGTTATGTATGTAGGTTTGAATGTTATTGGTTTAGTTTGAATTGTTCTTGTAAAATGTCAAATATGATTGGTTTAAAAGTGCGGGAAAACCCTGCACTCTGATTGGCTGGCAACTACGGCTGCTGGCTATAAGTAGCAGCCGTAGCCCAGCCAAGTTGGGTCCATTCGAGCTGTAGTCACTAAATAAACTCTTCATGAAGCTCTTCGCGTCTGACTCTTCATGCAAACTTAACACTGGCGACGAAGGTGGGATCCCCTGAAGAGAAGACAACACGGAAGACAAGCAGAAGAGTGAGATGGCTGCGCTGAACACCCCCCCAGCCCTGTTTGATCGGCGCAGAAGACTGGGAATTGTACGGAGCGCTTCCAAAATGTATTGAAGGAAGCGACCTCACCGACATCTCCGAAGCGGAAGAAGGTATAGTCTCTTACCGCACTGCGGTCTGGCAGTCTTCAAGATGGCAAAGGCATTGGCGGGAGCTGCAGACGTGAAGGTAATGGAATGGCCTGATTTAGAGAAGCTTTAAGAGCCCATTACGCCCCACAAGTACGTGCCTCATTAAGAGACACGAGTTTACCATCGGATCAAGGGGAAAGCGAAAACGTTAATGACTTCATGGCAAGCTTAAGAGACATTGGGGGTGCATGCGAGTTTAACAGCTTGGAGGAGGCCATGCGCGATCGGTTTGTCCTAGGCCTCAAAGACAAGGTGCTTCAGAGGAAATTGTTATTAAAACCTAAGATCACGCTTAAGGAGGCCATAGAAGAAGCTTCTTCAGCGGAAGCTACCAAGTCCTCAGCAGCAGCCATGAAGAAAATTAACAAGGCCGCAAGCCATCCTGATGTGGAAAAATCCACAACAACCCATTGCGAGCAAATAGATTCTGATTCAGACTGTAGTGAGCTGGAGGAAGGAATTTATAGACTCAGAATGGAGAAGAAAAGGAAAGACCTTGGAAGAAAGAGGCAAGACTTTTATTGCAGAGGTTGTGGGGGGCACCCCACACTGAATGCAAGTTTTTAGACACCATCTGCCTACGTTGTGAGAAAAGAGGTCACCTAGCAAGAGTCTGCAAATCATCCAGAACTCTACCTGATAGGAAGAAATTTCCTGAGAAAGAATTCAAGCCCAACAACTTCAGTGAGAAAATGGGGCGCAACTCAGAAGCAAATGGGAAGAATGAAAGTCATCAAACAGTCACCATTGGTCATTCTTCACCCTTAAGAAGCAGAAAAGTTCACTGAAGCTCTTCGCGTCTGACTCTTCATGCAAACTTAACAGAATGGACAAACCTTCAAATTCTCACTGTATCTCTGCTAATGAATCCAAAGGATGTACTATATTTACCTAAATCCCCTAACCCCAAAAACTTTAACCTTAGACTGTCTACTATTGACTTCACCCCTTTCCTAAGAGGTCTGTAGGGGGTATGCATAAGCACACCAATGTGCCCTGTCTTGTTGTTTCTTTTTATTTTTCTTATATGCATCCATTTCATGTATTTATAACTATATTTATACTTATACCTGTTAACTTATAATCGCTTGACAAATAAATAAATAAAATAAATAAAATAAAATAATTTTCATGGCACTTTAGGAGAGGGGAAAAAAAAAGAAAATGTATGCAAATAGCTGTGTAACTGGTAGAAAAGTGCCTAGTGTTAATATTCGTAGTAATATTTTATTTGGATTTGGGAAACCAACATTTAAATGATAATGCAGATCCTGAAAAAGTGATTTATGCATTTCTATATTATCTATGTTTACAGAAATGCATATAAAGATTTTTTTAGCATGAAGAAAATCTGAATCAAAAATGTTTTTTTTAATTTTTTTTTCAGTGGAAGAACTGGGAGCTCCCAAGTAAGGGATAACAAGCCATCTCAATTTTAATTCTTTCACTTTGAAGTCTAAAATCTAAACCTAAAATCTCCCTTTGTCATTATCTTCTTCCAATCTCAATGTCCCTACACAATAAGAATTAATTTGTGCATTCATTTATGCCTTACCTTTCTATGCCCCTGTCAAAGCAAACATTATAAAAGAGATCCTTCTTCTTCTTTTCTTCTCCAGTAATTTATTGTCAGATATGGTAGGAATGAAGCTCCTTAGAATGTATCTCTTAATCCCTTATACAGTATTCATTTTTACAGTCTAAATAGTCCTCTTTAAAAGTAACAAATAAATATTCTTCCAGAATATCACCCTATGCCTCCAAAGTCCATTCCCTTCACTGACAAAATATATTTCCTAAATTCCAGGTTGTATCCTTGTATCTGAAGGCAGTCTAAGATCCTTGACTTCTCCTCCTAATAATTATAGAAACTGCTTTGTCCAAAGCTATGAGCTCTAGCAATTTCTTAAGTGAACATGCTGATATGGGGCTCCACAACTTTCTTAACCCCCAGCAAGTTTGACCAAAGGAAGAAGGAATCAACTTATTTCCCAAAGCACAAGAAGCAAAGACAAGAAACAATGGATGGAAAATAATCAATAAGAGAAGCAATCTGGAATTAAGGAGGAACTTCTTAATATGAGAACAATTAATTGGTGGAAAAGCTTGTCTTTAGAAGTCGTGGGTGCACTGGAGGTTTTTAAGAAGAGATTGGACACCCACCTGTCTGAAATGGTATAGGGTCTCCTGCTTGAGCAGAAAGTTGGACTAGAAGACCTCCACGGTCCCTTCCAGCTGTAGTCTAATTCTAATTTGAAGTGAGATAAAAATGGATAACCTAGATGATTTTTTAAAAATTTAATTACATTTATATGCCGCCCTTCTCCGAAGACTCAGGGCGGATTACAATTTTTGGGATACAACCCAGTGTGTTCAGCAATAGCCTTCATTCCATTGTATATGCCTGCTTATTACTAAGTGGCATTTTTACAAAGTCAGCTTATTGCCCCCAACAATCTTGGGTCCTCAATTTACCTACCCTGAGAGGATGGAAGGCTGAGTCAACCTTGAGCCTGGTGGGATTCGAGCCACCATAATTATAGGCAGCTGGAACTTAAATGCAGGCATTTAACAGCCTGATCCACCAAGGCCCTCATTTTCTAAATGAAGAGTCTCCATCAAGTGAAGCTCAATGTCTGAACTCATTCATGCAGTTTCCTTGTTACCAACCGCAAATTACTATGACATTGTGTTCTTTCATGATATTTTAATTATCCCCCCCCCCCAAGTCTGGTTACATCCTTGGAATTTCCTAACAGATTCCCAAGAAAGTACTACCTAGGTTCCACCTTCCTTAGGTCTTCTGATATTATGCAGGTTTGGTTGGGTGCTGCCACCAAATTCAGCCCTAACACGTTTTTTTAATTTTTGTATGCATTGCTTGAATCATTATTTGGAAAAGTCCAAATACAATGAGCATTAGAGAGTCATTTCATTTTTGGAACAAACCACAAAACACATTAACTATTTTGATCCTGTTCTGAAACTCCAAAAAATAGGCTCTCTTATCAACTGTCTAATAAAAGAAAAGATAGATTTTCTTTCTTCTCCTTTTTTCTTCTTCCAACTGACCAGAATCTTTTCTGAAAGCCACTTCCAAGAGAAATCTTACATTAAAAACCTAGCTCACTGAAACTTTGTATTTGATTTGATTTGATATTATAAAGCACACAATTGAATATGACTGGATTCCTTTAGGATGGTTGTGTGATTCCATCTTATGAATTACATGTAAGAATAAAATGAACACAAAATAACAAACCATGCACGTGACAAATGTCAGTGCAATCAGTGTTCAGTTAGATAAGCATAATTAATTTCTAATAAAAGAATTGCAGACATCTAGAAACACAGAGCAATTAAAAGTTCATTTTCTTCTCTCACAAAATATCCATACATTGCATTTGTAGTTCATTCTCTTTCCCAATCACGCAGCTGAGGTCTACGTTTATTCCTCTGCCGCAATATTTCTTATTTTGGAACTTCCCAAAATAGATAACACAAAGTTTTATCCAGAATTAGTTCAGGGCCAATACAATCTTATCTTATTTCCTATTTTTGAGAGCTAAGCCAACTTATTTTAGCTTGCATTCAAAAATTATAGAATGGATATTTTGTTTGAATCTTTGCAACTAAGTGAAAATTGTTAGTGATCCATTTCCCCATTTACAGTCTTTTTAGTTTTTTTCCAAGAAATGTTTGATGCTTTATAGTTCTCCTTTCTAGAAATCACTGATTTTTCTTAGAGATGATCATACAGTAAGACTGTATATGATGGGAAGGAAATAATTGATAAGGGGTCTCAATTAAATGTCCCTGCCCAATTCTTGTTAGTTCTCCATGTTCAATTTATTTATTTATCCCATTTCTACAGGTGCAAAAATGGGGAATCCCCCTTTCTAATTTCCTCCTTTCCAATTAATAATTAGTTGCACCACTTTCTCTACCCCAGATGGGTCAAGGGAGGGAAGAAAGCTGATTTTCACCTCTTTCTGGAAATATTAGATGCTGTTTATGGAACAGAAGATTGTTTGAAAAGCTGGTATGTGCAGAGACAATGACATGACATTTAGGATAATCAGGAGAAAAACTAGAGCCAAAGAATAATTGAGAAACAAAAACATTAGGCATTACAAATGCATAACATTAACATTTCATGAATATGAAAGTATATAACTCTTAATCGTATCAATCATACAGTATAGTGCTTATGCATCAAAAGGTGCTAAGTCTTTGCAGAACCTTTGAGAAGAGAAATCTTCATTCTTCTTTTAATATATTTTTTATTGTTTTATATCATACATTTCCCTTCTATGTTAAACAGTGTGCTCTCTAGGTGTCCAAGTTGTCAGGATACCAGCAGTTACCCCAATTAAATCATGAGTCTCGAGCCAAACTTCCAAAACTTCAAAAGGGTATATTGGGAATTAACATGTCTGGCACTGCCTGGGTGTAGCCTACTCTGAGACACATAGTTCATTGTTACCCTTGACCCCGATTTCCCCCCACCCCTCTGGGTGTATCATAATTCATGTTCTCCAATGGGACACATCCATAGCCCAGAGTCATCAATCATGTTCTCCAGTTAGAATTTTGTGTGGCAGAAACTTCAGTCACCTAGTTACTATCTTTGAAAACTATTCATGGAATGCACTTTCGGTTTCCAACCTGCCACACTGCTCCCCCCTCCCTTTCTGTTGGCAACTCTAAAAAGACCATAGAAATATTTTATGAATTGACAATAAACAAAAATGATGACATCAATCACATTATAACATATATTATCTTCCATAATAGTATGAATTATAGAAGCATCAGAAATATTTACTCATCTGTTTTTCTTTCTCCTATAAACCATATTTCACCTAATTCCACTCCTCCAACCTCAATATCTGTCATTTAACCATTTATAGAACAGTTCCCATGTTATGAAATAGTCCAAATCTTCTTGATAGCTGGTTAGTATTGTCATTTCAATATCACTCCAAGCTATCACAATCCATACAACTTCAGGATGATGAATAAAATCATGATGGCTTCTTGTTCTTTTTTTTAATGCAAGGACTAAAAGATTTATATGGGTAGTCCTTGACTTAGAACCACAATTGAGCCCAACATTTCTGTTGCTAAACAAGACTGTTGTTAAGTGAGTTTTTGCCCCCTTTTATGACCTTTCTTGCAATAGCTATTAAGTGAATCACTGCAGTTGTTAAGTTAGTAACATGGTTGTTAAGGAACCTGGTTTTCCCATTGACTTTGCTTGTCAGAAGGTTAGATAACAGATAATCAGAGTTGGAAGGGACCTTGTAGGTCATCTAGTCCAACCCGCCAGCCAAGCAGGAGACCTTACACCATTTCTGACAAATGGCAGTCCAATCTCTTCTTCAAAGCCTCCAGTGATGAAGCTCCCACAACTTCCAAAGGCAACTTCTGTTCCATTGGTTGATTGCTTGTCAGAAAGTTTCTCCTTATTTCCAGGTTGAATCTCTCCTTATTCAGTTTCCATTCATTATTCCTTGTCTGGCCTTTGGGTGCTTTGAAAAATAGCTTGACCCCCTCCTCTCTGTGGCAGCCGCTCAAATATTGGAAGACTGCTATCATGTCTTTCCTGGTCCTTCTCTTCCCTAGACTAGCCAAGCCCAGTTCCTGCAACTGTTCATCATATGTTTTAGTCTCCAGTCCCCTCATCATCCTGGTTGCTCTTTTCTGTACTTTTTCTAGAGTCTCAACATCTTTTTTATAATGTGGTGAACAAAACTGGATGCAAAACTGGATGCAGGTACCAAAGAGGGATCACATGACATCGAAACACTGCAACTGTCAGACATATGAGTTAGTTGTCAAGCATCCGAATTGTGATTATGTGATCACGGAGATGCTGCAATGGTCATAAGTGTGAAGAATAGAATAGAAGGGAATGGAAGGGAAGGGAAGGGAAGGGAAGGGAAGGGAAGGGAAGGGAAGGGAAGGGAAGGGAATAACAGAGTTGGAAGGAACCTTGGAAATTTCTTCTTTAAAATTTCCAGTGTTACAGAATTCACAACTTCAGGAGGCAAATTGTTCCACTGGTGAATTGTTCTAACTGTCAGGTAATAACTTCTTAGTACTAGGTTGCTTCTCTCCTCAATTAGTTTCTATCCAGTGCTTCTTCTCCTGCCTTCAGGTGCTTTGGAGGATAGTTTGATCCCCTCTTCTTCATGGCAGCCCCATAGATATTGGAAGACTGCTATCATGTCACCTCCAGTTCTTCTTTTCTTCAAACTAGACATATCCAATTCCAGCAACTGTTCTTCATATGCTTTAGCTTCCAGTCCCTTAATCATCTTCATTGCTCTTCTCTGCACTCTTTCTAGAGTCTCAACATCTTTTTCACATAGAGGAGAGATTTTCTTCATCCAATCACTGG
Source organism: Naja naja (assembly GCA_009733165.1). Lineage (NCBI taxonomy): Eukaryota > Metazoa > Chordata > Lepidosauria > Squamata > Elapidae > Naja > Naja naja. The sequence goes on along the minus strand of CM019153.1, from coordinate 48,352,713 downwards.
CTACACATCCTTGACCCTCATGGCATTTTCCCCCTCCCTCCACCCCAAGCCATCATAAAATTTGCAACAGCCAAGGCACTGTAACAATATTTTTGAGTTATGGGCACTGCCAAAGCTTTCTAATTTTTGAAGAAAGTAGAAATATTGTTCTATGGCCACAGTTTGAGGCTTCTCGGTTCTCATAAAGAAATCTCCTTTGGATTGCTAAGTCAAACATCAGCTGAAATTTAATGATGTTATAGTGGATCAGAAACAGGCTTCTTATGTTGAGTCCAGAACAATTTAAAGAGCCCTTTGAATTTACTTGGGGTCCTTAATGACTACAGAAGACAATGTTAGAGACCTGTGTCAGCATAATTGAAAGCCTTTTTAATTGGACCATGCTGTTACTTTTTTTTCCCAATGTCTGTATCAGATGCATAATTTGTCACTTATAAACACACACACACACACACACACACACACATCTTATCAGTAAGATGGGCAACAGGGATGGGCATCTTGGCTCTGATTTAATTTTAGAATATTTGATTTGACCCAGTCCATTGACCTGATCTGATTAAGATCTTTGATTCAACTTGGAAAATCAAGTTAATTTGAACTGAACTGTTGGATTCATCAGGCCAGTTTGTTCTTAATAGGAATAGAAGTACTTCCTCAAATTTATCTGATCACATCATCATTCAGTCGGGTATTATATAATAGCTGGTTGAAACGTATAATAGCCATTTTGTGAAGCAATGTTGTTTCCCTCCCATCTTTTGTGCTTTTGTCTCTGACTTTTGATTGTATTGAAAGAGTAAGAATCAAAAATCCTAACCAGTTGTCCTTCAATAAGCTTTGCCAAGTGGTCCTGTTGGGAATTCAGACCACCAACTGTTCCTGGAGAGTAGGAACATATATTGTCATTCTTCCAACCTGAAGCAATTGGAAAATACATGAAATTGTAGGGAGAAAGGGAGGGAGGGAGGGAGGGAGGGAGGGAGGAAGGAAGGAAGGAAGGAAGGAAGGAAGGAAGGGAGAATGGAGGGAGGAAAGAAGGAAGGAATTTCAAAGTTAGCCAAATTAAATACAACCCTGAACAAACTATTTATGTCCCAACTTTAATTAAAACTGTTATGTATGTGTAAGTAACATAGTTGGGTTGACAATATATAAAGTACAAATATATATATATTTGTAGCTTTAAGGAAAAATGCTGTAATGTATTATGCTGTGTTCTGGTTGGTTGATTATGCTGAAAGTTGCCATAAGAGGGAGCTATAGATCATGGTTTCAATTCTCTTTCTCACTGCTGAGATCTCTTGATACTGATACTGGCTGACTATGGACTGATACTGACTAACCCTGTTTTACTTTGATATTCTGTTGATATCGAAGGTTATCTGTTGTATTATGGTTTGTCTGCTGTAAAAGACGTGAAACCGGTAAGAAGACTTTATAACTGGATATTTCTGGACTGTTAAAAATGTGTATGACATGGACTGTGCTATTTCTTCAAGTAAACATTAGGACAACTTGATTTAACTCTATGTGGCTGTATATTTATTCATAACTGTTCTCATAAACCATTTCCATATGCATATCCTTGTTATACAAGGGTTATTCTGCACATATCCTAACAAAAACTACAGAAGGAAGGAATTAAGGAAGGAACCAGTAGAAAATTAAGTAAATTACAGAGAAAAAAATGAATTTATATAAAGATATGGTTCTGTTTTGAATAAATTGTTCTACATGGCAAAGGTTATAACCATTATGACATTAAGACTTTTCTCAATACTAGCCACAGTGATTCTTACTAACCTAAACTGGGAAAATGCAAGAAAGAATGTTTTCCCCTTGCCTGAATATGTATGTGCATGTTGATGCTTTAACTTGACATATCTGATTGTGTGTACATATGTGTGCATATGTTTGTTTATACACATGCACACTTACACGTGTACAAGACCAACGGGATATTATCTGACTCAGGTCATAGTAGGTCACATTCCAAAATGAATCCCTTGCAAGCTTCCCCCGCCTTCTTATACTAGCTTAGATTTAGGCCAACATTGGTGCTGGACAAGAGCAATTTGAGGATGCTGTAAAGGTTGAGTGTCTGCACATCTCTCCCTCATTTGTCAAGGCAGAGTGGATGGGGTTGGTAATTATCAATGAAAAACGCTCATTTTACAAGCAGAGCGCTCAACATAATTTCTGCATTGTCACAGTTGAATCTTGCCACCCCAAGCCATTAGGCAAATCAAGCACATGTAAATTCATTCCCTCATCTTGCACAATTAATTCTGCAATGAGTCATGGTTTTCCTCACATACTTTGCTCGTGCTAGCCATGGGAAACCGAGAAGGGTTGTACAGATGTTTTACTTTTCTCCAGTGGACCGGTCTTTAATTGTCCCTCTTCCTTCAAGAACTTCATTTAAATAGATTGACAACTGGAAAGTCGCTTTGAAGCTTATAAGAAATCTCGCCGCTTCTCAGATACACCAAACAACACAGTAAAAGTTTGCATTTCCTTGGCTTGAGTGACTCTTTTCCCCCCACTGAGTCTGCCCCCTTCATTTGGAAAGCAAAACAGTAGAGAAAAAGCACAGGCTATAGACCTGTCCTGAAGTTTGTGAATGCCATTGGGATTTATGGATGCTAACAAGAGGCTGAACCAGTGTGTAAAAGCCACTGACATCCAAAGAAATAAGAGAACAAGATAATAAGTGTGAAAACTCGAGTTGAGCTTCTTCTTTTTTTGGTAGCTCCATAGCTTACCTGTTTTATAGCAGAAATCTGAGGAGAGCATGTTTTGAATATATTTCTATCAGTTCTTTTGCACACAAAAAAAGTATTGTATCTATGCACATGGTATTGACAGCTCATTTTGTGATGTGTTACATTCTAAACTACCAATGCCATTTTAACTTCTTAGTCATATTTTAGGAACAAGAAACACGACTAATTCTTATCAGGAGTTCCAATTCTCAAAAAAAAAAGAGAGAGAAACTGGCTGAATTTTGTACCATAAAGGAACCTCCCTCTTCCTCTCCCCCTCTTTCCCTCTATCTCCATCATAACTCTCTCTCTCTCTCTCCCTCTCCCTCTCTCTCTCTCTCTCTTCCATGAGTGTCAAACTCGTGCATCATATCACTGCCACACAATGTTTCATGATGTTTTTTCCCCTTTGCGGACCTGGGGTGGGTGTGGCCTGTGCATGACACCTCCAGCCCATGGCAGCCATTTTGACAGCCCTGTTCTAATCTCTCTCTAATCTCTCTTTCTCTAATCTCCATCTCTCTAATCTATCTATCTATCTATCTATCTATCTATCTATCTATCCATCCATCCATCCATCTATCTATCATCTATCATCTATCATCTCTATCATGTCAACAGAGATTAGAACAGGGGTGTCAAAATGGCTGCCATGGGCCGGATGTGACTGTATCTCTCATCCATCTATCTATCTATCTGTCTGTCTGTCTGTCTGTCTGTCTGTCTGTCTGTCTCTATCATGTCCCTGTTCTAATCTCTATCTAATCTCTCTTTCTCTAATCTCTGTCTCATCTATCTATCTATCTATCTATCTATCTATCTATCCATCCATCCATCCATCTATCTATCATCTATCATCTATCATCTCTATCATGTCAACAGAGATTAGAACAGGGGTGTCAAAATGGCTGCCATGGGCCGGATGTGACTGTATCTCTCATCTATCTATCTATCTATCTATCTATCTATCTATCTATCTATCTATCCATCCATCCATCTATCTATCATCTATCATCTATCATCTCTATCATGTCAACAGAGATTAGAACAGGGGTGTCAAAATGGCTGCCATGGGCCGGATGTGACTGTATCTCTCATCTATCTATCTATCTATCTATCTATCTATCTATCTATCTATCTATCTATCTCTAACAATATATTAGAGCTCATTTTTCTGATCTATGATCCCAATTACTTATTCACCTGCTCCAGCGGGGGTTCAGTAGAGACTCAGTCTATCAGAAATAAGAGGCTTTTTTTAGTTTATTTCTCGCATGTATTTTTAATACATTAGATAAGACAAAGCAGAAGCATCTGCAGCTATAATGTGTCCTTTCCTCTCATACACATATACCACAAAAATATTATGAAGTTGCATGATGTTCAAAAATATACTACATGTCATTTTCATACATAAAGGCTCTTACCTCACACTTGGATTATTCAGCATACTTGGACATTTTTCCCTGTTCCACAAGCCGTGATTAAACAAACCACTACTAAGTGTGATATATTATATATAAGCAAAAACCATTCACAAATCTCATGTAATCTGACAACAACATCACAAATATGTTAAGTTTGCATGAAGAGTCAGACGCGAAGAGCTTCAGTGAAGAGTTTATTAAGTGACTACAGCTCGAAGGACCCGACTTGGCTGGGCTACGGCTGCTTTTATAGCCAGCAGCCGTAGTTGCCAGCCAATCAGAGTGCAGGGTTTTCCCGCACTATTTAAACCAATCTTATTTGACATTTTACAAGAACAATTCAAACTAAACCAATAACATTCAAACCTACATACATAACAAAATGCAAGGCTGGTTAGAATCAGGCAGGCTTCAAATCAATTTTCCAAAACAGTTTATAAAATCAAATTAAATCAATTTCACTTCTGAATTAATTTGTACAAATCAATTTGATTCTTTTGGAATGTCTGAACCATTTTAAATCAAATAATCCAAACTGGTCCAATTCAATCCAGGATAAAATTGAAAGCAGAAAGCGGTCCAAAATTATTCAAAAGCACGCCAGTTTGATTCAATGCTTTGTGTTGATTTGGCAATCAGATTCAGCCAGGCACTTTGGTTTGCAAATTCATTCAAATAACTCTGTAAACCAATTTCTGAACATAACACATCCCTTACTGACACGCCAACATTGTGAGGTTAAAGGTTGCAACAGTCAAAGTTTCTCGCACATGAAATTAAATTGTTAATGAAACTCGAGATGGCTCAGTGTGGAGGCCACAAATGCTCCCTTCAACTGTAAAATGATTCCTCCCACAGCACCACAATCTAGATTAAAATATCCCTGATTGCCAAGGACAGCTTAACAGTATCTTTATTAAGGGAACTGTAGAGAGTTGCCATTGTAAATTTAATACTAGATCAATGCAGAGCTGGGAGAGCAATACCATTTTGTGTTAGAAAGTGCATCCTACCGCTTTGCAACTCTGCAAGGATGAATTAAAATCACACTCTAGCAATCCACATAGAAGGAAACAATATGCAGTACATCTAACCATGTCATAACCAATGAGACAACAATCAGATTTCATGCTGTACCCAGCACAAAAAGTCATTATATTCCAGTCCATTGATCAAGCATGAGTTTTCAAATGCAGCATTGTGCTTAGGGTGGAAGGAGGTATTTTAAACATTTCCGTTTTAGTATGCACTTAAGAGCAGTTCTCTTAATTCTGTTTTGTCTCCCATGGCTTGGGAGACTTTCCTTTGCAATGTACAGAGCTCCCCACCATATGTATAGGCAGTGGGAAATAGAACATTATGCTTATTTTTAACATCACACTTACAGTTACAATAGCTGCCAAAAACAGATTCCCCCCCCCATCCCACTCTGGGGTAACAACAACAAAAAATTAAAATAAGTGTGCACATTTGCTTCATGTCATTTGCCTCCATAAATAGTGGGAAGGGCATTCATTTGTATCCTATTAAAAGTAAGGCTGTGTGGAAACATCTAAAACCCACCCACATATCCAGGCCCACACACTCTGTTCACTTCATTCAGCACGTTTGGTACTGTAGATATGACACCAACTCCCAATTCCTATTAAACTGCTATTTTAGGTGCGGGGGGAACCTGGTGGATAACACTTCATAAAATTATTCTATATTCATGCACTGGTTGTAAAGAAAAGTCAAGTATGAGCCACACACAGGAACCATGTCGTTTTTTTTCCTGGAAGATGAGGCCTACATGGTTCAGAGAAAGGTTATATTTGGTTATTTCCCTTCTCACAAGTCCAAGTAGGGTGGACAGGGTTCAGGTCATGGCTGTGAAACCATGACTAATGATTTGACTCAGAATTTTTGCATTTTTCTTTATAATGGCACCTGAGTTAGAGGCTACCATGCTCCTTAGATTCAGATGACCTTGACACAGTTGGTCTTCATCAAAGCACTTCCAGTAAGTGTGTGTGTGTGTGTGTGTGTGTGTGTGCTTAGAACAGGGCTATCAAACTCCCAGTCCATGGGACGGATGTGTTTATTTTATTTATTTATTTATTGGATTTCTAAGCCGCCCCATCTCCCTAAGGACTCAGGACAGCGTACAATAAAAGCAATACAATTATACAATTAAAAAGAAATTAAATAAGAAATCCAATTTAGAATTAAAACACTAAAAACAATCCTTAAAACACCCATCCCCCCTCAGTCCAGGTCAGTGAGTTGGAACAACCATGTTTTTAGGCCCCGGCCTCCAGGGGCAGCTGGTTCCATAGGGTGGGTGCTCCCACAGAGAAGGCCCTACTCCTAGGGGTCTCCAGCCCACATTGTCTGGCTGACGGGACCCCGAGGAGGCCCTGTCTGTGAGACACAGTCACTGGCGGCAAGGTCTCCTGTAGATATCCCGGTCCTAAGTCATGAAGGGCTTTATAGGTCAAAACCAGCACCTTTTCATACTGGCCACAGCCACACATGGTTTAGTGAAGGGAGAAAAATCTTGATATGTCACATGATGCTGCCATTATGATGATGTGAGTTTGACTCCATGATTTCCTGTGATTTGGATGTCATATTTCTCTCCTTAGTAATGGGTGAGTTTCTTCATCTTAGGAGTCTGTAGAGATTCTCAGTCATCTAGGTCATGGTTGTCCCAAAGGTGCTTTGTTTCAGGAGGCAACTGGAAATTCTTGTGTGTGTTTTTTTTTTTCTTTGAAGAATTTAGCTTCTCATCCAAGAAGCTTCTTCAGCTCTGACTGGAGAGTGGGGAATGGAAGGTTAAACCTCTAAGTGGGCTCAATGACTCTCTAAAAGAATGCAAATGACCAGCTTTGAAGCATTACAACATAATAACAGAGCTGGAAAATACTTCGGAGGTCTTCTAGTCCAATTCCCTACTCAAGCTGGGAGCCTACACCATTTCAGGCAAATAGTTGTCCAATCTCTTCTTGAAAACCTCCAGGTGATGGAGCATCCATAACTTTTGGAGGCAAGCCATTCCATTGATTAATTGGTCTCACTGTCAGGAAATTCCTCATCAGTTCTAGGTTAGACCCCTCCTTGATTAGTTTCCATCAGTTGCTTCTTGTTCTGCTTGTTCTGCTTCTGATGCTTTACAGAATATTATCTTCATTGTCATTGATGTTGTTTTAGTTGTGTTTCATTTATCTGGTTGAGCCCAATGTTAGTTTTCTAGAGTCATAACTTGTGAGTCAAGCAGCCACATAGACAGGTTACATAAATTACTGGATTAAATAAATAATGAGGGATGTCAGTTTCCATAGTTGTGAAATTTCACAGAGCCAAATCCCATCTTGGGACTAAAATTAACTTGGTGGAAAATATGGTAATTTCTCCAGTCCAAGATCCTTTTGTTATGAAGCAGGGTATTTCAGCAACTATCCGAAAGAGTTTTATTTCCTCTGGTGTTAGTGCAGTGAAACGGTGAGTTGTCTAAGGCACTTTTCTACCTAGCAAACTTCCAATTTCTTAATAGATTTTAAAGCTCCAGCAAGGAATAAACATCACTTTCCTGAGTTCCATAAGCCTTGAAGAAGCAGAAGACCATATTTTGGAAGTTGCACTCAAATCTAGAGTTTCCTCAGCAGCAGCCATGCTAATAAAAAAATAAAAATCCACATCAAATCACAATGGTTGAAGCTGCCAGAGGTGCAAAAACCAGAACTTTTTACTTCCTTTGACACCCAAGTGAGAGGAGGAGGAGGAAGATGAAGAAGAGAATTTGATTTACCAAAATCTATATCCTAAGCAGACCTTTTCAAATATATGAGATCAGTCTGGGACTCTAAAGTACCTCCATGTTACTACATGTAATTCGGTAAAGACTCTTAAATGGGGAAGTGGTTTGTTTTATCAGCCTAAGATAGTGTGCACAATTTCCTCAACTGAAGAACAATTTACGTTCATATTTCCTAAACATTCTGAGCAATAACACATAGGATATAGCAAAGTATAGAGACAAATCTATGAGTTTTTATTTGGTTGTCTGCTTAATTCAGTGGAGAATCTTTGCAGGTTTCTTCTCAGAAAGACTGAAAGCACTTCACCCCCTGACCAGATATTTATTTATTTATTTATTTTTGTTTCCCTTCAGGGCCAAAAAAAAGTATAGGAAATAATTCTGTTTTTGCAAGTGGATATCTTGCCAACTGCTGATATTCTGCTATCTATAATGGTGTTTTTCCATCACACTTTATCTACCCCTTCACTACGCCTTATCTTTCTCTCGCCCACCCTTTCAGTGAATAAACATATTCAAAAAAGATTGACTCCTTCTTCAAAGAGAGCAAGAGCTTCTAAAGTTATAGCAGTGAGGTTTTTATAAGGGGTAAAGAGAGGGATAGCTCTCCATATTCAGAATCTTGTCTTCTTATTACAAGATGGATGTTTTCTCAAGGAATATTTAATATACCTGTGGTTGGTTTTTAAGCTGTCTTCCAGAGCACTTCATGTTTTTTGGGGTGGGTGGGAGATGTTATCAGGTTTTTTTTCTCAACTAAAGGATCACCTAATGTCAACCAAGCTTCTCTGAAATATTATTTCTCTGACACTGCTGAACTTCCTTTGCAAAAAGATTACGAGTCCAACTATCAGTTTGAGATTCAGTTCAGGCAGGTTATATATGCATATAAAAGCCTACATTTTAATTTTAGGTGGCACCTTAACATGAATGCCTTTTAAAATCATTTTGCAATTGAATCATGCCAACGAAAAGAAAAAAGGATTCAATGCACAGTGCATTTGTGTGAGTTCTTATTGTCTTCCCATTACCTTAGGTGAATATCTGGACATTAAGCAATCAAATATGTGGGTCTTCTAGAAAGGTGATAGAGGAAAAAACCTTGCAGTTCCTTTAGTAACCTTTGCATGAAATATTAAGAAGGAACAGCTTTTGCAGAACACGGAAGAAGTAAGTAGATTGCAAAGATCTTGTTGATGATAGAGAGCCTGGGAGGCACTAAACTAACTCTTTCTTTCCTCTTTCTCTCTTCTGAAAGATTTGAGCCAATCTTGTGATGTGTTGGAAGAAATATCTATCTGGTTCAGTTCCAAGTGGAGAGGAAGACACTGGAAACATGGAGGTTGGTTGGAAAGATGGTTTAATGGAGCAGATAGATAGAATTCTTTATTGGCCAAGTGTGATTGGACACACAAGGGATTTGTCTTGGTACAAATGTTCTCAGTGTACATAAAAGAAAAGATACATTAATCAAGAGTCAAGAATCATAAGGTACAATACTCAATAATAGTCATAGGGTACAATAAGCAATCAAATCATACTAGGAAACAGTCAATATAAATTGTAAGGATACAAGCAACAAAGTTACAGTCATACAGTCACAAGTCGGAGGAGATGGGTGAAAGGAAGGATGGGAGGATTAGTAGCAATAGTAATGCAGACTTTGTAAATAGTTGGACAGTGTTGAGGGAATTATTTGTTTAGCAGAGTGATGGCATTCAGAAAAAACTCTTCTTGTGTCTAGTTGTTCTGGTGTGCAGTGCTCTACAGCGTCGTTTTGAGGGAAGGAGTTGAAATAGTTTATGTCCGGGATGTGAGGTGTCTGTAGATATTTTCACAGCCCTCTTTTTGACTCATGCAGTTTAAAGGTCCTCAGTGGAAGGCAGGTTGGCAGTAATTGTTTTTTTCTGCAGTCCTAATTACTCTCTGGGGTCTGTGTCTGTCCTGTTGGGTTGCAGAGCCAAACCAGACAGTTATAGAGGTGCAGATGACAGACTCAATAATTCCTTTGTAGAACCATCAAGCACATGGTCCTGGCACAGCTGTCCACATGGAGTGAGGGTTATTTATACCTTCTCTTGGACTTTGCCCTTGAGCTCCCTGTTCCTGTGCAAGAAAAAGTATTATATTGGCTGTAGTCAGACTCCCATGGGGCTATGCAGAGTCATAGCTGAGATTGTCTGAGCTCCCAGTTTGGTTGAAGCTTGGAGGGTGGTGATGTAATGAATAGTCTTGTGTTCTGAAAGGGTGTTGGACAATCATCGTTTCTTTGTCTATTTCTTCCTCCATTTTATAGTCCAGTAGTCCTTAGTAGGTTTCTTGTATATCAAAATAGATAACCTCATTTATAGCCCAGGACCTTGATTGAGAGATCTACAATTAACATTCAACCTCTTTTCTTTATGAGTCTCAGTCATCCAGGTCATGGTTGTCCCAACGATGCTTTTTCAAGAGGCAACTGAACTTTCTGGTTTTTTCTTTGAAGACTTTTCACTTCTCGTCCAAGAAGCTTCTTCATCAATGGTGGAGAATGGAAAGATTTATACTCCTTGCAGACAGCTGGTCATTTGCATTTTTAGTGAGTCATTAAGGCCACCTGAAGGTTTATCTTTGTAATCAGGGTCACCTGAGTGGTGCAAATGGGTGTGGAGCTTTGTTGAAACTATTGAAAGGACTGTGTTGTAGACTGGAGATAGATGATGTCATATCCCCACCTCTGTAGAGAGAGGGCTGTTTAATTTTGACACAGATGGCCTCTTAGATCCCTTTTTCAAACTAGTCCAAAATGTGGACTTTGCTGTCTTCAAAAAAGTGGCCTTTGTCTTTCAAATGCAGGTGGGCTGCTGAATCTAATCCTGATGGGTTTGTTCTCCTATGTTGTGCCATGCATTTATGAAGTGGTTGCTTTGTTTCCCCAATGTACAGATCTGCACATTCAGGAAGAGGAGGAAAGAAACATCTGCTTTACACCTTTGACTGAGACAAGGTTTGCATCACACTTTGCACACCGAGGAGCTACAAGAAATGATTAACAATCACTCCCTGCGACTGTGAGACAGCATATTTTCAGACTGCTGTGTGCAGTCAGGTCTGAAAGGAATCGACTCTCTGCCTACCCCAATTTAGTTCCTTTAATAATCTGATAAGTGCTAACAAACAGCATGTTAATGAAATCTAGAAATGAAATTAAATGGAGCCATATTACCAGCACCACTGGGAAGAATGCACAAAGGTGAGCAGAGAGAGATCAGCAAAATAAAGGGACTATGTAGCTGGATGGAATCTGGAAGGAGAGAAGGAAATGGCCAAAAATTATCTTCAGAAAGAAAAGCAATAAAATATGACACAGTGGAGAAATAATTGCAAAACAAATTGCCAGCTGAGATAGAAACCGAAGATAGCAGAGTAGTGAAAGCAAATACAACAACAGAAAAGGGAAAAATAGTGAAACCTGACATTTTTTTTAAAGAAGTGTAACTGGTAGCTTCTTTTTTTTAAATAAGATTTATGTAGTTAATTAATCTAAGATAGAACTGATGAACTGGACTACAATAGAAGTGCACATCTTGAATCCCTAAGGATATCTATTGTCATCATAATCAAATATTTGATGCAATCCCAACCCCTGTACCTCCAGATTACTGCCAAATTTATTCTTTTTTTTTTCAGAAGGGCAGCGATCATATCAGTTATATTTTATATTCAATTAACTTTAAATGAAGCCTATACATATGTAAGCAGAGACATCACCCTGCCAACAAAAGTGTGTATAATCAAAGCTATGGTTTTCCCAGTTGCAATGTATGGCTGTAAAAGTTGGACCATAAAGGAAGGTCGAGCACAAAGAATGGTGGCTGGTGCTGGAGAAGACTCCTGAGAGTCCCTTGGACTGCAAGGCGATCCAACCGGTCAGTCCTAGAGGAGATCAACCCTGACCTCTCTTCAGAAGGCCAGATCCTGAAGATGAAACTCAAAGACTTTGGCCACCTCATGAGAAGGAAGGACTCCCTGGAGAAGAGCCGAATGCTTGCAAAAGAAGGGCAAAAGAAGAGCAGAAGAAGGAGAGACTGGATGGAGAAGGAGATGAAGAAGGGGACTGAGGGAGAAGCAGTGGCTGTGATAGCTTAAATGGACTCCAGAAGATGATAGAGGACAGGAAGGCCTGGAGGAATGTTGTCCATGGGGTCACAATGGGTTGGACATGACTTTGTAACTAACAACAACAACAATGCATACATAGCTTTTATTTAGAGAGCTGAATATTTTTTTTGAGAGCCAGTTTAGTGGAGTGGTAAACTTCCAGAAACCAATCAGAATAGAGCTGGAAGTTACCTTGGAGGTTCAATCCTCTGCTCAAGCAGGAGACCTTCTACCATTTCAGACAAGTGGTTCTCAAGTCTTCTTCCAGTGATGAAGCACCTACAACTTCCTGAAGGCAAGCTACTGGTTAATTGTTCTCACTGTTGTTAGGAAGTTTCTCCTTCATTCTAGACTTCTTCTCTCCTTGATTATTTCCATCCATTGTTCCTTGTCCTGCCTTCAGGTGCTTTGGAGAACAGCTTGACCCTCCTCTTCTTTGTGGCAGCCCCTCAAATACTGGAATACTGCCATCACGTCATCTCTAGTTCTTCTTTTCTCTAGACTAGCCATACCCAATTTTTCATATTATTATCTTTTTGTCTCCAGACCATTAATCATCTTAGTTGCTCTTTTTTTGCACCTTTTCTCAACATCTCTTTTGTAATGCGGTGACCAAAATTAGATACAGGATTCCAGTGTGTGGTCTTACTAAGGCTTTATAAAGTGGTGGTAATACTTCACATGGTTTTGATTCTATGCCCCTGTTTATACAACCCAGGATTGTATTAGCTTTTTTGGCTGCTGCCACATACTGCTGGCTTGTGTTTAAGTGATTGTCCACTAGGATTCCAAGGTCCCTTTCACAGGTACCGTTTTTGTGAGAAGGGAAACTGTGAGTTCCAGTCCTGTCTTGGGCATGAAGCCAATTTGGTGACCTTGGGCTGGTCCCTCTGTCTCAGTCCTAGGCAGAATCAGGCAAGGGCAAACTACTTCCAAAGAAACCTTACCAAAGACTGCAAGGACTAATCCAGGCAGTTGACAGAAGACAAGGTTATAAGCCAGTCCCAATCATACCTTTACTTTAGTTACTTGGGCTTGATTCTTCTTCTTCTTCTTCTTCTTCTTCTTCTTCTTCTTCTTCTTCTTCTTCTTCTTCTTCTTCTTCTTCTTCTTCTTCTTCTTCTTCTTCTTCTTCTTCTTCTATTACAGGTGCAATTTAAGTTACCTTTACTCAACACCTTCCATAATAACCATGCCATCAAAATTTTCCATTCAGGGGATTTGGGATAGGGAGAAGTATAGGTAAAGCAGTCTTTATGTAGGTGGTAGAAGGTTAGGCTAGAGAAATAAGTAGCAGTCACTAGAAATTAATAAGGAGGGAGAATCATAAGGGAATACAAGCCCAGTAAGTGAATAAATGCAGGGAAAATCAGTTGAAAATCCTGGATCAGTCTATTTGATATTATAATTTTTTTCCCTCCTCTTGACTATTGACCAGCTACAAAATGTCAAATTTGCAGCCCATGGCCTCCTTGTGTATAATAAGTGCATTATCAGGAGCATGGTGGGTTGCATGGTTAGGACACTGGGTTGGAGGCTAGCAAGTACATGTTTGAGATCCTGCCATTGGGAGGGGTGAGCTCCTGTCCTTCACTCCAGCTCCTGCTGGGGACATGAAAAGAGCCCCTAACTGGGTGACCCCTGGACAACAGTGACGTCAATAGCTAATCCTTACAACCCAGAAGCACTTCTGACACTGCTTCTAACATGGATCCAATGTGAGTGCATCATTATCGTCTCCTTTAAATGACCCAATAATCCCTCGCAGGGTAGAATCTGGGCAACTGAATGGAGCTGAGTGTTTGCTGACCGGATGCCCTTCCCATTGCCAATGTGGTGGTTTTTCTTTTCCAGCAGATATATTCTCATTTTGCTCCGAGAGAAATATCTGCCTTTACCTAGGATTGAACTCACAATGTGAGTGCATAATATTTCTAAATCCATTTAAAATCGCAGAAGCTCTGGCTTAATTCAACAAGCCAAGCATTCTTCTTCAGCTCCTCTTCCCCTACGTTTGGCTTAAAGTCATGTTGGGTTTCCTTAACCAGCTGTTTTTAAACTGGATGTAATAGAAGGCTGTTCAAAATACTCAGGTTGTTTTGGGGAAAAAAATAATTTGTTGATAGATCTTGGATGATTAGTCTACCATTGAGGATTTCTGTTTCTGTTAATGGCTAGAAAGGCCTTCTTCTTTCAAAATGGGTTCTTAAGATAGAAAAAGCAATTCCATTGCTGAAAGCATATTCTGGGACTGAGCTTCTGGGCTCATTATAGGTCACTTCTGACTTACTTTGCTTGGTGGACTGTGTGCTCTGAGTTTATTTGTGTTTTGTTTTAATAATAAAAATATAAAGTGGATTCTTGCAAGCCTACTTAGCTTGGCTCGATGATCCAGAAAACTGAGCATTATCATTATATGCTATGATACAATATGCCCTTTTCCATCAGCACAGGAGCTGACATTTAAAAGTGGATTTTAGTGACTTTCATTATAGGGTAAAAATCTTCAAGATAATAATAGCATAAAAAAATAATGTGCTTCTATTACTTCCCCCCACACTTATTATTTACTCTAGGATCCCTGGAAGATGGATTATGTTTTTCAAAGAAACAGCTTACTTGCGATTGAATTTTATTCTCCTGGCATTTTGACCCTGTTCCCTTGATTATATCAACTACAGGCCCAGCTCGATTATCCTTAGTATTCAAGCAAAGTAAACCAAAGCAAGCAACGTTACAAATTAATCAAGATATTCAGTGGAACAGCCCCCAAGACTATTTAGTTTGCACTTTGCAAGGTGGAAAAAAGACTCGCTCAAAGAAAACAACTCATCATTGTAAGTCCCCTGAAGACTGGAATTGCATGGATTTATTGGGTTTATTTATGGGAATTTCACAGTTATACAGGTGTTTAAGAACACAGATGAGTAAGTTTCGCCAGAGACTCAGCTTTGATAATAGCAGAATACAGACTAATTTCAAAGTGGACTCATAGGTTGAGGTGGAAACAGATTTTGTTACTGGTGAGAGAACTGAGGGCAGGTTTACAGATGTATTTCAAAAGCAAAAGTCATCCTATCAGTTACTCCCAGTTGTTTATCCATCAAAGTGAGAGAAACAGGCTTCAGGTTGAAGGAACTGGACATGTCTAGTCTAATGAAAAGAAGGACTAGGGGAGACATGATAGCAGTGTTCCAATATCTCAGGGGCTGCCACAAAGAAGAGGGAGTCAAGATATTCTCCAAATGCACCTGAAGCAGAGGTGGTATTCAGCAGGTTCTGACCAGTTCTGGAGAACTGGTAGTGGAAATTTTGAGTAGTTCGAAGAACTGGCAAATATCATCTCTGACCAGAGATTTTACAGTATCCTTCCCCTGCCACGCCCACCAAGACACACCCATAGTAAAAAATGTGAATCCCACCAATGATCTGAAGGCAGGACAAGAAGCAACAGATGGAAACTAATCAAGAAGAGAAGCAATCTAGAACTAAGGAGATTTCAGGAGAAACTTCCTAACTGTGTGAATAATTCATCAGTGGAACAACTTGTCACCAGAAGTTGTGGATGCTCCAAATTTTTAAGAAGAGATTGGACAATCATTTATCTGAAATGGTATAGGATCTCCTGCTCAAGCCGGGGTTGGACTAGAAGACCTCCAAGGTCTCTTCCAACTCTATTATTGTGTGTTCTATGTTCATAGTTCCAGTTATTGATTCTTGGCATCCTTGCCTGCCACATTTTTATTTATTGTAACATCTCTCTCTTCCACCCACCCACCCAACAGTGGAATTTTTCTTGGTTTGTTGACTCTCTTTTCTTCTCAGCAAAGTGCAACTTTTATCATTTTTTTGGAGTGATTGCAAAATTTTCTTTGATCTGGGTAAAGAAAGACTCACCCTCTTAACTTGATGGAGCAGTATGTTTTCCTGATCATCATCGCTCGAATGGTGTATTTCATTTGTGTTCATTTACATAATTTGCTGATTAAACGACATATTTAATCGGTTGACCTTTAGTCTCCACTTATCCTACATTTGCAGAGATGTAATCAATGCACAAGGTTTTGCTAAATGTGGTTCTTATTTTTACAAAGTTAGTGCATGGTTTAGGATTGAGATATTTATGATTCCGGAGCATGTCGATCCCTTTGCACCTTGCAAATCACCTTTTTCCCCCCCAAAAAATAGAACAAATCAAAAATCTGCCACTTAGCCATGCAAGAACGTTAAGAATTTAATCTTGGGTGCTTTGAAGTATGCTTCACAAAGTTACAAATATGTTACCAACTTCAGCCTTAGATGCTGATGTAGAGATAGAATCCTAGAATTCCAGAGCAGGAAGAAAACAAAATAGCAGCCTCTTGTATTTGGACTGAAACTCACATTAAAGCATCATAACAGATGCTTACTATAACTCAATTGCAAAACTCTGACTGAGCAGTTAATGACAGCAAAAAGAACTGAATAATTCTCATTTTTTTGATACCCTCTCATGGCCATCTGGATTTCTCCAGATCGTATATGGATGACCCTTGGTTTTTCTTCCTTATATCCATTGTTCCCAATCTCATATGTTTCTTCAATCAGCTCAGGGTTAAAAAAAAACCCAGTTCTCTCAGCCTCTCAAAAGCTTCCTATCATATTTTCCAACTATCTTTGCTGCTCTTTGCAATGCTTCTATTTTTTTCTTCAAAATGGGTTGCCCAGAAATTTAGCGCATACTCAAGGTGGGTGCTACCAGCTCTGAATGAAAGCCAAAATAGAAATTAGTTGCAAATTTAGATTTAATCAATTTCTTATGTTTAGTGTATATATTTTATTCAGGTACTATATCTATATCATCTATATCTATATTTCTCTGTGTGCATGTGTGTGAGATATAGATAGATAGATAGATAGATAGATAGATAGATAGATAGATAGATAGATAGGCAGGCAGGCAGGCAGGCAGGCAGACAGGGTGATGGAGATGGATAGATATAGATATAAATATAAATATAGATATATACACAAGTTTTAAAAGCAGAGAAAATTTATAATCATCAAAAAATTGCAATGAATTAATTAAAATTGAATAACATTAACAGAATAGCTAGCAGCACCAATCCAGTTAATTCCCAAACGCTTTCTTTAAAAATCTTATTTTGTTAGTTTTCAGAAAATGATTAACAAGGGGACTTTACATAATATCAAGTGGAAAGCTATTGCAAAACTCAGATTCCATCACTGAAAAAACATGATTGGTGGGCTACTGACCTGCTCCTCATCTAATCATGGTAGGTTCTTCTGGACTGATTTATTGGACTGATTGAGGATGGTGAAGGAGGCCTTGTTTTCACCGGATGCTAAACCATACAAAGTTTAAAGCTCACACCCAGCATTTTGTATTACACTCAGAAGCATAGTAGAATCCAATGCAGGTTCTCCAGCTCTGAAGTAATACAGTTATGGAAATGAATGCCATGCAGCTTACTATCTGTTGCATTATGTACCAAGGGCAGTTTCCAAGTACCGTGTTTCCCCGAAAATAAGACCTACCCCGAAAGTAAGACCTAGCACTATTTTCTAAACCTGCCCTAATATAAGACCTACTCCGAAAATAAGACCTAGTGTAAATCTCCAGTTCCAGGAAGACTTTTCAGGGAGCAACTGCACCAAACACCCCCTACACACTCACACCCACTATTTGGCACCATAAATATATAAGACCTACCCCGAAAATAAGACCTAGTGTGTTTTTGGGAGCCAAAAAAAATATAAGACAGTGTCTTATTTTCGGGGAAACACGGTAGTATTTGTGCATTGGTTAAGTTCAGTTGCATAGTCATGAAGGCATAAATGACTATATAGTGACTTTATTTGAACTTATATGGCCGCCCACCTCACAGACATGTCCCTGGGCAGCTAACAGTAATTAAAACAGAATAAAAATAAAAATAATCACTAATAAGAGCCAGAAAGGCTGGCTTACAGTACCATTTCATATACACGTAAAAATTGGTCACCGCTGTGTATAATGGTTTACAAAAATGAAATTAGACGATCAAAATACATTCTCTTTCTCTTCTCTCCCTCTCCCACTCCCTCCCTCCCTCTCCCTCTCTCTGTCTCTGTGTCTCTCTTATTCTGAAAGCATCTGAAACAAAATGTTGTTTGTGAAGATGTTAAACAATGACAGTCAAGTGTTAAAGAGTTGTGCTAGTGAACAAATGAATACGTCAAGAATTCCTAGATTTCATTTTTTGGGGGTAAAGATCGATTTTAGTAGTCACACATTGGGACCAAAAATAGCTGTATTTTTATAACAGCTCTCTCTCTCTCTCTCACACACACACACACACACACACACACACATATATGTAGGTCTTGGTGTATTCGGGTCTTATCCCGTGTAAGATTGAGATTATGGCCCAAGGGGATTGGATGGCCCAAGGGATTACCAAAAGCCTACCTTAAGGATGGATCCTGGGATCCCGAGAGGTGGCACCAAAGGGCCAAATTTTAAATCTGGTTTTAAGGGATGTCTTTTAAATTTTTTAAATTGATGTTTTAATGGGGTAGGGAGGGGTTTCAAGGGGTTAGGGAGGGGGGAGGGGTCTTCTTGCAGCCCGGTGCATGGTGGGGGGGCAGGGGTTGGGGGCTGGCAGGGTCCCAGGGTGCGAGGTGGGGACTGCGATTCCCAGGGTGGTTGGGATTGGCAGGAGACGTCGAGGCATAGGGCCATATCATGTTTTGGGAGCGCATACCTGCCATCTTTGTGCGGTGGCATGCTCCAACCCTATGGCCTCCTCTCTAGGGGGCACGGGAACTGGGACCCCTGGGCTTAGGTTGGTGTATTTTAATGCCAGGTCCATGGCTAATAAGTCCTCCCTCCTCTGTGAGATCATTGAAGAGGAGGCTGCGGACCTGGCCTGTATCAGCGAAACCTGGTTGGGCCCGGAGGGAGGTGTCCCTCTGGTTGATCTGTGCCCTCCAGGTTTCTGGGTTCTGCACCGGCCACGGGCCCAGGGAAGGGGTGGCGGGGTGGCCGTGGTTATTCAGGAGACCCTGTTTCCAAGGGAGGTCGCAGTTCCAGAGATAGGCAGGAGTGAGACCCTCCTCTTGAGGTGGGGGCCTAACGGTCGGGTGGGCTTGCTGCTTGCATACCTTTCCCCAGCTGTGACAGCAGCCCTGCCTGGGCTTCTCGCAGCAGGGCTATCTCCTCTTGGGGGTGGCGGTGGAGTTCCCGGGCCTTATAGTCCTGGGGGACTTCAATCTGCCCTCCCTGGGGGGGGCGTCAGGTTTGGCTCAGGAATTCATGGCTTCTATGGAAGCCATGGGCCTGACCCAATTGATTCAAGGCCCGACTCATGAGGGGGGAAACACCCTTGACCTAGTTTTTGTCTCTGAACAGTGGCGTAGTGACAGAGGGCAAGCCACTTTTACGGCGTTGCCCATTCCATGGTCTGATCTCTATCTCCTACGGCTGGTCTTCCAACAGGCCGCCCCCTACTGCTGGGATGAGGAACCACTTAGATGGTTCCGACCCAGATGCCTGATGGACCCTGAGAGGTTCCAGGCGGAACTGGGGTCTTTTCCCTCTTCCCTTGCCCACAGCTCTGCCGAGGATCTGGCGGCCACTTGGCAACAGGCTGCGTCGGATGCCCTCGACAGAGTTGTCCCCATGTGTCCCCTCACACACTGTGGATCCCGGATGGCTCCTTGGTATACGGAGGAGCTCCGGGAGATGAAGCATCATCGGAGGAGTTTAGAGAGCAGGTGGAGGTCCACCCGCTCCCAATCCAATCGAGCCCAGCTAAGAGCCCATATTAGGACTTACCTGGTAGCTATGAGAGTGGCTAGAAGGTCTTATCTCTCCGACCTCATAGCGTCTGCAGATAACTGCCCAGCCGCCCTGTTTCGGGCTACCCGCTCTCTCTTCACAGGGGAGGGGCGGACCCATTGCGGGGAAGGGCTGAGGAGTTTGGTCAATATCTGTCGGATAAGATCGCTCAGATTCGGAGCGGGTTGTCCTCTGATTTGCGGTGGTCTGGGGAACGGCATACAAGCAGTCCAATTCTTGGTTTGATCTGGGATGAGTTCGATCCTGTTTCTGAGGATGAAGTGGACAGGACTATGCGGTGATAATCTGCATAGATGCTCTTATCAATTTGTTAAGCCAGTGGAGTTTCAGTTTGTCAAGGATTGGAGCTGATTGCTGGAGGAAGTGAACTTGACATCTGAATGAAGACTTTGGATCTGGTTTTAGAGGAACTGTGAGAATTCTTGGTTAGCCCAGAGGCTTTCTCCATAGCTAACCCAGAGAGACATATTGGGTGATAAATGTATTTGTTACACTTTAAGACAAGCACATGTTCTTACCTGTCAGCACTATTGGTATTTATATTTAACACTAATCCTTAGCCCCCTATATATCCCCATGGTGCTCTCACATCACATATTTACACCAGTTTGTGTACTTCAAAGTGTGAAAATTTATTGTGCAAGACAAATGGGTTTTTCTGTGAAGCGCCGGTAATTTCATTAACTTAGGTGAGATAAAAATCTTGATCTAGTGTTGCAGATATTGATTAAAGCCTACAGTTAACTTTGTTTATCAAGAGTTAGTTTTCTAGGGGATACTCTGATATAAATCAGGCTTTGTGTTAAAAGAGATTAGGTGCCAAATTTACAGTGATGAGCAACTTTTTTAAAAAAAAATATGCACAGTTATTACGCAAGGCAGTGTCAAGTTTCCATGAGAAAGAATGAAAGCTTGTGAAGTCACCCTAAAATCTTCCCATGGGCTGCCATTCCAGATGAATCTCTGTGGGCAGAGAAATGACCTTTGGGCGTGCAATGTGGTATATGCAGTACAAACTCATGTGCAGATCTGTACATTGGGGAAACGAAACAACCACTTCATAAACACATGGCACAATATAGGAGAATGAACACATCAGGACTAGATTCAGTCCATCTGCATTTAAAAGACACAGACCACTCTTTTGAAGACAACAAAGTCCATATTGCTGGTTTGAAAGAGGGTCAAAGAGGCCATCTATGTCAAAACTGAACAGCACTCTTTCAACAGAGGAGGAGGGATACGGCAACATCTATCTCCAATCTACAACACAGTCCTTTCAACAGTTCAAGAAGGTTCCATGCCCATTTGCACCACTCAGGTGACCCTGATGACACAGATAAACCTCCAAGTGGCCTCAATGACCCTCTAAAAAGGATGCAAATGACCAGCTGCCTGAAAGGAGTATAAAACCTTCCATTCCCCCACCATCCAATCAGAGCTGAAGAAGCTTCTTGGATGAGAAGTGAAACTTCTTCAAGGAAAAAAATAAGTTGCCTCTTGTAAAAATCATCTTTGGGACAACCCCATGACTTGGATGACTGAGAATCTCCTTAGACATAAACCTTGGGGTATGTTGTTGCTTTTCTATTAATCAGAATGCAAAACCATTTTTTCCAATTCCATTCTGTTTGGTACAGTTCTGCATGAACACTACAATCTCTGCAAAATTCTGTTACCATAGAGGTGGCATTTTTATATCTGTTCTCTGCCATCTGAATATTTGAAGATACTATCGTTCTATATGGAAGGGTTAAGGTCAGGCTATTAAAAGCTCGACAGTCTTCTGTGGAAATTTACAAGCTTCTGTGCTTCAGGTCTAGTACTGTAACAAACTGGATGTTAATTTGTGGGATGATCTAACCTAGTCAGTAAATGCACTT
Organism: Naja naja; assembly: GCA_009733165.1. Lineage (NCBI taxonomy): Eukaryota > Metazoa > Chordata > Lepidosauria > Squamata > Elapidae > Naja > Naja naja. The sequence continues at coordinate 48,330,853 of CM019153.1, read as the reverse complement.
TGTCTTTCTTCTTTTGGTGATGATGTTCTTGGTAATGTGCCTTTTTTTTTGCATGCTATCATTCAAGAAATTGTAAAACACTAGGAGGGACTGCTTCAAAATTCCCAGTAACGTATGTTGCAGTTTCCAGATTTCTTTCAAAGTGTACTTGCTTTGCACTTGCAGGATATTATAGATAAACCTTGATTTATGATCACAATTGATCCCAAAATTTCTGCTGTTCACGGAGACATTTGTCTGTGAGTTTTGCCCCATTTTATGACTTTTCTGGCAACAGTTGTTAAGTGAATCACTGCAGGTGTTAAATCAGTATCAGAGTTGTGAAGTTAATCTGGCTTGCCCATTGAGTCATGATCACATGAGTTCAGGACACTGCAACTGTCATAAATATGAGCCTATTGCATAAATATTAGTCTGAATTTTGATCACGTGACCATGGGGATGCTGTAATGGCCATAAATGTGAAAAATGGCCATGTTACTTTTTTCAGTGCCTTGTAACTTCAAATGGTCACTAAATGGACTGTTGTAAGTTGAGGGCTATCTGTATTGCTGAATGATTTATTGTTGCTCAGATATGCCATTCAGACAATTATACCAGTGATCATCTCCTTACTCAATGTTTCCTAATGAGTAAAGTAGAAGTAAGATAGCAGAATACTTCTTTCTTCATCGTTCCAAGTAATCTCTATAGAAAGCTGAGCACTGCCTCAAAGGAGAATCTTCCATATGCATAAATGGTCTTCTAAAGATCTTTAGAAGTGGATTTTTCTTGGCTCCTAAAATCCTTGCAAAGCAAAATCCAGTAGTAGAGAACATGTTGGTTTCTTGTGTTGTCTGAGTTCTGTTTTCCTCTAGATGATTTATTAGCAGGCTAGATAGCATCATCATGACATGGGAGGTGGGATTTGCTGGCTGTTTATGTATCTTGGCTTTCCCTGCAGTCTTGATGGGTATTCTTCCTTGATGGTTTTTTGATTAGGTTCTTGTTTCTTGTTTGTTTACCTGGTGCTGTTCTGTGTATTCTATCTGCACATTGACTGCTAGAAATTATGTGCTCTGAGCTATTACAGATTAATAGAGTTGGAAGGGATCTAGTGGGTCATCTAGTCCAATGCCCCACCCAAGCAGGAGATCCTACACCATTTTTGACAAATGGCAGTCTCTTCTTGAAAGCTTCTAGTGATGAAGCACCCACAACTTCCAAAGGCAAGCTATTCCATTGGTTGACAGTTTTCACTGTCAGAAAATTTCTCCTTACTTCTAGGTTAAATTTCTAGAAGCTGTTTATTTTCTTCCTCACTTCAGGTGGTACTTTTTGAATGGCATGTAGATGGAGTTTATGTGTCTGACATAGTTGATATGTCAGAATGCCAGATTTCCTAACATTCTTGGATTTGGCATGATCTAAAATGTTTCCCACTTGAAGTTGTGGTTAAACAAATCTAGCATCCAAGAAGCTAACAAAGCAAAAGCATTGCTTGCAAAGTTTTCTCATGCATCTTCCATGTTTGTGTCCATATCTGAAGGACAGGCCAAAAACAATATTTTCATAATTAATTTGCATGGACATTAGTGTTCCCCAACTTTTACTTAAATGGTAGAGTTGTAGATTCCCTTAAACTTATCAAGCACTAAATCTAATTAAGATTTTCGGTTTACATTTATATGTCATCTTCATACAAAAACTGATTCCATATTTTTTTTAAAAAAATGGAGAGGGTATATATATATTACATATATATATATGTAATTAATCAAGATATCAAAGGAATGAGGTGAGTAACAGGAAATGAGTCAAGATTAAAATATCTTCTACACTTCCATCACTATCCATTTTCTTTTATCTTTTCTTCTTCCTTTTTTCCAAAGATTTAATGACCCATACACCCCATTAGTTTTTATGCTCATCTCTGCAACATGTAACATACTTCAAATATAATTACTGCTCATTTTTCAGAAGAGGTCATCTTAATTATGAATGCAACCTGTATCTGTGATTTCCATTTTTTGTTCGTAGTCGCAATATAGAACAAGTTGCTACCCAGAAAAATTCTTCCATCAGATTTGATCTGATATGGGTTCAAAGTAGATAGACCACATGTTGCTCAAAGGGAAGACTTCTTTTTAGAAGACGCTCTTGAAGATTTCCTGTAGAGAAATGATTGTCCCCAGTTCACTTTTGAAAGGGACACCACTCTGTCTTAATGATACCATTTCCAGCTGCATTTCGCTCAGTGAAAGTGATTCAAGGTTAACGCTTCTACTCTGATCTTTGAGATTTATCCACTGATAAAAATGTACATAGGATACTTTACGAGCAACTATTTTTTTACACACATAATTGGTAGCTCTTAGAATAATAATAAATTAGAATAACTTTAACTTTATTGTCACTTTGAATGTACACTTATCAGCAGCCATTAAAATTAAAATTTGTTGCATAGTTTTCAAAGGGTCACCACCTGCATTATACATTACACAAACATGACTAAATAAATAAATACAAAATTATGCACATACCCACATATATGACACAGAGATACAACACAGTCTAGTTCAGATGTATATGGCAGCGTTCCACCTAACAAACTCCAAACCAATAAACTCCGAGACAAGCATTTTCTTAAAGTTCCATTTTATTAGAGTTGTCATATGGGAAAACCTGAATCTGAGAGTTCCTGAGAGCTTTCCCTTCCAAAAGAAATTCAAAGATCCATCCCCTGCACCCACCAGTCCATCACATGGTCCAATCAAATGTCATTCCAACTGGAGACCTTCCTCCAGTCACTCGTCTCCAGTTGCAGGGTAACATGTCCTTGACTTTCTTTGAAAGAATGTTGTTGTGTCTAATCTTCCACCTCTCTATGAAACCCGCCCTCCCAAATTCCCAGGCACTAAATATGGCAGCTTTGAAGATTCCAAATAAAATATGGCTTCCAAGGCTGACAGTAAACATGTACATGGCAAGAGAAATTAATCTTGGGAGTTTACCAGATGGATGGGCTAGGGAACAAAGCTGCTACAGAATTGGGTAGTCCTGTTATAGATACTTTGAATCCTTCTCCCAGAGGAGAGGAACAGAAATAGACTGTAAAGTGGGTGTGTAGGATCTCTAACAATGCTTTGAGCTCTAAGCAGATAGTGCTTATAAGTGGTATCCTGAATAAAGGGAAGGAGCTTCCTATAATCTTCTCCACTGTCCTCATCACTCTCTGTGGACTTTCTATCTAGGCACTCCTGCCACCAAACCAAATAGTGATGCAGCGTTTGTTAAAATGCTCTCCATTGTGCCTCTGTAAAAAGTAGCCAGGACAGAAGGAGAAAGATGTCATCTGACACAGGAAATGCAAATGATGGTTTGCACGCTTCACTAAGGATGACATGTGGAGAGACCAGTTCAGATGGTTAATTATCTGCACTCCCAGTTACTTAATACTGTTGACCAACTCTACAGCTTAAATAACCTAATCTATTGGACTCTGAGGCCCTATAGTACAGTGATACCATGTAAAGACAGTGAACTGCAAAAATTCAAAACAAACCGTTTAAGATTTCATTTATTGATATTGCACAAATCATTATTCTTTTTCTTCAGTTTCAGAATAGAGAATCACATTGGCATGGCAATGCTCCTACATCAAACATCGTAAGCACACTTCATGTTTCATTTATTCCTAAAGCTCTTGGATGATCAGTTGTTACTATAGTAAAAAGCTTATCCTTGCTTTCACAAAGGATAAATGTTCTTCCTGCTTGTTTCCACTTACTCATAAATCACTGTGCTTGATATCATAATTATTTTCACAATAGCCAATCATTATATCTCAAATATTATGATATCAAGAACTAAAGCAATTAGATGGCAGATGCTGGGTGGCAGACCATCTGGTCCTTTCGGAAAATGTATTTTAGAGACAACTTGAAATTGCAGTCATAGAGATGACTCCAGTATCAATTGTACAAGATCTAGCATATACTTCTGTAAATTAAACCACAGCACATTCACCAAACTGGTCAGTTTATCATGATGGCATAATTTTCATATAATAGTCCTAGGCCTATGTTTTTAACTGTTAACTGATATAATCCACATTCATAACTATCTAGAGAGAAAATAGGATGCAGTCATTTGGATTATGGTTATCCCAAAGGTGCTTTTTCAGGAGCCAACTCGACTTCCTTGTTTTTTTCAAAGAAAAAAAATAAGAAAGTCCAGTTGCCTCCTGTAAAAAAAACACATTTTGGATAGACTGAAAATAGTTGTGCTGAAAATAGTATTGACATGGTGTTTTTCATTATTAAAATGTTTAAGAATTGCAACAATATTTTATTACTGAACTAATAGCAAGTTGGACTTGTTGACTTTAACATCTTTCCTATAATGTCCATTATTTGACAAGATCAGTTCCCCATACTTGGGGTAATAAAAAACTGTCACCAACACTGCAGGTTTTTAAGAAGAGATTTGTCTGAAATGGTTATAGGGTCTCCTGCTTCAACAGGGGTTGGACTAGAAGACCTCCAAGGTCCCTTCCAACTTTGTTGTTCTGTTAATACTAGCCAGAAATTTGGAAAACCAAGAATTCAGCACAGCTAATTCCTCAGACAAGATCAAAGAAAGCTTTTATGATATAAGTTATGTAAAACATGTGTTAAGCTGTGGGTATTCTATAGTACCTTCATTTTTTCCCCTAGAATGGTTATCACTCAATCAACCAATCAACCTATCAAGGACTAGGGAGCAGTAATCCTTCCTTTTTTAACCTCTTCATTGCCATGAAGTGTACCAGCATATAGTTGCTAACTCAGTGGTGTTGAAGTGCTGAGGTTAGAGTAAAATGTTTTGAACTATAGCAGGGGTCGGCAACCCATGACTCTGGAGCTCCATGTGGTTCTTTCATCCCTCTGCTGTGGCTCCCTGTCACCTCCAGAAGTTGCCTCCAACTTGCCTCCAGAAGTTGTAAATTCTCCAACACTGGAAGAGATTGGATAATGATTTGTCTGAAATGGTATAGGGTTTCCTGCCTAAGCAGGGGGTTCGACTAGAAGACCTCCAAGGTCCCTTCCAATTCTGTTATTCTATTCTAATACTATACAGCACACATGGACAGGTCAACCTACCTTCAAAAGATGCATGTGGATGGATGGATGGATGGATGGATGGATGGATGGGTGGATGGGTGGATGGAAAGAAGGAAGGAAGGAGCTGAGATTATCATCTTATTTGCAGTCCAAGACCTGCCAGCAAATTGGAAAACATCAACCCTGTCTCATCATTTCAAACATTTCTCGGAATATCATCTACCCAGAAACACCGTTTCCACACCACTACATCTAAAGCCTCATTCAGAATGTCTTAACAAGAACTTCACAATGAGGTAGAGGGAGTGTCATAAAAAAGAACCCTAAGTGGAGTTCCTTTATTTCAGAAGAAGACGGCTTTGTAGTTGCCAGACAACCACCATTATCAATATATCTTGAGAAAGCCTGGAACAATGTGTATCAGTTCCTGTATGAGTGGCTGGGGTTGTCTTGAAGAACAGGGATTTTAAAAGAACCCTTTGCTTAGAATTACAGAAACCGTGTTCATAAGAGAGAAATGAGAATTACTTTTTGCCACTTCCTCTCAGTTAATACAAGAAACCTTGGGAAAGTAAATCAATGGCAGCTCTTTTATTTTTTCTAAATTTATACCTGTGATGAACACCAAGATCCACTATCCGCAGGTGAAAATACTAGGGAGATATTCGCTCAGAATCTTTGCAATAAATCAGGTTACATGATTGCGATAGTCATCCAAGGTGTTTGTATATCTGGATATGATGCTATAATGCAGAACTCAATTTCCATTTTTTTATTGCCAAAAAGGACATTATTTGACAGTTATGTGAATTGTCTGGGAATTTTATTTTAATAAAGCAGATGTTCTGAACAATGAAGAAGAGGTATTTTATTTATTCTTTGCCTAGTGGATATGACTTTGCAGAGTCAATACAGGTGTAATTTCACAGGATAGGTGAAATAAAAATTTCTCTGCAAAAGCCCCGTCATTCCCTGCTTCTCCGGTGATGCATTTCTGTTCTTCCATTAGTGGTGCTGATTTGTGACTGCTTGGACTTTAAAAACAACATGCTCTACTAGACCATTGAGTATGAAATCAAAAGTCACAAAAATGGAGAGAAAAAGAAAGAAAGAAAGAAAGAAAGAAAGAAAGAAAGAAAGAAGAGAAAGAAAGAAGAGAAAGAAGAGAAAGGGAGGGAGAAAGGAAGGGAGAGAGGAAGGGAAAGAAAAGAAAAGAAAAAAGAAAAGAAGGAAGGAAGGAAGGAAGGAAGGAAAAGAGGAAGGAAGAGGGAGGAAGATGAAAGAAGAAAGAAAGAAAGAAAGAAAGAAAGAAATACACCAGATTTACAAGATATATGTTTTACTAGATTTAAAGGAATATTGTTTTTTTTTTAAAGAGAGAGTAAAGTTTTTATAAAACAAGAAATCTGCATTTGACCTATAGCATTGTTTTCCCTTTCATTCTATCATCTTTCCTCATTTGTCCAGTTGGTAGTTTTGATATTCCAATTAGATTTCAGGCTAGACTTGTAAAGAGTCCCAATAACTATTACAAAAATTTGCTTTGACCATGACCATCAAAATATATCTCTTCATTGTCGAATATACTTTTATGTATTTTATCTGTTATTTAGATAGCCTAACTTTCTCCTGGGGAAACAGCATCACACTAAACTTGGCTTATTTCCCCCAAAAAATGATGCAAAGATGCACTTGATTATACTTGGATAGAAACAATTGTTTGCAAAGTTGCTTTCTTGACATCTTTGGAGTTGGTGAACAGTCACTGTTGCTGCTCATCTAGTCAGTTTTCAGGTTAAAATATGATATTTGGATCCTGAGATTTTCTTGGGCTCTTAGACAGCTGACCCAGAAGACTTGGTGACTACAAATATTGTGACATGTTTACTGACCCCAAAGAGTAATTTAAAATAAAATAAAATAAGCTATTATAAATGTAACTCTGTTCCAGTATGAATCGTAAAGTATTTGAGAATTAGTATGTATGTCTGCATGTATTATACTTGTATGCTGCTCATGTTTGAATCATCTAGGCAGCTAACTATACATGGTTTAAAATGCTTAAAGGAAGGAAGGAAGCCAAAAATATATAACAAAACACAAATCCATATAAATAAACCATGTGCACCATGGATCCCATGGGCATGATAGAAACCATCCTCTTCTTATGACAGCTGGAAGAGAGAAACCAGTTTTTACAACTTTTCTGAGACAGAGTCCATGGTAATACTATTCAAAATACATTATGCACCTATTCAACCTTTTTCTTCCAAAGTATTTTTGGAAAGAGTAAATAATGATGGGAGAAGAGTGAACACATACAAGTGAAGTTAACATTAACCAGACTCTTCATAAAATGGGAAGTGGACAAAAGAGCCATGGTGGCACAGTGGTTAGAATGTGGTATTGCAGGCTAATTCTGCCGACTGCCAGAGGTTTGATCCTCATTGGCTCAAGGTTGATTCAGCGTTACATCTTCCAAGGTTGATAAAATGAGGACCCAGATCGTTGGGGGCCAAAGGCTGAGTTAGAGAGGGCTGTAACAGCCCTGTGAAGCGGTATATAAGTCTGAGTGCTATTTCTATGTGATTGCACATATCTTGAAGCATGTATACATTCTAGAAATGGTCATGAAGAGATGTGAATTATTAGCCAGTGATGTTTAAGATATTGTTGTCTTAACTGACTTCCCTTTGACCGTAGGTGTCCATGGAGAGAGGGAGAGAAGGACAACTGATGAAACATACGTTGTAACACAAACTGCATGCCTTACACGTTTGACTTTGATATCATGATGCAAATATGGTGGTACGTCAGTACTCATCATTAATTGTTTCCAGGAGTTGCAATGAGTACCAAAATGATGCATACCGAACATTTTCCCCCCTAAGAAATAATGTACTGTCACAAGGCAGGCCACAGAGACAAGTTCTAGCTGGTGTGTTGAGTACCAACAAACAATGAATATTGGGACAAAATCTTCCCATCAGAATGTGTTGAGTACCAAATTTGATGAATTTCAAAGCAGTTGAGTACAGAAGTAGCGCTGTATGCATTGTGATGACAGAGCACACATTTCCACATAAGTGTCGTTTATCCTGAATACCTCGTTTGATATCGAGAGCTGTAGAATCCATATGCTGATCATGATCGTCCTCTTCAATGCAGTTTGCTCTCTTTTAAGCTAACGACACATGAAGGGCTTTACAGCAACACCAGACCTATCACAAATGCATTAACACCTTCAATGCAGTGGTGGTATTCAGCCGGTTCGCACTGGATCGGGTGAACCGGTAGCAAGGATTTGGCATGGGTCGCCGAACCGGTAGTAAGTTCTGGCTGGCCACGCCCCTGATCCGGTTGCCCTCTCATCCGATGCTCGCTCACCCCGCCTGTCTGATGTTCGCCTAAAGTATTTCTTTCTTTTTTTCCCCTCCCGACAATCAGCTGTACATAGATCAGCTGTGCCGGGATTCCCCTTGCTGAGGCCCAGGAAGGCAAAAAATGCCGCAGCCCCCCTCCATTTTTTGCCTTCCTGGGCTTCAGAGGAGCTTTAGGGAAGCAAAAGGGCCCCCAATGGCTCTTCTTATGCGAGGAAGCTCCCAAAACAGAGCATGGAGGGGTGCTGCCTGGCCCTCCCCATGCTCTGTTTTTTTTTCTTCCTGAGCCTCAGGGGAGCTTTGGGGGAGCAAAAATCGCCCCCTCAGAGGCTCCTCTGAGGCCCAGAAGGCCCCAAAAATGGGTGGGGCTGCAAAAAAGCAAAAAAAAAGCCACACCCACCCAGTCACATGGCCACACCCACCAAGCCATGCCCACATAACTGGTACTAACATTTTTTGAATCCCACCACTGCTTCAATGCATTAACCAACCTGTAAACTATAGCCAGGTTTCAAGGCAGGTCCTTCACCATTAATCAGAAGGAGAAATTGTAAGAGCTGCAGAAGCAACACTGTAGGTATTTTCATCTCAATATTTTACAGGAGCTTCTACACTGATGGTTCAGGAAGCTTGGGGTTGAATTCAAATGACTTTTGGCAAAATGCTTAAAGTTGCTAATTCACAAAAGATGGAAAAGCTAAAAATAAAAGTTTATCTTGGGTTCATTTTATGTGGTTCTTCAGGCTTCAGAAAGCAAAAGAGAGGTTGTTTGTTTATTTGTTTGTTCATATTTTTTGCGGGGGAGAAGATTGACAGATGTTTGTATTTATTATTGAGACTACAAGTATTTCAAGGTAGTACTTCAGTGCAGTGGTTCTACTTCTGAACCACTGCACTGAAGAACTCTGGCTGGAAAAGAAATGAAACATCTGGAAAACTATGATTTCTATTATTTTAGTATTGTCAGCCGCCCTGAGTCCTCAGGGAGATAGGGCAGCATATAAATCTCATAATAAATAATAAATAAATAAATGTTAGAACATAGAATCATAGGACTGGAAGGGACTTCAGAGATCAACCCGCCCTCCCCTGCTCAAGGTCAGAGACCTTATACCATCCTGGTGAAATGATTGTCCAATCTGTTTGGTATGATCTCCTGGTTTCATTAGCCAACTTTTAAGGCTCACTCCAGAAAATATGTTTTCTTTCTTTCTTTCTTTCTTTCTTTCTTTCTTTCTTTCTTTTCTTCTCTTTTCTTCTCTTTCTTTCTTTTCTTTCTTTTCTTTCTTTCTTTCTTTTTTCTTCTTTCCTTCCTCTCTCTTAACATCTTTCTTCTTTCTTTTCTTCTCTTCTCTTCTCTTCTCTCCTTCTCTCTTCTCTCTCTCAATTCTCTTCTCTTCTCTTCTCTCCTCTCTCTCTCTCTCTCTCTTCTCTTCTCTTCTCTTTCTCTTTCTCTCTTCTCTTCTTTCTCTTTCTCCTCTTTCTTTCTTTCTTTTCTTTCTTTCTTTCTCTCTTCCTCTATCTCTCTACTCTTGTCTTCTCTCTTTCCTCTCTCTTTCTTTCTTTCTCTTCTGCTTCCTCTCTCTCTCTCTCTCTTTTCTCTCTCTCTCTCTCTCTCTCTCTTTCTTTCCCTGAGAAAGTGCTCGGGACAGAGTTCTCCTTCTTCAGCATCTTCTTTCCAAATATTCTAACAATTAAAGCCCAATTGCACTATTTAACAAATGCTTGCTCTCTGGCGGATTTGATGAATACTGCCATATAATTTTCTCAGCAGCAGTACAGATGTGGCTTGCCATTTCTGTCTTTCTAGCTGACTATTTTGGGATCTTCAGGAATCTTTCATTAAATGTTAACTAGGTCAACATGCCTTAGGTTTTTTTTTATCAAGATCAGATACAAGTTATGACCTGATCTCTTCTCCTCTTCCCTCTCCTCCCCTTCCTTCCTTCTCCCACTAAACATCTCCCATGAAAGATAGTAGAACATATACATACATACATACATACATACATACATACATACATGTATTCATGCATCCTTTATTCAAAGATAATCTCTGTTAAAAGGAGTGGAATGAAGGAAGTATCTCTCATTTCATCCTAGATGTTGTTTGTCCATAGAAAGAATTCAACTCTGTTCTCTGGATCTTCTCTGTAGATCCAAACAACACGTGTTCCCAGTTCAACTTTCTTCATCCTAACATTTCAGCCAGTTGCCTTCTAGTCATCTGCAAAGAGTTAAGCACAGTGAAAAGTTTATATTTAATGGACTTTTGCTTTAGAACAGGGGGCTTCAAACTTGACAGCTTTAAGACTTGTGGACTTCAACTCCCAGAATTCCTCCTCCAGTCATGTTAGCTTGGGAATTCTGGGAGTTGAAGTCCACAAGTCTTAAACTTACCAAGTTTGAAGACCTTTGCTCTAGAAGTTCCACGCAGTAGCCATTCTAGCTAAAAGCATAACAATAAACCTGGTCTCATTATCACAACGGAGAGCCAACAATATGTATCTTCTGGAAATTTGTATCAAAATTGCAGGGCAGACATCAAGTTTTTTTTTCTTTAAAGAGTAGATAAAATATATATCGACATTTAAGTCATTTGAAAGGAGGGAAAATTGTGAAAGCAAAAATTGAGCTCCAAGCAGGGTATAATCACCATTTCAGTAAGATTAAATACCTATCCTGCAAAGAATGGATTTATCTTTCTAAGTGATATGTAAAGAATTAAATTATTCTCATTTAATATTTTTTCTGGGTTCTTTTTCATATATTAAAATTACTTATTTTTTTCTGTGTTCGATGGAAAATGCCTCTCTTTGTGGGTTGACACAAGGTGTTATTATCGCAAAGAGAAAAAATATCTGAAGAGAAAAATGAAGTGCAAGTGTGTATAAGTGTACTATACACAAAGGCACACATTGAAATATAGAGGTTTTTCAATCTCTTTGTATTTGCGATGTCACTCCCTATATTGATATTTAATTACTGCCTTCTACTGCATTGTTCCTGTACAGGATTTGCACTCGTTTTATTTGCAATAAAACTAAATTCCTGAGCCCCTCTTTCTCCTGCATGTATTAGGGAAGGAACAGCATAAACAGAGTTTGAAATGGAAAACATTCAATCTCCTTTTTTTTTCACCCCTCTTTCTCCTTCAGGATTCTCTTCTTTTTAATTAGAGAGTGTCTGTGTTGAAAACCGATTTCTGTTCTGTCAGCTGCACATTGAGATTCGTCCTTCTGCTTGGCGGAAAAGGAAATTTGCATCCTTTGCTGTTGATTCAATTACAGCTTGTGAGATTTTTGAGGGATGAGAATAGGGGCATTAATCATGGCATGCTACACAGATTACAAGCTGCAGTCGCTTTCAGATGTGTGAAGCCTGTCTCTTCTCCCGGATATCTTTACCTGTCTGCTTGCAGTTCTCTGAAGATTCAGTGTATTTATCGACACAAGTAGAAGTGTTTCTATTGGCAGAAAGGATCTGTTGCAGTGTGCTGTCTGCGTGTGCAAGCAGAAATCAGTGGTGGGATTCAAAAAAGTTTACTACTGATTCTGTGGGCATGGCTTGGTGGGTGTGCTGTGGATTGGTGTGTGTGGCTTGGTGGGCATGGCAGGGGAAGGATACTGTAAAATCTCCATTCCCTCCCCACTCCAGGGGGAAGGTTACTGCAAAATCCCATTCCCTCCCCTCTCCACTAACCTGCTTTCCAGCTCCGTTCTCCTGTGCAGGGCAACAAAAGAAGACCCAGCCGATCAGCTGGGACTCAGGAGGCAGAGAATATGTGATGACCCAGAGTATATCAGAAGTATAACAAAACCCAAAACATAACTAAAAGTCCTGTAATGCCTTCAACTTGGCTTCACTGTTTAATTGTTCACAGTGGAGCAGTAAACTATTTTTAAAATAACATTTCAAAGGAAAGAAACACAGTTCAAATTCGAAGAGCTGATAACGAAGCAAAAACCAAAAACAAACCGCACTGAAGAAAGTTCCACAACAGACCAGGATAGATAATTGCCAACTTCAGGAAGATAACCAGGTGCAGTCCATTGGAAGAACACCAACCAAGATAAATCTTCTTTAGGAATAAAACACTAATTTGTCTCCAGTGTCTGTTAGCACGCAGGTCCAAACTCTTATGCAAATCTCACACCTGCAACCCATGAAGAGGATCACGGCCCGCTCCTCCCTACGTGCCCTAGGATGAATAGGGGATGGGCCTGGGTCCTCCTCTGACAGCTCAGCCAGCCTCTGCCCTTCCCCAGCCTCCTCCACCACCTCTGGAGCCACACTTCCACTCCCTGTTGGCTGTTCCTCCTCTTCCTCAGAGTCAGTCTCCACCAGGGGCATGATAGAATAGATTGGGGCAGGGCCAGCCAGAGGTGGCATTTGCTGGTTGTCCAAACTACTCAAAATTTCCACTACCGGTTCTCCAGAACTGGTCAGAACCTGCTGAATACCATCTCTGAAACAGACGTATGGCATATGCAAAAAATAGACATGGTTGTGCATGGTTTATATGTGCAAGCAAGGGTGTGACGGTTGGAAAATGTATATATTGCTGCACCTTTTGTTTTGTTTGAACATAGAACATCACCACAGTTGGAAGGGGTCTTGGACGTTCTAGTCCAAAGTCCTGCTTAAGCAAGAGATCCTGTACCAATCCAGGCTAATGGTTGCCCAGTCTTTTCCTAAAAGCCTTGTCCATTGATGGAGCACCCACAACCTTTGAAGGCAAGCTGTTCCACTGGTTGATTGCCCTCACAGTCAGGAAATTCAAGATTCAAGGTGCTGGCGTTAACCTATAAAGCCCTTCATGGCATTGGACCAGGGTATTTGCAGGAAACCCTGCTGCCAATAACAGTTTCCCGACGACCCGTGCGCTCCCACCAGCGGGGCCTCCTCAGGGTGCCGTCAGCCAGGCAATGCCGGCTGGCGGGTCCTAGGGGTAGGGCCTTCTCTGTGGGGGCACCCACCCTTTGGAACCAGCTACCCCTGGAGCTCCGGGTGGCCCCTGACCTCCGATGCTTCCACTGTGGCCTAAAAACTTGGCTGTTCCAACAAGCCTACCCGGACTGATGGAGGGGGGGAGGGTTTTGTTAGTGTTGTTTTAAATTCAATTAATTTATGAGATTTGGGGTTTAATTACTTTTTATTATTTCTAGTGTGCTGTTTTTAGTATTGTAAGCCACCCCAAATTCCTCCTTTGTTCTGGGTTGCTTCTCTCCTTGATTAGTTTCCATCCATTGATTCTTCTCCTGTTTTCTGGTGCTTTGGAAAATAAGTTGACCCCTTTTTCGTGGTGGCCGCCCCTCAAATATCAGAACACTGTTATCATGTCCCCCTTAGTCATACTCGATAGCCAATAGTCTTATTACTGCTTATGCTTACAAGGAAGAAAGATTAACGTATGCTGAATTGGTAGAGTAAAAATGGAAAGAATAACTTCTACTGTTAGGTCCCAAAGGTGTCTTTTTTTTTTTTTTGAAGTGGCAACTGGACTTTCTGGTTTTTCTTTGAAGGTGTTTCGCTTCTCATCCAAGAAGCTTCTTCAGTTCTGACTGGATGGTGGGGATTGGAATAGTGGGGAATCTGTTGCAGGTGAAGAAGCTTCTTGAATGAGAAGCGAAATGTCTTCAAAGCAAAACCAGAAAGTCCAGTTGCCTCTTGAAAAAAGTACCTTTGGGACAACCATGACCTGGATGGCTGAGAATCTCTCTAGAGATTCTACTGTTAGGTTTTTTTTTTTAAAGAAACAAATTATAAATAATTTATTTATCTAATCTGCCATCCACATTTACTTCCATAGTACTTTTCCTTTCTTCTCTTTCTCTTTCTTCTCTATCTCTTTCTCTTCCTCTTCCTTTTCTTTCTCCTTCTCTTTCTTTCTTCTCTTTCTCTTTCTTTTCTTTCTTTTTCTCTTTCTTTCATCTCTTTCTAGAACATAGATTAATTGTAGCAGTATCTAGTTCAGGGGTATCAAGCTCAAGTCCGGTGGCCACATCTGGCCCACGGGGTGCTTAGATCTGGCCTGCAGGGCTGGCCTGGAAACAGTGAAGGACTGGCCCACAGTGCCTCAGCCAGTGAAAATGGGCTCCCAAGCTCCATTTACAGCTGCAACAGCCTCTGCAATCCTCTACCAGTGAAAACAGAGCTTGCATGTGGCCCTCCCAAGCTTCATTTTCACTGGCAGAAAGTTGCAGGAGGCCGTCACAGCCTAAAATGGAGCTTGGGAACTTGTTTTCACTGGCAGAGTGCTCTGGCCACCACAGGTGCCCCAGACATGAGTAACATCAAGCTGGCCCCAGCCACCCTGCCCACCCACCCCTTAGTCCCCCCCCAAGGTCAAACACAATCCAGCCCACAATGAAATCAAGTTTGACACCCCTGATCTAGTTGATCGTGACTGATCTTAGAAAGCCATTTCTATTGTGTTGTCATTTTGATCTACTTTGTTCCCATTTCCAGTTGAAGTTAAAGGCCTCCAATATTATTGCTTTTTGTAACTGAGATCTCTGCGTGAAGTCACCAGGAGTCAAACTCTACTCAAAGAAGTTTGTACTTTGTGTTTCAGGAAAATAAATTACAGTAAATTCAAATAAAACACAATGAATGCAGCAAAGCTGGAAAATGGCCTTGGTGCAAATAGCCTAGCAGCTCCAGCTGCCTGTAATTATTGCAGGCTTGAATCCCACCAGGCTCAAGGTTGACTCAGCCTTCCATCCTCTAGGGGGAGGTAAATTGAGGACCCAAGATTGTTGGGGGCAATAAGCTGACTTTGTAAAAATGCCACTTAGTAATAAGCAGGCATATACAATGGAAGGAAGGCTATTGCTGAGCGCATTGGGTTGTATCCCAAAAACTGTAAGCCACCCTGAGTCTCTGGAGAAGGGCGGGATATAAATATGAATTAAAAAAAAATACAGGATAAATTCTTGCACATTAAGAGGATTTTACAATATTTCATTATCCAGTAAATGGCATACACATGCAATCTTTCTTTTGCTTGAACTGATAAATGCAGCAGTGAAATTATGATTAATGGTGACTAGTTTGAAGTCCCTGCCTAGAATTCTGCTGGAGAACAGTTTATCCAATTATATGTCCCCCTCCTGCAAGAAAACCATTTTTTTGTTTTATTAGCAATTTAAACATATATGCTTACTGGTATTTTTATAGGTTGCTCAACTGTGTGAAATTGCTTCTTCAGACCAAACATGGGAGGTGTTAGGTTTCTTTTTTTTCTGAGAAACTGAATTGCTATGTGTTTTGCAAATTAATCAAGGATAGATTGGGGAAAAGTGCTAAAATTGCATATCTCTAAAAAAAAACCCACAGCATTATAAACTCATCAAGCATATATAAAAAAACTATTCTTATTATGGAGGAAGAGTGCTTCAGTCCCATACGGTCTTAACCATATGATATATACAAACTAGCCAAGAGTCTATTTTCGGGCTTAGAATAAGTAGAGCTTTCAGTATTTACCCACTGAATTTTAAATTTCATACCTGTGAATCCATCTCAGTTGTTCGCTTATCTATTTTCTGGAACCGAAATAATTGCTTCAGGATCAGCAGCCATAGTGAAATATGGAGCTAGGTCTCACTCATCCTGTTACATATGAAGGCTAGACAAGTTTAACTGAGTAAGTGGATATTAGTGTTTTGTGGATACACACATATAAAGTGTGTTGATTCAATCAACTAAATTCCAAGGGCTTGCAGAGGATTAAACCATTTCTGCCTCACAATGCAGGCCTTCAACAATAACTTACATGGAATTTAACTTACAGCTAGGAGCTATGATGTAAGGTAAGGTAAGAGAGAGAGGAGAGAGAGGAGAGAGGGAGGGAGAGAGGGGAAGAAGAGAAGAGAAGAGAAGAGAAGAGAAGAGAAGTATTCTTAGCATTGGATAAAGATTAAGATTGCCTCCATTTCCCAGTTTAGCGGTCTGAAAGGTTCAAAGCAAATAGGCAATTAGAAAAGAAAATCCTAAATCGTTGAAGTACTTGAAATCTGGCAAATCTGCTTTTTGAAGACTGAACCAGTCAAAGAAATGACACCATATGTTTCCCTTTGGCATAGATTTCCAGACATTGGATAACATTTGAGTATCATTACAATTTTTCTCTTTAATCCTGAAATCTGTAAACATTTTTAATATTTGATGCACACATGATATGTTTAGCTATGTTGTAGGGGTTTTTGTTTAGTTATTGTTGACTGTTCTTTTTTTTTCTTTCCATTTTTATGCGGGGGGGGGTTCCCCATAAAATGGGTTAAACAAATAAATAAAAAGTTTTTAAAAAGAAGAAGCCACAGTAGGTTTCTTCAGGTCTACAGGAAACACAGATAGTGAGATAATTGATCAGATGACACAGGTCCAAGAAGGGGAGTGGTAACCCAATGACAGATGCTTAAGAGGATTGATGGCTATACAGCAGAAGATGGAGAGCTGTCTACTGCAGAATTAAGAGGATTCAAAGAGATACTTTGGTGAGGAGACTTTCTCTAAAAAGAAATCAAATCAACACTGGAAAAGAAAACTAAGTAAACCCTGACTTGAAACCAATTCCAGAGCGAAAAAGAGAGTTGAGATGCTGGAGAGGAAAGTTGACTTAGAAGACAAATGTAAGCTTTATTTCCATAAAGAGCAAAAAGAAAAGCTAGCTGGGGTTGGGGGGGAATTAGCATTCCAACACCTTCTCAGATATACAACTGTGTGAGAAGAAAGGAGGCAATTTGACACATAAGTAACTTTTAGACAGAGATCTGATGAACTTTTAAAATATATTTTTGTTAGAGTTATATATGTGCACATGTGCACTTACTTAGAATAGAAACAGGTCACTGAGTGTGAGTTCACAAGGTTTTTAACTGTAGTCCTTTGTAAACAATGATAAATGTCATTTTGATTAACATCTGAGCTCCATGTGTGTCTAGAATGATTCTAACTCAACCCATCTTCTTGCACTCCTGGGCTGCAGGGACTCCTTAATTGTCAATTCCAAAGTTTAGAATGAAAACAAAAGTCTTACAGAGACTCACTGAAAGCCATGTTTCTCTATGTTCCCTGCTCTTAGTTATTTTTATATGTATCTATATATGCATCTATAACGTATGTATCTATGTACACTATGTACAGAGGCATGGTGGCCCAGAGGTGGATCTCTCACCTCAGAATCAGGAGATGAGAGTTTGATCCTAGGTAGCAACGTATATTTCTTTTCTGGGTGCAAAGAGGAAATATTTGCTGTGAGATTCACATAGGTGTCAGGAAGAGCATCTGGCCAGTAAAGGCTCAGCTCCATTCAGTCACCCCAATGCAAGGAAATTCAGGGTCATTAAAAAAAAAAAATATGTATGTGCATATGCACATGTATAGTATGTGTGTAGGTGAACATGTATCTGTGTGTGTGTGTGTGTGTGTATCCCCCAATCATAAAAATTAGCAGCAATAGGAATAAATAGGTGAAAATCAGCCACCCAACCAATCTGTAGTAACACTAACCCCCCAAAATATCAGAAACAAGAGGACCATGGTTAGATGAGTTATGAGAACGCCTATTGGAAGTCTACTTATTTCAACCAACATTAAAGTGAAAATGAGTCAATTAACTAGATCATTTGTGTTATGAGAATAGGGATGAAATATTGATAGCCAACCAGCCAGCTTTGAAGAAAGGGACACAACCTTAGGAAGAAGGAAGACTCCTTAACCATATCTAGAAATTGGGACATTCCTAATGATATTTATCCCCTTTAGAATAGCAGAAATTTTTACAATTCTTATCCATTACAATTTACATTTAATTAAATTAAAATACTGTATTTGTGCTGTCTTGGGTAAAGAGCAATTAAGATGCCTAAGTTATTTATGTCACAATTTCCTATATTTTTCCTGCATTCTCATCCATCTTTGGATACCATATCTGGCAAGCTGATCTGATGCATCAGCCTCTTCTTTGGATGAAAGTCTACTGCTGTTTGGACATCTTTGTCTGCCAAGCAAAACTTCATGTAAAATTCATCTGGACTAATGAGGGAGGCCACGAGAGCCATTGGTTTAGTTTTAATTGCCTTTATATTTATTTAATTAAGCAAAAGGAATGGATAGAATGCAGTCATATGTATTCACCCATATATAGACCACATCTGTAAGCAACTTTTTTCCATAAATGTGAGCAACATCAGGTTTTCAATCCACTGAAGAAACGTAACATAAATTTATCTTTCTAGTATTGAAGGATTAGTCTCAGCAATAAAAAGGGCATGGAGAATGTGTTTCTTTGTCCAGTCATCAATTTCCATGGAGCATCGTTGTGAAAAAATAAGAGATTTGAAAAATATTAAAACCAGTGGTGATATTCAAACTTTTTTACTACAGGTTCTGTGAGTACGGCTTGGTGGGTGTGGCTGGCTTGGTGGGCGTGGTATGGCTTAGTGGCATGGCTTGGTGGGCAGCTTGGTGAGCGTGACTTGGCGGGCGTGGTAGGGGAAGGATACTGCAAAATCCCCATTCTCACCCCACTTCAGAGGAAGCATACTGGTAAATCTCCATTCCCTCCCCACCCCACTAAGCTGCTTTCCAGCTCCATTCTTCTGCATAGGGCAACAAAAGAAGATCCAGCCAATCAGCTGGAACTCAGGAGGAAGAAAATAGATGGTGGTGGGGCAAGCCAGAGGTGGTATTTCAAACTACTCAAAATTTCCGCTACCGGTTCTCCGAATTCCTTAAAATTTCTGCTACTAGTTCTCCGAACTACTCAAAATTTCTGCTAACAGTTCTTCAGAACTGGGCAGAACCTGCTGAATACCACCTCTGATTAATACCCATCTCGAAGACAAATTAATATATGTGATATATATATTCTTTCCAGTTTATTATTATTTTAGAACATCACACAAACATGTATGAATGAAACACTCATCTAACTGCATCCCCAACATAATTATTTTGCCATTTCTTTTCTGTGCAGCACAATGGGATCTAATAAGTCCAAAACGCTATTTGTTTTTTTCATTTAATAAGCTACTTTATAGTTTAAGGTGTATTGAATTTTTTCATTGTGACAGCCTCCACTGTTTACATCAAACGGGAATATCCTGTATTCTATCCAGTCTTTAAATTCCATAACATATTGTAGTTATAAATATTGCAGTGTGTGTGTGTGTGTGTGTGTGTGTGAAACGCAGATAAATTGTATTTGTTGTTTAACACCGGAAATGCTAGGATGAAAATGTATTGAACATGATTTGGCAATTGATCTAAAGCAGGGGTGTCAAACTCAAGGCCTGTGGGACAGATCCAGCCCATGGGATGTATAGATCTGGCCCACGGGGCCTACTTGGAAACAGCATAGGACTGGCCTGTGATGCCTCTGCTAGCAAAAGCTGAACTTGCAATGGCACATGTGGTTCTTCTCAGCACTGTTTTCACTGGAAGAGGGTTGCAGGAAGCTGTTGCAGCTGAAAATGGAGCTCTGGAATCCGTTTTTGCTGGCAGAGCTCTCAGGCTATCACAGGCACCCCCAACATGAGTGACATTGAGCTGGTCATGCCCCCCCCACTCGTCCCTCAGGTCCAACACAATCCTGATGTGGCCCTCAATGAAATTGAGTTTGACGCCCCTGATCTAAAGTAAAATTTCCCAGGATTGACTCAAATCTTCCATGCAAACACTTTTTTAAATCCATTTTAAATTTGGATTATGCTATAAATATTAATTATGGAAAGCTCAAACTGCCCAAGGAGCTGCTGATACAGTTCTACAGAGGAATGATTGAGTCTGTCATCTGCACCTCTAGAACTGTCTGGTTTGGTTCTGCAAACCAACAAGACAGACACAGACTCCAGAGGGTAATTAGGACTGCAGAAAAAACAGTTACTACCAACCTGCCTTCCATGGAGGACCTGTATACTGCATGAGTCAAAAAGAGGGCTGTGAAAATATTTACAGACCCCTCACATCCTGGACATAAACTGTTTCAACTCCTTCCCTCAAAACAAGGCTATAGAGCACTGCACACCAGAACAACTAGACACAAGGACAGTTTTTTCCCGAAAGCCATCACTCTGCTAAACAAATAATTCCCTCAATGCTGTCCAACTATTACAAAGTCTACACTACTATTACTGTTAATCTTCTCATCACTCCTTATCACCCATCCCCTCCCACTTGTGACTGTATGACTGTAACTTTGTCACTTGTATCCTTACGATTTATATTGGCTGTTTCATAGTGTGATTTGATTGCTTATTGTATGCTATGACTATCATTAAGTGTCATACCTTATGATTCTCGACTCTTGATGAATGTATCTTTTCTTTTATGTATACTGAGAGTACTTACACCAAGACAAATTCCTTGTGTGTCCAATCACACTTGACCAATAAAGTATTCTATTCTGTTCTATTCTATTCTATTCTATTCTATTCTATTCTATTCTATTCTATTCTTAGCAAGTATTACAGAGAAAGCCTACTGATGCCTGGGTAGCTCAGCCTGGGTAGACAAAGGCTGGAAACATTGTCTACATCTGAAGATATAGGTTGAGGATGCCCAGCTTGGATCCCATTTAGCATGCTTTGTAGGTCTTTCATGTTGGCAACTTTGACAAAGGCTGTCGGCAATTTCACAGATACAGCATTATTTGCAAGACCCAAAGATGCTTTTTCAAGAGGTCAACTGGACTTTCAGTTTTTCCTTTGAAGAGCTTTCTTTGAAGGCTCAGAGCTGAAGAAGCTTCTTGCATGAGAAGCAAAGCATCTTCAAACAAAAACCAGGAAGCCCAGGTGCTTCTTGAAAAAAGCACCTTTGGGACAACCATGACCTGGAGGATGGAGAATCTTCATAGACATTATTTGCAAGACCATCTAGTTCCATATAGATTTTCATCCATACCCTCAGATAGATTTTCATCCACACATGCACAATGTGTGAATGGGGACATTGTGCAGCCTAGCCTAGTGTAGAATTGGAATGAACATAGAATGACAGAATTGGAAAGGATCTGTCCTTCAGTCATCTAATCCAACTCTCTGCATGAGCAGGAGGCCCTATATTTCAGACAGATGTTGTCCAATCTCTTCTTAAAAACTTCTTGTCAAGATTCCAGCCGTTACCCCCAATGAAATCATGAGTCTCAAGCCAAACTTCCAAAACTTAAAAAGGATTTATTGAGAGTTAACATGCTGACACTGCCTGGGTATAGCCAATTCTGAGACACATAATTCATTGTCACCCTTGACCCTGGTTTTCCCCTCACCCCTTGTATGTATTGTAATTCACATCCTCCAATGGGACACATCCATAGTCAAGAGTCATCAATTATGTTCTCCAGTTAGAATTTTGCCCGGCAGAAACTTCGATCACCTAGTTACTATCTTTGAAAACATTTATGGAATGCAGTTTCAGTTTTGCAAGCTGCTGCACTGCTCCACTCTCCCTTTCTGTTGGCAAGTCTAAAAAGACCAGAGAAATATTTTATGAGTTGACACTTCCAGTGTTGGAGCACCCTTAACTTTGGAAGGCAAACACTTCCACACAGTGGTGGGTTTCAAAAAATTTTTCTACTGGTTTGGAGAGCTCTCTTCATGTGTGCATGTGCAGGGCTCAAATACCACCCTTTGTATCAATGCTGGTGAGCTATGCAGGTGCACCTAATATGCTCTTTGTGCACCAAACATGCTCTTCACATGCATGCATGCAGGGTTCAGAGACCATCCTCTGCATCAACACGGGTGAGCTGGGCTGTTTTTTGGCTCAGCTGGGGCATGGCAATCCATTCTGCTGCATGAATCAGCTGAGCTAATCAACAACAGAATACAGGACAGGTAAGAGCAAGGGCAGGGCCAGCCAGAGGTGGTATTTGCCGGTTCTCCAAACCAGTCAAAATTTTTGCAACCAGGTCACCAGAACTGGTCCAAACCGGCTGAATAACACCTCTGGTTCCACAGATGAATTGTTCTATCAGGAAATACCATTTCAGACAGGTGGCTGTCCACCCTCTTGTTGAAAGCTTCAGTGATGAGGCACCCATGCTTTTGAAGGCAAGGCATTCCACTGGTTGATTGTTCTCACTGTTAGGAAATTTCTCCTTACATCTAGGTGGAGTTGATTCTCTTCCTCATTATAGCTCCTCTTTATTAAAAATGCATATTTTTAAATCCATGCTCGTGCTGATTTTCCAAAGTGTTTAATTATTATTGAGCCAGAGGTAATTTAAACAGGATACATAAAATGTTCTTGCAATTCTAATGGTATCCAGCTGAGCCAAAAATATGTTTGGCAAGCGATACACATGTAGATGGTATATTTCAATATTAATGACAAAGAGTGGTAGACCCATTGCTAGTTTCTTATTAGCTGCCATTTTGTCTCTTCCAATAATTTCCCCCTATTAGGTTTCTCAGATAACTTGGGTGTTTCCTCAAAGTGTGCTACCTGATGCTCAGTTTAGGAGCATCTAACTGTTAGGAAGAAATTGATTTAGATCTCTTAATCAGTGCATTGGTCCTAGATTTTATCTGTATTTTGAGTATCAAGTCATTCTGCTTTTTTTTTTTAATTACACTTATATGCTGCCCTTCTCCGGAGACTCAGGGTGGCTTACAATTTTTAGGATACAACCCAGTGTGCTCAGCAATAGCCTTCATTCCACTGTATATGCCTGCTTATGACTAAGCGGCATTTTTACAAAGTCAGCTTATTGCCCCCAACAATCTTGGGTCCTCAATTTACCTACCCCGAGAGGATGGAAGGCTGAGTCAACCTTGAGCCTGGTGGGATTCGAGCCTACAGCAGTTGTAGGCAGCTGGAACTTAAGTGCAGGCAATTAACAGCCTGAGCCACCAAGGCCCTTTTGCCTTTATAACCATTGTATATTCTGTGAATATATATATTTTCTTAAGTTTTTGCGGGTATTCATATGTATGGTATTCAGCTTTGTCCGGGTATTTTCCCATGTCATTATAGTTGTGCTTTTAAAGTTGTAGTGATGTTTTGGCAGAATCTCATCTGCCATCATCAGGCTTGTGTATTGGATTCGTCTGTGTGTCAGGCTTTCACAGACATTTCTGTTTTAAATTTGGTGCTATCCTCGTGCTTTGTTAGAATGTTTTTTTCTTCATCCTGACCACAAGCCAAACAAACACCTGAGTACAAACAGACCCCCACACCCAATACCTCCAGCCTAAACACACCCCAGCCAGCCACCCAGATGAAACCTAGCTTCCTAATAAATGATAGCCGGCCATTCACCTGAAGCCAAGCCACACTAAAAACCCCCAATACAGGAAACATCATGTTGCCAGCCAATCAAGACAAAAAAAATGCTACAAAACAGACAGAAGATATTAGAAACACCAATCAAACAGAACACAGCAGACTCCAAGACCAATAAACACAGACCAAGACTCCCAACCAATCAGGATGAAGAAAAAAACCATTCTAACAAAGCACAAGGCTAGCACCAAATTTAAAACAGAAATGGCTGCGAAAGCCTGACACACAGACAAACCCAATACACAAGCCTGATGATGGCAGATGAGATTCTGCCAAAACATCACTACAACTTTAAAAGCACAACTCTAATGACATGGGAAAATGCCTGAACAAAGCTGAATACCATACACACGCACACACATACACAGAGTCCAGAATCGTACATATATCAGATTTCCAGAATCATGAAGTAAAATGTGAAATGAATTTATTCCATTTTAGTGAATAAATAGGCTTGGAGATAGCTCCTTTCTTGAAGCAGCAAAAACCTGGAATTCATGAATAGGATTCTCCTAGCACCTTTTCACGCTCTTTAGTACTTCATAATGCATGCCATGTAAACTTTCCTCTGGGGTAAAATAACAATAAATCTTTAATAAACTAAGGAAACAACATTTCAGGCTGAGTGACAAACTCTTTGCTAGAAAAAATATTACTGATAGATTATATTAAGAAGTAAGCATGGAGGAATATATTTTAAAGATTTTTCCTTTAATCAGGGTTGCTTCTGATAACCAGGTTTCCTAGGAAATAAACCCAAATACATCTGTAATGAAGCATGAATAAATGGACCGATCAACTAACAATTATCACATTATATCCATAATGTAGGGCATTATGGAAATCCTTAGTAGTCTTTATAATATACTCACAAACTCTTGATAAAGCAGGAGCATTTTAATGCCTGCTTACAATATACAGGGCTGTACTTACCCTAGCAACAATTATGTTAAAGTTAGTTTTATCACCATAAGCATAATATCTTGCAGATGACATATGCTCAATACTACAGGTGCAACCTGGTTTTCTGGATTAAAACAAAACAAAACAAATGAACAACAGTTATTGAACTTTGATGGTTTAGTTGTTAGAATGCAATATGGCAGGCTAACTCTGCCCATTGCCAGGAGTTCGATCCTGACTGGCTCAAAGTTGACTCAGCCTTCCATCCTTCTGAGGTTTGTAAAATGAGGACCCAGATTTTGGGGGGCAATATGCTGACTCTGCAAACTGCTCAGAGAGAGGTGTAAAGCACTATGAGGTGGTTTATAATTCTAAGTGCTATTCCTCTTTCTACCTTGCCATAAGTAAGCAAGACATACATGACATTTCTATTGTCACTCCAGAAAACAAAAGTATCAATAATGATGCTTTCCAGTAGCCTGATAATACTGGGGGGAGGACTACCACTCCTCCCTCTTCATGGAGTGAACAAAATAGTCATTTTGGAGTCTTTGCCTTGCCAAGGGAGAGGAGAAGGGAAAGTTCTGTCCAGGGAACTAGGTATGTCTAGCTTATCAAAGAGAAGGATTGGGAAGGGGAACAGGATAATTGTCTTCCAGGATTTACGGGGGCTGTTACAGAGTAAAGAGCATTGACTTAGCCTCCAAAGAACCCAAGAGCAGAACAAGTAGTAATGGGAAAAGCTTATTAAAGATAGATCCAACCTATTTTTTTTTCCTGACAACAATGGAACAGTTTTCCTTCTGGAATTGTGGGTTCTGCATCAATAGGGGTTTTCAAAAATAGACTGGACAACCATTTCACTGGGATGGCACAAGAGGTTAGATTAGAAGCCTCTGAGGTCCCTCCAGCTTCCCAATTCTATTATTTGTTTGTTTGTTTGTCAAACATGTACAAGATAACAAGTATAAGTATGAACATAAGGAAGTAAATACAGATAAATGGGGACAGTAAGACAGGGACAGTAGGCACGCTGGTGCACTTATGCACACCCTCTTTAAGGACCTCTTAAGAATGGGGTGAGGTCCACGGTAGACAGTTGAGGTTGAAGCTGTGAGGGGTTGAGGGGTTTTCTAGATCCTTTGAGAGCTGTATGCAACGAAATTTCATTTTAATGTATGCCAGTTAGTGTACTGTACATTAAGTTATTCTAAGTCTAAGGTGTCTTTTTTTACTACTTCTTACTATTATGCAATACTGAGTGGGGGTAGAGATGTCTTCTATTGTTTCCTTCCACTTGCAGTTTGAGGAATGAGGGTAATTTGATTTAGAAATCTTTTCAAAACAGAAGAGCTTTAATGAAAATCTCATGGGTTCTTTCTCTTCTGTCTTAAATGATATGAACACCTGATTATTCAGCCTCCAGTCTACAACTTACCATATATCAGTTAAATACTATTGAGGTTGGGTGGAATCTGCTTTTGAGAAATTGTTGAGGAGTTGTTCTTCATAAGAAGAAATGTATTCCCAGATCTAGAGTGAAGCTACTATTCAATCAGAATGTCGATGAAGATCATCAGTCATCCAGGTAGAGTTATCTGGAAGTTGAATCATGGCAACTGGACTTCTTTAGCTTTTTGTAAAGTTACATTTCACTCCTCATCCAAGTAGTTTCTTCAGTCTAAGCAAGTTGGTTAGGGGGACCCCATAGATATCCTCCAGGATGGTTTCATTTTGTACCTAATCTGAATAGTCTTATTAGGCAAGTAGGCCCATAGGGTCACTAAGGGTCCATTGCTTCTAAATCCTTCTCTTATGATTCAATAAATATTTTTAATCTTTTACCAGAGATGATGAAGCTGCCAAAATAACTTGACCCATCAATGCTGATTCACTCTGAGCTTTAAAACAGCCATGCTTTTTGCTGGAATTCATTGTTCAAATGTATTTCTATGCAACAACTACAGTAGTTTTTAGCCAGTAGATGGCAGTATTTACAAGTTTGGATCTATGTATACACTCTATGCTCTTTTGTTCTAAGTAGAGCTTCCTGTTTCCTGTTACAGTTAAACAGCTGAGCAGTAAAGCACATCGTGACAGTGCTCTTTGTTTGCTCTGTGCTCTGCTCTTTAGAAAAACAGAATTTTGAACACTTTTATTTATATTTCCTGATTAATATGAATGAAAAAGAGAGAAAAAACATTTATTTTCACATGAGAAATATCACTACTTTACTTTATGAAATCTATGCAATAGTATGGATCAAGGTTCTCATAAAACTGCATCCAATATCTCATGGCCATTGGATTGAAGCAAAGGGACCCAGAAAATAATTACAACCATCCAGTGTTCATCCCATGCAACCATTTTTTTTGTTTTAGTAAATCAAATGATCAAGTGATTAATGGGAGAGAAGTCTTTTGAATCCTGTGCGAACACAGTCCTGCTTTACTTTAGAAAGTTAGCATCACCCCTCCTAGAAGAATGAAATATTTTGAAGAATATTTTAAAAAGGCAGGATAAAATATTTTCCCTAAAACAGAAATAAAAAAATCTTAAGTGAGACAGAAACTCAGAGCTCCAGCTCCCTGCCCCCAAGATAATGAGCTGGGACAGCTTTTAGAAATATATATATGGTAATCCATTACTCCTTGCAGCAAAGTCTGGGTGATAGGATTAGCCCTCACTCAAGATTCAAACCAGGACAAAGCCATTAAGCCATAATAGGAATTGCCCAACACCCTTTCAGAACACAAGCCTCTTCATTGCATCATCTCAGCAGTCCAAACTTCAACCAAACCTGGGAGATCAGACAACCCATAAACCTAGCTATGACCCCTACATAATCCTGACAACAGCCAATAGAATACATGTTCTTGCACAGAAACAGGAAGCTCAAGTGCAAAGCCCAAGAGAAGGTATAACAAAAATCCCACTCTCACCTCCATGTGGTCAGCTACCCGGGACCACCTATGTGGTTCTGCTTCATCATTAAACCATGTTTCCAATCAGCCTCCAGCCTCCATTTTGTTTCCAGGGCTTTTCTCCCAGCTTGGAACTGAACCAGATGGATATTTATTCCAACACTTTTCATTAAAGTAACCCAATTTTTCCCCACTTGTGTGTGTGCCTGGAAAAAGGCACAGCTGTTTAAAGCATCTACATTTTAACTTTAATGAATAAATTCCACCCAAGAGCAGGAACTTTCTTTTCCTTTTTTAAACAGCCCACTTGACAGATTAGCAGAGAGGAGTTGAGAGAGCACTAGGACATAGATCTGTGCAACAAAACATCTTTCTTTTTTTTTAAAACTCATTTCTAACTGTGGTCTCTGCTGATCGAGTGAGACAGCAGATGACAAATTTTATCTCCTTAATAAGCACCGTAGAGCAAAAGGGAGGGACCCCATAGATAGAATTCGATCTGTGTTTATTTGCAAATTCATTCAGGCAAGGATCAGCTGTACTTTAAAGAGAACTGAAGCTCTGCCTCCATTATTATTATTCTTGCTGCAGCTCCAGTGTCTGCTTTCCACTTTATTACTATTAGGGGCACAGGTGAGTCCATTGAATTTGTTTTGTAGGTACTGTCTGTGCCTGATAAAGTATTTCAGCTTCCAGTTGAAAAAGATTTGGTTTAATCAGTTCCGAACACCGCACAGCTACTCCTGCATATCTTTTCCAACACTGGGCAAATGTAATTTTAAATGCTCAGTTGTAACCTTAACAGAAATGCAGGGGAGCAAGAGGTGAGATATTTAGTATAAATATATAAGTGAGTGACTGTTTTCCAGGGTTGAACTAGCATAATAATGAATTGGAATTCTGGAGTATTTTTTCAATCAGTTACAAGGAAGCTTTGCATGTGTTCATTATAATTAAGCTCAGCAACAGCTTCCCCGTTATAAAACCATACTCTGACAAGGTTGCTGGGTTAGAAGGGACTGAAAAAGATAAGCTTAAATGAAACATTAAAATGGATGCAATTTCTTGGAGTTTTCAGGGATGAAGTAAACTGATGTTCAGCAGATCTCTTGTTTTCCATAGACGTCGTGAAATGCCTATGAAATATGTGTCTTGATTGCCACATACAATAACTGAATAACTTTTGTGGCCATATGGGGCTACAAAGACTGTAGATGACAATTAATCTCTCTCTCTCTCTGTGTCTCTCTTTCCCCCTCTCTCTCTGTATGTGTGTGTGTGTGTGTGTGTGTCTCCCACCCACCCACTCACCCATCCATCCACCCATCCAAACACCCACTGCCCATCCATCCATCCATCCATCCATGCATCCATGCATCCATCCATCCATCCATCCATCCATCCATCCATCCATCCATCCATCCATCCATCCATCCATCCATCTATCTATCTATCTATCTATCTATCTATCTATCTATCTCAGTAACATTTGTGATCATACAGGCAAGGGTGGGGTTCCAAATTTTTTCCTATTGGTTCTATGAACGGTTCTATGCATATATATGCATGGCTCAAAGACTGACCTCTGTCTGAATGCTGGTAAGCTGAGCTGTTTTTTAGCTGAGCTGAAGCATGGCAATCCACTGTGCCACACGAATCAGCTGGGCTAAAAAA
Source organism: Naja naja (assembly GCA_009733165.1). Lineage (NCBI taxonomy): Eukaryota > Metazoa > Chordata > Lepidosauria > Squamata > Elapidae > Naja > Naja naja. The sequence goes on along the minus strand of CM019153.1, from coordinate 48,301,597 downwards.
CAAGGGAATATAGGAGAGGTAATGGCAGGGGTGGGTGGGTGGGGCCAGCCAGAGGTGGTATTTGCTGGTTCTCTTAACTAGTCAAAATTTTCACTACCAGTATGCCAGAACCAGTCCGAACTGGCTGAATACCACTTCTACATACAGGGCTACAAAGACTGTAGATGACAATTAATCCTCTCTCTCTTTCCCTCCCTCCCTCCCTCCCTCCCTCCCTGCCTCCCTCCCTCCCTCTCTCTCTCATCTATTCATCCATCTGTCTGTCTGTCTGTCTGTCTGTCTGTCTGTCTGTCCGTCCGTCTGTTTATCTATCTATCTATCTATCTATCTATCTATCTATCTATCTATCTATCTATCTATCTACCTACCTACCTACCTACCTACCTACCTATCTATCTATCTACCTATCTATCATCAATCATAATCCTGTGCTGTCACTGATCCCCATATGAGGACGTTCTATTCAAGCCCTGGTGTTCACAGACACCTTGAAACTCATTCTCCTTTTTAACTGGAGGAATTGAAAGTGGAGATGGTTGGGTTTGGAAATGGAACAATGATGAAAAGTCTGTCATTCCAGATTTGTACTACAGATTGCCTTGCAGGAACTCTGCTTTTGTTAAGATCTTCCAATTGATCCCCAGTATAGGGTGATGTTAAGAATAGCCTGCACTCTAAGATTATTATGAAGGGAATTTGATTACTCTGGTCCACTTTCTTGCTCAGTTAAAACCTTTGCAGAAAAACTACTTTGGAATGTAATGTAGCGGCTTACTCTTTCTCTTGTGAACATACCTGCAAAACACATGAGAATGGAACACTTGCAATATTGCTAAGTTTCTTTTGTCTTGATTTTGACAAAATGGTTTTATGGGGACCAATAGCCTTTTAGATATATTTAGAAAAGGGGCCGCAGAAATTAATTTGACTCACATTTTAATCTTAAATTACCCAATTCACATTTCCCAAAGCTATAAAAAACTGGAAGGAAACATAGTTTTCATAAGCAGATGGACTTTCACAAATTTTGCAATGCAGAATATTCTTGATACAAAAGCAAGCATGGAATTGATTTGGAATGTTAACTGAATTTTCTAACCTGGCAAATCTGACAATTGTCTGGTTCCAATTTTGTTAATTTGCAACACCCTTTTGTAATTTATAAAGAAATACGTAATTGATCATTGAACTAGCACAGCGACATTTCAGCAGAAGTTTGTCTATATACTTCAGTGGATTTAAGTTTTTTTAATTTATATATATACTTGTTTTATTTTACTGTTCAGACTAAACTAAGCAAAATATGGGAGAAATGTTTTCTTGTCATATGCTCTCGTAAAAGATGCAAACCTCACACTTTCGTACAATCAGATTCCATCTATTAATTCTTATTTGGGTAATGAAAGATATGTTCAGTTTGATTTGATTTGTTCAGGTTTATCTTTTTTCTAGTTTCATATGCCACATCTTATTTGTCCCAGCATTTACCTATTCACTTCCTCTGTTTATAAAGTTTTACTGGATACTTTTTTCTAGATTTCTTTTATTCCCTTAATGATGTTCCAATGATTATATATTTACATATTTAATATTAACATTAATATTTAATCTATTAGTTACAAAACCATTACCTTTTTATGTATTAATATTACATATATAAACATCTATTTGTTATACATCTGTAATTATATAAGTCTAATATCTAGATATTTATATATTTTATTTCCATTATTTTTAATTTTTTCATTTTCCTCTTTGCTTCTGTAATTTTATTATTATTTTTAATTTTCTTCACTTCCCTTCTTATTTTTCTTTTTTTTTTTTCTTCTTCTTTCTTCTTTCTTCTTCTTCCTCCTCCTCCTCCTCCTCCTCCTCTTCTTTTTTCTTCTTCTTCTTCTTCTTCTTTTCTTCTTCTTCCTTCCTCTTCTTCTTCACTTTCTTCTCTTCTCCTTTCTTTTCTTTTCTTCTTCTCCTTTCTTCTTCTCCTTTCTTCTTCTTTCTTCTTCTTTTATTCTTCTTCTTTTCTTCTTTTTTCTTCTTTTCTTCTTTTTCTTCTCTTCTTCTTCTTCTTCTTCTTCTTCTTCTTCCATCATATCCTCATCCTTAGTCTTTCTTCTTCTTCTCTTCTTCTTTCTTCTTCTCTTCTTCTTCTTCTTCTTCTTCTTCTTCTTCTTCTTCCTCCTCCTCCTCCTCCTCTCTTCTTCTTCTTCTTCTTCTTCTTCTTCCTCCTCCTCCTCCTCCTCCTCCTCCTCTCTTCTTCTTCTTCTTCTTCTTCTTCTTCTTCCTCCTCCTCCTCCTTCGTCTTTTCTTCTTCTTCTTTTCTTCTTCTTTTCTTCTTCTCTTCTTCTTTCTTCTTCTTCTTTTCTTCTTCTTTTCTTCTCTTCTTCTTCTTCCTCCTCCTCCTCCTCCTCCTCCTTTTCTTCTTCTCTTCTTCTTCTTCTTCTTCTTCTTCTTCTTTCTTCTTCTTCTTCCTCCTCCTCCTCCTCCTCCTCCTTTCCTCTTTTCTTCTTCTCTTCTTCTTCTTCTTCTTTTCTTTATTCTTTTCTTTATTATATTTATTCTTCTTCTTTTCTTCTCCTTTTCTTCTTCTTTTCTTCTTCTTTTCTTCTCTTCTTCTTCTTCTTCTTCTTCTTCTTCCTCCTCCCATATTAGTCTTTTCTTCTTCTTCTCTTCTTCTTTTCTTCTTCTCTTCTTCTTCTTCTTCTTCTTCTTCTTCTTCTTCTTCCTCCTCCTCCTCCTCCTCCTCTTCTTCTTCTTTTCTTCTTCTTCTTCCTCCTCCTCCTCCTCGTCCTCCTCATCCTCCTCTTCTCTTCTTCTTCTTCTTCTTCTTTCTTCTTCCCTCCTCCTCCTCCTTAGTCTTTTCTTCTTCTTCTTTCTTCTTCTCTTTTTCTTCTTCTCTTAATCTTTTCTTCTTCTTCTTCTTCTTCTTCTTCTTCCTCCTCCTCCTCCTCCTCCTTCTTTTCTTCTTCTTTTCTTCTTCTTTTCTTCTTCTTTTCTTCTTCTCTTCTTCTTCTTCTTCTTCTTCTTCTTCTTCTTCTCCTTCTTCTTCTTCTTCTTCCTCCTCCTCCTCCTCCTCCTCCTGCTCCTCCTCCTCTTCCTCTCCATCTCTTTCTCCTCCTCCTCCTCCTTTTCCCCTCCTCCTCCTCCTTATATGAATAACAGATTTGGAAGGGACCGCAGAGGTCTTCTAGACCAGCCCCCTGCAGAAGCAGGAGACCCTATACCATTCCAGACAAGTGGCTGTCCAATCTCTTCTTAAAATCCTCCAGTGATGTAGCATCCACCACTTCTGAAGGCCAGCTGTTCTCACTATGAGGAATTGGTCTCACAATTAGGAAATGTCTCCTTAATTCTAGGTTGCTTCTCTCCTTCATTATTTCCCATCCATTTTTTCATGTCTACCTTCAGGTGCTTTGTTTGGACAATAGCTTGACTCCTTCTTCTTTGTGGCAGCCCTGTAGATATTAGAAGACTGCTCTCATACCTCCCGTAGTCCTTCTTTTCACTAGACTGGACACACCCAATTTCTGCCACCCTTTTTTTGTTATGTTTTAGTCTCCAGGATCCTAATCATCTTTGTTATTCTTCTCTGCACATTGAGTTGTCGTAAGAGTTATTGAGATAATCTATGTGACAGAATTCAGACACCCAGGAAAAGGGTTTATGTATAGTTCTTATTGATGATCTTGATGAGGTTCTAATTTATGGAGAAAGGAGTCTGCAGAAAAGCCCGAAGGCCTAATTTATGCTTTTGCTCCTTTTCCAGTATTAAGTTCAGTCAGTTTTGCTTCCATACAGCTTGCATTTGTAACTCTGCAGAACCCAAATATGCTCATTCATCTTTTTTTCCCCTGTAGCATGCAAATGGAGCATGAGTATGCATGCACTTGTCCTAACACCATTTTTAAAGTTCTTTTCCAAATGTTTTGTAAATAATTTTGCAAGTGGCCTTCCCTAATGCATCCCATTCTTGAACAGCAAATGATATTGCAAAATTTGGAAACAGGCAGATATTGCTTTTTTTTTCACTTTATGAATCCATCAGATGAGTAAATTGGGTATGTTCACATTAAAATGTGAATTAAATTATCTTTTTTTCCTTGTTCCTCGTGTACTGTAGGAGCTCTGTATTTCATTAAGATCATTAATTTTTACCAGAATCAGAACAATTTTTTATTTGACCTGAGACTAAATTAAAAGTTTTGAACTTGATAATTCAGATCAATGAGTAAGGATGTTAATTGTTCATTCTCTTCTATGCCTCATTTATATAATTTGTGATCCACAGCTCTAAATGTGAAACCTACAAAACTCACCAGTTGTACAAGACTTGTTTGTTGCAGTCAGGTGTGCAATCCAGTGAAGCAAAATTTCTAAGCTTGAAATCTCCTATTCCCCAGAACAATGCATGTACACCCAACTTAAGGGGCTGCAGCATATTGTACTGAACAATGGTTGCTAGATTAGAGAACCTAACTTCAACAAGTAGCATGTGCTTAGCAACAGAATAACAAAGTTGGAGGGGACCTTGGAGGTCTTCTAGTCCAACCCATGCTCAAGCAGAAGAGCTTATACCATTCCAGATAAGTGGCCATCCAATCTCTTCTTAAAAGCCTCCAGTGATGGAGCACTGACAACTTCAGAAGGCAAGATGTCCCACTGGTTGATTGTTCTCACTGGTATGAGTTTTCTCCTTACTTACAGGTTGCTTCTCACCTTGATTATTTTCTATCCATTATTTTTTGTCTTTCCTTCTGGAGCTTTGGAAAACAGGGTGAGCCCCCTTTTCTTTGTGATTTGCTTGGGGTAACTGTTTGTGTGTGTGTGTGACAGAGAGAGTGGGGCAGAGGGAGAGAAAGAGAGAGAGAGAGGGTAGGTGAGTGATATTACATTAGTAGAGACTATTAGACTGGTAAAGTGAGTACTGAACCATGGAAAGGATTCATCACAAAGCTGCCATTCAGTGATGGGATTCATTTTACAATCTGGGCTATGTTGACTCTTGGGGTTTTGCTTTTAACTTGGGGGGTTTCAATTGCTTATTCGGCTTATAACTTGTTTAATATAATTTTTAAGTAATTTATTGTTGTACTGTATTTTAGTTGTGAGCCACCCAGTCCTTTGGGAGAGGGGGCGGCATATAAGTCGAATAAATAAATAAATAAATAAATAAATAAATTAATTAATTTATTTATTTTACACTACCAGTTCTGTGGGCATGGTTTGGTGCGCATGGCAGGAGAAGGATACTGTAAAATCTCCAGTCAGAGGTGGTATTTGCCGGTTCTCCAAACTACTCACAATTTCTGCTACCGGTTCTCCAGAACTGGTCAGAACCTGCTGAATACCACTTCTGCTGCCATTGTAGAGTAATATAGCATTTTCATAAAAAGTAGAAGAAGAAGGAGGAGGAGGAGGAGGAGGAGGAGGAGGAGGAGGAGGAGGAAGAAGAAGAAGAAGAAGAAGAAGAAGAAGAAGAAGAAGAAGAAGAAGAAGAAGAAGATTCAGGATTGTCAGTTTCTAATGGACTGACCTTTAACCGCCAATTTCAAATGACCTTGTTTCAATGAAGCTGCATTGAAACTAATGAGTGTCAATTTCTATGTTTAACTTCTGTACCATCAAGAGTCAAATGAACATTGCAATGTCACCCATGCTGCTTAAGACATAATTCACAGGGCCAACTGACACCTCCTGGAGTAGACTCAAAGCCTTTTACGCAAGTACATGTCATACCAAAAATATCCCATTTGTTTCGGTGTACAAGAGAGAACTACAGTTCTGGAAACTGGATTGCAGCTGCTATTCTCTTTGGATGCTGTGAAAGGGAAGTCACTGCCAAGAACAACAGAATGTGGAACATGAGCAGGCCATCTATCAGTACCTTCGTCTCAGCTGGAGGTGTCTTGTTGAACAGATGTGAAGGGACTTCAGCTGAGCAAAGAAAGAAAACCTGGACAGAGAGACAAAGAACCTTCCTCCGTTGACGAGTGATTTGGTCGCCGGATGGCTTTGGAGAACTCATGCTGAGGCTTCTCTTCCTGCTTCTGAGCCTTTCTCCAGTTGGACAACCAGGAAGGATCTTGTCTACAAATGATTTCCTTTGTGAGGATCAAAATGTTAGTTCTGTCTTCGCGGACACTGTTGATACGCAGTATTGGGCATCTTTTCATTTGTTTCTCAAGGATCCTTTGCAGGTTCTCTATTAAATCTTGCCATTCAACATGCCGCTAATGATATTATCACACATTTTCAAAGCACATTCATATGATCTCCAAGGCAATGTACTTTTTTTTTGTGATATCATTTACGGAAAAGGAAAGACTGTCTGCAGGCTATCTCTATATTTTGTCAAGGACATATGAAGTACTTGCTTTGACTGTTGTCATTAAGCATAAAGGAATGTCCAGAGCTATGATAACACATAGCAGACTTGACTTTTGAAAGCATTGCTTTGTATGAAAGAGAAAAAAAATATTTCTAGCAAAGAACAGAAGTGAAATGTGTTTTGTTTGCCTTTCCAGGATGACTAATTGAAATTCACACTTGCGGTAGTAAACTTATACACAATTATCCTTTCTTTTTGTTTTTGTTTTATTTTGAATCTTGCAATGCAGTTCTCTGTTTAAAACTATACATAGGAAGTAGGTATTAGGGAGGAAAAATGTTTGTAACAATATAATTAAAAATGGTGAGGGGATATGCATACAAATATTCACAGATTATACAAATATTCATAAATTCCTCAAAAGTAGTTTTAAAAAAACATAGAAAAGAATTAACTTACATTTGGAAGGAAAAATAGTTAACATCATAGAGGCCAAAATGTAAATATAGCCCAATATTACTTCTGATATAAGCAAATGAAATATTCTGTTAATATTAAATTGATATTAATATTAAATATTCCTATTATTGCAGTTATGTCTCTTACCTGGCTTTTAGCAAATTATCCCAATGCCAAATCTATGTCCTGTTTTTTTTTTAAATCAAATAAGAATTCTGGGATGCCCAATAAATATTAGATTTATTGTTTTTCACAGGCAATATACACAAGCAAACTCATCACAACAAATGTGCTAGAGCTACCTCAAAATTTCTTAAATGCCAAATACAAACTAGCTTTTCACAGTTTAAAATGGTGTGTTCCAAGCTGACAATTCTGGTCACAATCTAATTGAAAACTTCAATTGAACAGCATCAGTAGAATCTACATAAAATATTGACAATTATGAAATATTGGCAATATTGACTTTATGTAATTTATTATTAGCTTGATTGTTGGAGTGGTGTAGTGGCCTAGAGGTGGACGTCTCACCTCACAATCAGGAGGCTGTGAATTTGATCCTAGGTAGAAGCAGTTATTTCTCTCTCTGGGTACAATGAGAATGTATCTGCTGAACAAAACTCCGCCCTGGCAACAGGAAGGGCATCCGGCCATTAAACATTCTGCTTGCTCCATTCAGTTGCCCAGACTCCACCCTGCAAGGGATTATGGGGTCATGAAAGATGATGGTGATGATGATTTGCTTGATTGTTCTTAGTGTGAAGCAATGATATCTTCCACTACCATAATCATCCAGGTTCAACACTCTCTTATCAGATGCAATTTTAGACCTCCCTCCAACCCAGACTAGAGGCTAACAGCACATGACTTACTGGTATATATCTCTATCAGGAAAGAGCACAATTCAGTTCTCAGAATTTGTAATAATCCCATATTGCTCAGGTTGAGTTTGTTCTCGCTGACTTTGCAGGAAAAGAGAAATACAGTCATCACTACTATCTTCAAGTAGCATGACTGGAAGATGTTTCATCTCAATGTTAGACAACATAGGAAAGAAGATGAAATACTGTGGGATCCTTCGAGATATTGTGGGAATCCTTAAGGATCATACAGAGAATTTACAGAGCCAACTTTAAATTGTTCCGTAGAGACAGGAGCAGAAGGTGGTGTCTCCCATCATGAAGATCTCCAACACTTCAGTACCATTGTCAGTGGTGACAAAATCTGTTGAGAAATTCAGCAGAATCAACTATATTATATAATACTGTATATATCCTATATTATTCTGTGAGTGGCCTAGTGGTGAAGGTCTTGCCTCACAATCAGGACGCTGTGAGTTTGATGCTAGGTAGAGGCAGATACTTCTCTCTCTGAGCATGATGAGATTATATCTGCTGAATATAACTTTGCATTGGCAACAAGAAGGGCATTTGGCCAGTAATCACTCAGCTCCACTCAGTTGCCCAGACTCCACCCTGCAAGGGATTATGGGGTCATAAAAAGGTGATGATGATCCTATATTATTCTGCCAGTATGATTCATCCATCAAAGGTGACTAATCCCATCTCTCTGACATCTCTCCGGTGGTGGGATTCAACCAGTGTAACAACCAGTACATTGAGTGCTTGCTTTGCTCGTGCATGCACCAAACACATGCTGTGCATGCATGGTACATTTGAAAATAGCAAGAAAACTTACCTTGTACTGCAGCCCCGGTGAGTAAAAACAGCTGAGGTGCAGGTAATCCATGCTGCCATGCTGATCAGATGGGCTTCAAAGAAAGAAGATATAGAACAGAATAGTACGGGGGTAGGTGGGTGGGTGGGGGGAAATGATAGCTGGAACTACCGGTTCACCCAAAGTGGTCTGTACTGGCCAAATCCAACCCCTGCTTCTCTCTGTGTTTGAACTTAGAAAGAAAAAGACAATCTGATCATCTAAGAGTTTCTACAAACTACAGTGCCACACATTTCTATCAAATAATCTACCTGCGCAAATATTATATATCTAGTTCTTTTAAATTTGTCCAGGCCTAAGGATAATTTCTTAATCAAGGGCCTAAATTAATTTATAGTAAAATATGAACTTTAGAGTATGTGGACTGAAGGCTGTAGTTTCTGGAAGTGACGGATCCCCAGGATGTAGTGATTCTACCCGCAGGTGATATTTTGATTAAAAGTAGCTTCATTTTCTGCCAGATTAGTAATAACCAAGTTACTCATGATGAACACGCCATATTTTTGTGTCCTCAGGTAGAAGCAGGTAGCAGATGTATGGCTTTCCTGCACATCTCTTGTAACTGAACCCATTATATATAAATTGGAATTTGATTTAAGCATCTCATTTGTAAATGTTAGACTTTAAAACCAGACTTTAGTTTGAATTTCCAAGCAATGATTAATAAATCTGTCTACTAAATCAATCTTCTTTAACAAATAAACTGGGTTTCATAAAACAGACCTTAATACCCAGAGTATATAAAGTCCTGATTTATAAATCACAGAAATGACAGAAAATCAAGTCACATTGCTTATAAATCATCAGCACTACTTTAAAAAGTGACACACTGCTGAAACAAGGTATAAGTCAAATGTGCCTGGCATTATAGATGTATATTTAATTGAGGTATTTCAAAAGGACACAATTAGCAGCTTCTCTTGAAGCATAATTAGAAAAGTGGCCCTTGAACTGATTAGTGAGATCATGATTAAGAACTTGATCAGTATTTATAATTTTTCAACCTATTACAAATTGTCCCAGCGATGCCCTGAAGGGCATAATTGCTGGATAAAATTGGCTTCATCTAGCAGTTGAAATGTTTTCTCGAACCTTGCTTTCCTCTCCAATTCTTGCATGAAATAGTTTGGTCACAGAAGGGGTACCTTAACTTTGGTTTTGGTGGGAGGGGAGTACTTCTAAAATATTTTGCAGAATTGGGATGGTCTGAAATCTTACTCCTACTAAGTGCCATGGAGATATCTCTGCATTGTGGGCAGCATTCTTTGGAAGCTCTAGGAGAACTTAACAGATTCCTCATTGTATGGGATTCAGTTTACACACTTCAAGGATCTTCTTTTCCATTCAAGCTGAGAGTACAATCGAACCAGAGTTACATGTTTCAATGGTCAAGTTCTACAGCACTAAGGAAATCCAGTTTTAAATTTACTCCATAGAAATGTATGGAAGGACTTGATACTATTTCTCTACCAACCTCTCTCTTGCCTGGAAAAATCTCAAATTCCAGCAGACAGTGAGATAAATATTTACAAGCTAATAAATAAAATTTCTTTTGTTATTTTCTCACAATCCACATCAAGTCATATTTAAGTAAGAAAAACAAGCTGCAGCCACTAATTCTGTTTTAAAAGTAATGAGTAGGTTTGCTTGAGCCCTGGTACAGTGGTTAGAATGCAGTATTGCTGGATAACTCTGCTCACTGCCAGGCGTTCGATCCCGACCGGTTCAAGGTAAACTCAGCCTTCCATCCTTCTGAGGTTAGTAAAATGAGAACCCAGATTATTGGGGACAATATGTTGACATTTGTTAATCACTTAGAGAGTACTTAAGCACTATAAAATGATATATAAATCTACGTGCTATTGCCATTGCTATTGCTTGAATAGGATGTATTGGTTCACAAGGGATGAAGAAGGAAATCAATTCATATTATTTGATACTCCCTCTACTTCTAAAACAATTGGCATGTTTGAAGGACACTAAACATTGCTGGAGAACACACAGGTCCTTGTTGAGTTAGATTTTCTTAGCCCCAGAACAGCAATGTGTGGGGTTCAAGAGAAGGCCTTTCTAACTTACCTGCTCGGCCCTTTGATATAGGAGTACTACAAATCCAAGCACTATGTCACCTGCAGTAATATCTGTATTCTAGACTGGTATAACTCACAAAACAACCCTCTCTACTAGAGTATTGTTGCATAGAGGAAATCAACCAACATACTCAAGACTGCGTGTGTGAGAAATATCTTAAATATAAGGAGAAGTATTAAATGTGGTGCTTATAGAACATTAAAAAACACAACAGGAAGAGCAAAGCAAAGTTTGCAGAAATCTAAGAAAACATAAGCTACTGGGGGCAATTGTTTAAAATTAGCCTGAAAATTAAACTGACTCCCTAGTAGGTGCTAGAATGCTTTTTTGCTTTCCCTTTGCCAATTAAAATATTTAGTGTCATAAAAAGGGCAACCACAACATAACATAACACTTCTACACTTACAAAAATAATTCTTTGCTGCTTGGATCTTGAGGTCAATTGGACCTTCTGTTGGGTGCATTTTTCAACTGAATGTGATACCTGGCATATTTTTAAGTATTATAGTTGGTGTCTGAGCTTCATCCTTCAGTATGTAATCCGCTGTGATTTTTTTAGATGACTTCTAAATTTTTCTTTCTATACAATATATTCAAGTAGAATGAGTGAAGAATTGTTGGAAAAAAAAACCTCATGGTTTCAATTTCAACATACAATAGTGACTTTATACTTCAGTAACAGGTTTTGAGTTCTCTGTGATGAAATTGGAGTTTTAAAGAAATTTGAGAAAAAAATTAGAACTCATTTCATTAGGAATTTAAAATCAATAACATGTTTCTTTGGGCATGCTCACAAATATAGTAGATTTTTCTGAACAGAATCCACATCACTTGTTCTGGTGTTTCAAATTGTTTCCAAGATCTGATCTGGCAATTTAAATAAAACTGTGCCATTTTGTTTTGTTTTGGAATCACCTGTCAACCTAATTTCCAAACTGAAAATTTCTTCAGTCCAATTCCCACTGTTAGGAATGCAATGTTATATTTTTGTCCCCCATAATTTCAGCTTCCTGAATATACATTGCCATGGAGAAAATCTATCTACAGTGCATTCAGAAAGTATTCAGATCTCCTTCACTTTTGTCAATTTTGTGATGCTGCAGCCTGATTGCACAGTTTTTGAAATTCATTTTTTTCCCTCATTAATCTACACTCGGTACTCCATCATGACAAAATGAAAACAGAATTTTAGAAATGTCTGTAAATTTATTTTAAAAAACCTGAAATATAACATTGGCATATGTATTCAGAGCCTTTGCAGCAACACTTGGAATTTAGCTCAGGTGCTTCCTAATTATCGTGATCATTGCTGATATGTCTCTATAATCTTGATTGGAATCCACCTGTGATAAATTAAATTGGTTGGACATGATTTGGAAAGGCACACCTCTCTAAGGTCTCACTGTCTGACAAATCATAGTGTAGTAGTATAACAAAAGCCACAAGGGCAAAGGAACTTCCTGCAGAGCTCAGAGGCAGGATTATTGCAAGGCTCAGATCTGGGGAAGGCTACAATAACATTTCTGCTGCATTGAAGTTTCCTAAGAGCAAAGTGGCCTCCATAATTCTCAAGAGCCTTGGTGGCTCAGGCTGTTAATTGCCTGCACTTAAGTTCCAGCTGCCTACAACTGCTGTAGGCTCAAATCCCACCAGGCTCAAGGTTGACTCAGCCTTCCATCCTCTCGGGGTAGAGTAAACTGAGGACCCAAGATTGTTGGGGGCAATAAGCTGACTTTGTAAAAATGCCGCTTAGTAATAAGCAGGCATATACAATGGAAGGAAGGCTATTGCTGAGCGCATTGGGTTGCATCCCAAAAATTGTAAGCTGCCCTGAGTCTTCGGAGAAGGGCGGCATATAAATATGAATGAAAAAAAAAATGGAAGAAGTTTGGCATAAGACTCTTCCAAGAGCTGGTTGACCAATCAAACTGAGCAATCGGGGAAGAAGGGTCGTAGTAACACTTTCTGAACGCACTAAAAGTCTGTAGAGATTCTCACTCATCCAGGTCATGGTTGTCCCAAAGATGCTTTTTCGGGAGGCAACTGGACTTCCTTGTTTGTTTGTTTTTCTTTTTCTTTTGAAGATGTTTCGCTTCTCAACCAAGAAGCTCCTTCAGCTCTGACTGGGCTTCTGCTCCCACCATCCAATCAGAACTGAAGAAGCTTCTTGGATGAGAAGGGAAACATCTTCAGAAGAAAAAAAAACAAGGAAGTCCAATTGCCTCCTTGAAAAGCACCTTTTGGACTTCTGAATGCACTGTATATGATCACTAAGAGTCAATGTTTGATATGAGTTCAATATGAGAGTCAGTTTTGTCTAGTAGTTAAGGCATCAGGCTGGAACACAAGAGATTGTGAGTTCAAGTCCTGTCTTAGCTATGAAAGCCAGCTGAGTATCTTTGGAACAGGCCATCTCTCTCTCTCTCTCCTGGCCAACTCATCTCAGAGGGAAAATAGAGGGAGGAAAGTGCATTGTTGTTGTGGGGAGCCTTGGTGGCTCAGGCTGTTAATTGCCTGTACTTAAGTTCCAGCTGCCTAAAACTGCTGTAGGCTGGAATCCCACCAGGCTCAAGGTTGACTCAGCCTTCCATCCTCTCGGGGTAGGTAAATTGAGGGCCCAAGATTGTTGGGGGCAATTAGCTGACTTTGTAAAAATGCCACTTAGTAATAAGCAGGCATATACAATGGAATGAAGGCTATTGCTGAGCACACTGGGTTGTATCCCAAAAATTGTAAGCCCCTGAGTCTCTGGAGAAGGACGGCATATAAATGTAATTAAAAAAAAAATAAGAGGAGGAAGGTGTATTGGATATGTTTGCTGACTAATAAAAATAATAAAGGCAGGATATAAACAAGTAAATATAATAAGACCAGGATGTTATATATAGATACCCCTTGACTTTTGACCACAATTGAGCTCAAAATTTCCACCGGTAAGCAAGTTTTAAGTAAGTTTTGTCCCATTTTACAATCTTTCGTATCATCGTTGTTAAAGGAATGGAATGGTGCGGTGGTCTAGTGGTGGAGCTCTTGCCTCACAATCAGGAGGCTGTGAGTTCAATCCCAGGTGGAGGCAGGTATTTCTTTCTCTGGGCACACTGAGAATATATCTGCTGAACAAAACTCTACATTGGTGTCAAGAAGGGCATTCGGCCATTAAACACACTGCTAGCTTCATTCAGTTGCCCAGACTCCACCCCACAAAGGTCGTTAAACAATGATGATGATAGTTGTTAAATGAATCAATGCAGTTGTTAAGTTATTAACACTGTTGTTAAGTGAACCTGGCTTCCATGGTGACTTTGCTCATCAGATGGTTGCAAAAGGTGACCACATGACCTCAGCAATCATCATTAATTCATGCCAATTGCAGTATTTTAATTGAGTGACCATGGAGATGTGACAATGGATGTAAGTGGGAAAATGGTCATAACTCCCTTTTTTAAATACCGAAGTTGTAACTTTGAATGATCACTAAATAAAATGTTGTAAGTTGAGGAGTCTCCCTCCCTCCCTCCCTCCCTCGCTCTCTCTTTCTCTCTGTGTTTATGTGTGTGAATTGCTGACAAAGGAGAAAAGAGTTAGAATACACAATCCTAAGATTCCAATCAGATGGCTGAAAGCCTGCAGTGGTGTATTTGCAATTTTGTAGGTTGTTTAAAAATAATATATTCCATTTATGATAAATGCAGATAATTGTTGTTCTTTCAAATGAATAAATGAAACTGCTTTATATGGAGAAGCATGGCTAATTTTGTTTCTGCGCTGACTTAGGAGAAAACGAGGAGGAATCCAAACCTTTTGGAATGGTGAACTAAATTTCAAACCCTCCTTGGGAAAGTCTCTGTTTGGAGATTGTGCCCTGAGACATGAAACATCATAAAGCACAACTGCATTACTAATTAACCTCTCATTATTGGTTACATATGCTTAAAGGAACAAGACATGCAGGCTATGCAAATTCCTGTGATTAAATTACTATTTCTGATTCCATTAGCATCTTCCTTGTAGCTACAGTTGGCATGCATTTTGCAATAGTACGAGAAAAGATCTCATCAGAAGTGAGAATTATCAGGAGTGTGAGTTACTCACCAAAATACTATTCCGGGGCATAATTAAGGTTTATTTGGCATGTTGCTCGGTCACAATGTAAATTTCATGTTGGGTAGAGGAATCTAATTGTGAGGTTGGAACATTGCTCCAATAATGAGTGACTCAATCTGTTTCAATGTTCTACCAGCTGCAGATGGAATGGAAACACCATTTTGTGTGTGTGTATGTGTGTGTGTTTGTGTCATGGCTGACTCACTACGCATCCCGCTCACAACAGACAACAGAAACAAATAGGGGAGTGGGGGGTTTGGAATGCAAGGGAGGCTTGGGAGAGAATTGTGGTGTAGCAAGAGCAAGAGCACTTAGACTTATATACCACTTTATAGTGCTTTACAGCCCTCTCTAAGCGGTTTACAGAGTCAGCCTATTGCCCCCAACAATCTGGGTCCTCGTTTTACCCACCTTGGAAGGATGGAAGGCTGAGTCAACCTTAAGCCTGGTGGGATTTGAGCTGCCAAACTTCAGGCAGCCGATAATCAGCAGAAGTGACCTGCAGTACAGCACTCTAACCACTGTGCCACCGAATGCAAGAGAGTCAACTGTCACCTGGCAACATCCTAGTGCCCAAGGTCAAATGATACAAAAGTTCCAAGGCACTCAGACCATTTCCCAAAACAAATTGACTGCAATTTATTGGTGGACAATGACACTCGGTGGACCAGGGGAGAAAATGGGATTTTATGTATGTTGCTTCACTCGTGAAAACTTTAGAACTGGCTTTGCTTCTTCTGTGCCTGTGTGGAATTATCAGTAAAGTTATACTCCTGGTAAGATAATGTCACAGGAGTTTCTTCTGCTGCATATGCCAAAGGGATGATTGACAATTTATTTAGCTCAAGAACATTGTATGTCCATTTTAGGGCTGTGATGTTAAATTGGATTTCTTCAAGAGCTGGATCAGCATTGTAGCCTGCCAGCCAAAATGGGGCATGGGCCCATTTTGGCTGGTGGGGTGCTACAGGAGGCCATCCAAGCCAAAAATGGGGTGTGGGGGGCATGTGCAGTCCATTTTGGCTAACAGAGGCAGGCTCCTTTGCTATTTCCAGGCCAGCCCTGTGGGCCAGATTTAAGCATGTGGTCCATGGTCCGGATGTGGTCCGTGGGCCTTGAGTTTGACACTCTTGCTTTAGGGACTTTCTGAATTAGGATTTGCTAGGATGGGGAAGCACCAGCCATGGAAGCCCATTTGGAAAATCTGAACAGGCTTCCTTTTGTTGAGTTTGAAAACTTCACTCTGATCTTGAGAAGAACCCAAAGAAACCTACAATTTCCTCATACAAGAGTGAAGACAAGGACTAGCAGTGTCCCAATATTTGAGAGGCTGGCACAAAAAAGAGGGGGGGGGGGTCACCTGTTTTCCAAAGCAGCAGAAGGGAAGAAAATAGCCAATGGATGGAAACGAGTCAAGGAGAGAACCAATCTAGAGCTAAGGAGAAATTTCCTAACAGTGGGAAACAATTAGGCAATGGAATGGAAGCTGTTGGTGCTCCATAGTGGAGGCTTTTAAGAAGAGACTGGATAGCCACTTGCCTGGAATGGTCTTGCGTGAGCATGGGTTTGTACTAGAAGTTCCCTTTCAACTCTGTTATTCTGTTAAGAGGAAGAATTTATATGGACAATCACTGGAGGTTTTCTTTGTGGATCCTGCTTGAACAGTTTGTGGGTTAAGTGGTCCTCTGAGATAACCCCCAATCTTGTTGTTCAGTAGTAAAAATCTCAGTTGGAGGAAAAGTCCTCCTAGGTCTTTATTGATTTTAGCCCCAAACAAGCACAGGATCTACAAAAATATTTTTGTCACAGTGGGAACCTTGCTGGAGGGTAGATTCTTCCTGACCATTGAAACATGCTGATTGCAAGTTTCTCAGAATACAGAAACATAAAATGCAAAATGACTCATTTGAACCTTTGAATTGAGACTCGAGTTAAACTTTTGCAGCACCTACCATGTTAAGTAGGAACAGAAATCATATTCCGGAATGTGAAATGCCATCTTATCACATTATATTTCTAGCAGTGGGGAAAACAACAACAACAATCAAGTGTATTACAAAATGAAGTTGCTCATAATTATCACTTATGCTTGCCTCTTTAAGGATCCAATAGAGTCGATGAAAATGTGAAGAGATGTGCGTGCCTACAACAAGCAGATACGCTCCAGGGGAGATCACACTTTGGTGTATTAGTGGTTATGACAGAAACCACGTATAGTCATTGACTTCAAAAGAACTGAGAACAACGCCCCCACCAAAAAAAGATGCATGCACTAAAATTAAACCAGAGAAAACTTGATATGAAAAATCACTGCAGGTGTGTCTTCAGTACCGCTTGATGAGTTGAACTCTATTAAGCCAAATTCAAGGTTATCATTGCAAGGCAGGGGTGTTCAAATTTGATTTCATTGAGGGCCACATCAGGGTTGTATTTGACCTCGAGATTGGGGGGCCATGGCCAGGGGGGCATGGCCAGCTTGACATCACTCATGTTGGGGGCACCTGTGGTGGCCAGAGTGCTCTACCAGTGAAAATGGACTCCCAAGCTCCATTTTCACTGGCAGAAGCACCAGGGGCCAGTCCTTCACTGTTTCCAGGACAGCCCTGTGGGCCGCATCCAGCCCCCTTGAGTTTAACATCACTGTTGTAAGACTTAGAATAACTTTATTGTCACTTTGAATGTACACTAATCAGCACACATCAAAGAGTCTCTACTTCTAGTATACATTACATAAACATGACAAAATAAATAAATAAATGAATACAAAATTATGCATATTCTCACATATATTATACGACATGGAGAAACAACACAGTCTAGTTCAGATGTATACATGTACATGGTGAGGAAAACGAATCTTGTGAGTTTGCCAGATGGATGGCCTAGGGAACAAAGCTGTTAAAAAACCTGGTAGTCCTGCTAGAAATACTTCAAAACCTCCTCCCAGAGGGGAGCAACAGAAACAGACCATGAAGTGGGTGGTGGGGTCTCTAACAATGCTTCAAGCTCTAAGCAGATAGCACTTATAAGCAGCATCCTGAATAATGGGAAGTGAGCTTCCTACGATCTTCTCAGCTGTCCTCAACACTCTCTTTATGGACTTTCTATCTGAGGCGCTGCTGCCACCAAACCAAACAGGAATGCAGTTTGTTCAAACACTCTCAATTGAGCCTCTGTAAAAAGTGTCCAGGACAGAAGGAGAAACATGTGCTCTCCTCATTTGATGCAGGAAATGCAGATGCTGATTTGCACATTTCACTAAGGATGAGGTGTGTAGAGATCAATTCAGATTGTTAGTTATCTGCAAGAAAACAACCAAGCTCAGAGAGCATCGAGGTCCCATTTTTCTGAGGGAGGTCAGGCCTGTGCCACTTTCTGCAGTGCAAGGACTCTAAGCTAAACCCTCTCTTAACACCTCCCTCCAGTCTAGCTGGAGATTCCACCACAAAAATTGGATGAAAGGAAGAAGCTAAAATTATAGGATGACATGGAATAAGCAAATATAACAATGCAAGAGATGCTTAATACATTTTGTGAAAATAATTCTTTCTTCACTGGCAACACTTTCGTCAAGTAATCTAAATGCAAATACCACACAGGAACATCACCAGATGGACACCCTTGAATCAAACTGGCTACCTAACAGGAAAGAGAGGATAAAGAAATGCCATCCAATTAGTAAAGGTACCTCTAGGTACAGATTGTGGAATATATTAGGGATTGTTGATGCCAGATAAATGGGCTTGAGTTCTAAAAGTAAGAGGACTAATGGAAATTGTGCCAGCAAGTTTTAAGAAAGAAATGCATACATTTAGGTGGTGTGAAAGAATACAAGGAGTTTTAGGAAGGGATAAGAAACATGATGAACATTGAAATGGAGAAAATATTCTCCAAATTTAAAAAAAGGGGAAATTTAGGCTTACCATTTCATACTCATTTTCTTCCCTTTGGGTAGTGCTGTTTATCTAGAAAGTGAATACAATGAAAGAAATATTTGTGTGTGTGTGTGAGGGAGAGAGAGTGTGTGTGTGTGATATGTAATATGTCTCTCTCTCTCTCCCTCCCATCTATCTATCTATCTATCTATCTATCTATCTATCTATCTATCTATCATTATCCATGTAGGTGGAATCCATCATGCATATTTTACCTTCACTGAGAGGTTTATAGGAAAATACTGTTTTCTCATTCTGACTTCTCTAGCTTCATTTTGGATATAATAATACTGACCACGTTAATCATATAATGTTTACTAAAATAGCAATGTGAATGTCACTGTATTGCTGTACACTTTTAATGGGTTCTGTTTAATTGTCCATCTCTCAACCACTATTATCAAGCTACAGCTGAAATACGCTATCAGATCTGCTGCTAGAATTCTACCTCTGAATCCTGCAGAGAAAAGGAAGAACGTTGGGGATGGGGAAAGCTGAATTTTTCTTACTGTATTTTTTAAAAAATTCATCTTTCCCCAGGCTATATAAAGTTGCCTGAATAAGCAAACATAGGACAAAGCAAATGCATGCTTCAATATGAGCGAGATGCCCACACAGTTTGGATTTCAGGCTTGCTTTAAAGAAAACAGTAAAATTGCTGAAGTCATGTTCTCTTCATTTTGCTCACCTTATTTCAAAGAGGGAGGAAGGAAGGGAGGGGGGAGAGAGAGAGAGAAAGGGAGGGAGAGAAAGGGAGAAGGGGAGAAGAAGAGGGAGAGGAAGGAGGAGGAGGAGAAGAGGAAGGAGAAGAGGAAAAAGAGGAATCTTAAATGGAAGAGCTAAGAATGGTTTCCACATTACACTAACTTCTAAGCTGAACCATAGACCTTAAACTGAAACAGGCATGATTTTGTAACATTAAAAAAATCTGGCATTCTTAGGCATTACGCGGCTGATTCTGAAGAATAACCTCTGGGCATCCAGTAAAATATATATCTGCTATTCTGCTTCTTAACTAAAATGAATCAGAGGGTAAGAAGCTCACCAATATCATTCCATGATCTGAAGACCATTGATGGTATGGAAAGGAGCAGCAGCCTCAGGTGGCCTTCCTCTGAGGTAAAGAAAGATTTTGGGGGGAATCTTCCAGGCATGCTAGCGTATGGAGAATATTGAGGTCACAGTTACCGTTGTCAGCGGAGAACAGAATGGGAGGGAAAAGGCAAATAATGTCTCATATCTGAGAAAGAGCTGTGATGGAAGAATAGCCTAGAGAGACTATGAGTTAAGAAAGAGACTAGAAGCAATAGCTGTTCTAATTCTTCTTAATTTATTTGCTCAAATTCTCCTCAAATTATTTTTGCTCCTTAACTTTTGGCCTGATCTAATTATCCTTTGAAGTTCTAATGTCTCCTGTTTCCCTGAACTTTCTTCACTGTACTGATGGCAAAATCAGCATCAGAATAGAGGTGGAAGGGACCTTAGAGATCTTCTCATCCAGCCCCCTGTTCTATCAGGAGATCTATACCATTTCAGAGAAGTGGCTGTCCAGTCTCTTCTTAAAAGCCCTCCAGAGCATCCACGAGCCACGATTTCTGAAGGCAAAGCTGTTCCACTGGTTAATTGTTCTCATTGTTAGGAAGTTTCTCCTTAATTCCAGGCGGCCTCTCTCCTTGATTAGCTTTCATCCATTGTTCCTTGCTTTCTGGTACTTTGGAAAATAAATTGACCCCTTCTTCATGGCAGTCCCTTAAATACTGGTGAGAACAAACAACCAATGGAACAGCTTGCCCTCAGAAGTTGTGGGAGCACCATCACTGGAGGTCTTTTAAGAAGAGATTGGACAGCCAGTTGACTTAAATTGCATAGGGTCTCCTGCTTGAGCAGGGGGCTGGACTAGAAGATCTCTAAGGTCCCTTCCAGCTGTATTCTGATGCTGATTTTGCAATCAGTACAATGAAGGAAGGTGGGGGGTTGGACTAGATTACCTACAAGATCACTTCCAACTCTGATGATCTGTCATCTGTTACTGGAATACTGCTATCATGTTACCCCTAGTCCTTCTTTTCTCTAGATTAGCCATACATCAATCCTGCAACTGGTCTTCATATATTTTATTCTCCAGGCCCTTAATAATCCTAGTTGCTCTTCTTGCATTTTTTCCAAAGTCTCAATGTTCTATAAAGTCGTACTAATACTTCACATGATTTTGATTTCATGTTTTGATTTCATCTGTGCCTTTTGTGATTCTTCCAGGATTTTATTTTGGACAAATCATGAAATGCTTTGAGTTGATCCTGATCTCTAACCTCTAACATGGACAATGGTGTTTGTTCCTGGTCAAGTGACTTTCCTGTTCCATCCTATCTGTTGTGGATTAAGGGATTAAAGAGAAGAATCTTGACTTTAGAGCATAAATACATAAATATAAAAGGCTGGAGACTAAAACAAATGAAGAACGGCTGCAGGATTTGGGTTTGGCTAGTCCAAAGGTCTTCAAACTTGACAGCTTTAAGACTTGTGGGCTTCAACTCTCAGAATTCCTCCTCCAGTCATGTTAGCTCAGGAATTCTGGGAGTTGAAGTCACATGTCTTAAACTTGCCAAGTTTGAAGACCCTTGGGCTAGTCTAAAGAATAAAAGAATTAGGGGTGACATGATAGCAGTATTCCAGAATTTGAGGGGCTTCCACAAAGAAGAGGGAGTCAAATTATTGTACAACTAAGAGGTCTGTAGGGGGCGTGCATAAGCACACCAACGTGCCTACCGTCCCTGTCCTATTGTTTCTTTTATTTTTCTTAAATGTATTCATTTCATGTATTCATAAGCATGTTTATCCTTATACTTATTATCTTGTAAGCGATTGACAAATCAAATTAATTAATTAATTAATTAAATAGTATAGATTCTCCTGCTTGAGCAGAGGGCTGGACTAGAAGATCTTCAAGGTCCCTTCCAGCTTTATTCTATTCTAACATATCTATTTGGCTCTTGGATGACTTTATTTTTGTATGTGTACCTATGTATCTTATGATCTATGATGCATCAATAGACAGGTATGGACAAAAAGGAAACAGGATGAGCAAAGGTGTGAGTGAGGCTTAAACTGTTGATCTAAGTTCCTTCCCAAATGTGCAGCCGTGTCATCTATCTCCATGGTAATGCTGAGCATTATACCCTCATTAGGATGACACCTAAAGCCTTTTTTGTCAATGTTATTTTGTAAACAATCTTCAAATGAAGCCCTGCAAAGGAAGCACATATTATACTGTCTCCCTCTTGCTCAGAGTGGTTAATTGTGGCCAGACACCCCCTTCTCTCTTTGACACCTGGTAAAAATAGCACGGCTACCTATTATGCTAAGGTGCACTGGAAAGACAGCAATTTGTCTCCCACAATGTCAAACTGTGCTCTACATTAGCTCATTATTTAGTAGTCAACCAGGGAAGGTGTTTGGTCTCATCATTAGAAGAGTTAATAGCAGCTATTGAGCAACAGGCAAGCAACTAAGTTAAACAAAGTATAATGCCCGGAAAGAGCATTAAAGCACAAAGATCCTGTGGTGAAGATCCATAAAATTAGACTAGAAGGCAGCTCTCTAACCCATGATCCATGGGAAAGCAACCTCATTTGAAAATAAAATCAACAGGTCCTGCTTAATAAGTCCAATTATCTGAAGAGAGAAAAAAGCAGAGAGGAAAAGTTCTTAATGAAGATAAGCTCGAGAAGACAAAGGGTCAGCTGAGACACAAAGATGTCTCAGGATGGAATCAGAGATGTTATTAAAGAAAAGAGCAGATTTGCAACTAGAGATAATGATATGATTCTCAGCGCTGACTACGGGCTGACAGGGAAAACCTTGAAGGGACAATTCTTATGAATCGGCACCTGGGTGGAATATGCTGAGGCATAACAAAGAGTCAAGATTTTAGCAAGACAAATAAGAAATGAAATTAACTGACTTTGGGACTTTCTGTGAAGACTGAGGTATCTCTTTGACAGATTGAAAGTCTGGGTTTCTCCCCCCCTGAAACTTGATTATAATTACGGTCCTAGTTCTGGATGTGAGATCTAATTCTCTATCTCTGTCTTTCTCTGTGTGTCTCTCTAACTTTATTAGCTGAAAATGCTTTATGAATTGATATCTCATTACAGGTGAAAAAATGATACCAGATGGGAAGAAAGGAAGGAAGGAAAATGGGAATGAGGGAGGGAGGGATCTAGATTTGAAGATATAAATAATATTTTATTTTTAAAAGTTTTTTTTTTAAAATTCTGCTGTACTTATTTCTTCTGTCTTTCATTCCAATTAAAAAATAGGTGTTAGGAGCCAGAAATTCAGATGAGAAGTAAATGGCAATATATTTCATTTACAATGTGTGTGTGTGTGTGTGTGTAAAGGCCATCTTTATTTTTCTTTTGTCTATTTCACAATACTGAGATTCAATAATTCTGTAACTGAGGGAGAGCAATCTGTAACTAAACTGATCAATCAATCTACTATGAGCCATAGTGGAGCAATAGTTAGACTGCAGTATTGCAGGATAATTCACTGCTCACTGACAGGAGTTTGATCCTGACCAGCTAAAGGTTGGCTCAGACTTCCATCCTTCCAAGATAGGTAAAATGAGGACCCAGATTGTTGGGGGCAATAGGCTGACTCTGTAAACTGCTTAGAGAGGACTGTAAAGCACCATAAAGCATTATACAAGTCTAAGTGTTATTGCTATTCCTTAGGCACAAACTCATAGGATTATTGGTCTTGGAGTCTTACTGGACAACCAGATAAATATGAGCCAACAGTGTGCAGTGACAGCCAAAAAAGCCAATGCAATCCTAAGCTGCATATAGGGATGCAATCAAGATCAAGGGAGGTACTAATACCATTCTATAAAGCCCACACCTAGAATACTGTGTCTAGTTCTGGTCACCACACTATATGAAAGATGTTGAGACTTTGGAAAGAGTCAGTAGGTTTTTAAAGAAGAACAACCAGGATGATTAGGGGACTGGAGTCTAAAACATGTGATGAATGATTGCAGGAACTGGGCATGGCTAGTCTAGTGAAGAGAAGGACCAGGATCCCCTGGTCCTGATAGCAGTCTTCAAATATTTGAGGGACTGCCACAGAGAGGAGGAAGGGGTCAAGCTATTTTCCAAAGCACCTGTAGGCCAGACAAGGTATAATGGATGGAAACTGAACAAGGAGAAATTCAACCTAGAAATAAGGAGGAATTTTCTGACAGTGAGAACAATAGACTAATGGAACAGAAATCACCTTCAGAAGTTGTGGGAGCTTCATCCCTGGAGGCTTTCAAGAAGAAACAGAACTGCCCTCTGACAGAAATGGTGTAGGGTCTCCTGCTTGGGCGGGGGGGTTGACTAGATGACTTACAAGGTGCCTTCCTACCAGAGATGGTATTCATCAGGTTCTGACCTGTTCTGGAGAACTGGTAGCAGAAATTTTGAGTAGTTTGGAGAACTAGCCAATCCCACCTCTGACTGGAGATTTTACAGTATCCTTCCCCTGCCATGCCCACCAAGTCATGCCCACAGAACCGGTAGTAAAAAAAAAATGAATCTCACCAGTGCTTCCAACTCTGTTAATCTGTTAATTGTAGATAAGGTTCTTCCTAAGCACTTTAATGTATTTTCTGGATTTGTAGTTAGGTTACATAGGAAAACAAGGTGAACATTTAGTGGAGCCACATACATGGATCTATAGTTTATTGGCAAACAATAAATAAATATTATCATTCACCTTGCCTTCTCTCGGGGCTGCGTCGGTTTTGGCCCAGGAATTCATGGCCTCCATGGCAGCCATGGATCTGACTCAGGTGATTGATGGCCCGACTGACGAGGGGGTCAACATGCTCGACCTGGTTTTTGTCTCGGAGCAGTGGTGTAATGATCTGGGGAGTGGTGATCTTATTATCCACCCCGTTCCATGGTCAGATCATTATCTCCTATGGCTGGTTTTTCGACAAGCTGCCCCACACTGCTGGGATGAGGAGCCTCTTAGGTGGTTCCGCCCAGGCCTGATGGACCCGGAAAGGTTCCAGGCAGAGCTGGGGTTTTTTCCTACATCCCTGGTCCACAGCTCTGCCGAGACCCTGGTGGCCGCTTGGCAACGGGCGGCCACGGGGCTCTTGACAGAGTTGTCCCCATGCGTCCACTTACCTGTCGCAGATCCCATGTGGCTCTCTGGTATACTGAGGAGCTCCGGGAGATGAAGTGACGGAGAAGGGGTCTAGAGAGCAGATGGAGGTCGACCCACTCTGAGTCTGACCGAGCCCAGTGGAGAGCCTATATCAGGACCTATCTGGTAGCTGTGAGATCAGCGAGGAGGGTTTATTTCTCCGCTCTCATACAGGAAACCACCCAGCCGTCCTGTTTGGGGTCGCCCGCTCCCTCCTCCATCCGGGGGCTATGGCGGATCCCCTGTGGGGTCGAGCTGAGGAATTTGGTCAGTTCCTGCAGGATAAGATCACTCAGATTCGGGGGGGGCTGAACTCCAATTTACCGTGGTATGATGTCGAGGGTGCAAGTGGTCTAGCTAATGTAATCTGGACTGAGTTTGATCCTGTTTCTGAGGATGAAGTGGACAGGATTATGCGACGACTGAGTTCCACCACATGTTTGTTGGACCCATGCCCTTCCTGGTTGGTCTATGCCTCCAGGGAGGTGACATGCGGCTGGCTCCGGGCAGTGGTCAACGCTTCTCTGAGGGAGGGTACTTTTCCTGCTGCCTTGAAGGAGGCGGTGGTGAGGCCTCTCCTGAAGAAGCCTGCCCTGGACCCAGCCGAATTGAACAACTTTCATCTGGTCTCCAAACTTCGCTTCCTAGCGAAGGTTGTTGAGAGTGTGGTGGCTCAGCAATTTCTGCTTTTCCTGGAGGAAGCGGACTACCTGGATCTGTACCAATCGGGCTTTCGACCGGGTATAGCATGGAGACGGCATAGGTCGCATTGATGGATGATCTCCTGAGGGCTCGGGACAGGGGATTTTCCTCTGTCCTGGTCCTGTTAGATCTCTCAGTGGCTTTTGATACCATCGACCATGGTATCTTATTGCGGCGTCTCGGGGGGTTGGGAGTGGGAGGCACTGTGCTGCAGTGGTTCACCTCCTTCCTCTCGGGACACTCGCAATCAGTGTTGGGAGGGGGGCAGAGGTCGACTCCAAGGGCTCTCACTTGTGGGGTCCCTCAGGGGTCTGTCCTCTCGCCCCTCCTGTTCAACATCTATATAAAACCGCTGGGTGAGATCATTCACGGCTTTGGGGTGAAGTATCATCAGTACGTTGATGATACAGTTACATCTCCACCCCAGGCCACATCAGTGATGCCCTCTCCATGATGTCCCACTGTTTGGATGTGGTATGGATCTGGATGGACAGTAACATACTTTGGCATGGAATCTGGGGGTTCTCCTGGACTCACAGCTCAGGTTGGAGGAACAGGTGGGAGCCATGGCCAGGGGGGCCTTTGCCCAGGTCCGGCTGGTTCGCCAGTTATGCCCATATCTGGACCGAGATGCTCTGTGCACGGTCACTCAGGCACTTGTCACCTCGCGACTCGACTACTGCAATGCTCTCTATCTAGGACTGCCCTTGCATACCATCCGGAGGCTTCAGCTGTTGCAAAATGCTGCCGCACGGGTTGTGATGGGAGTTTCCCCGTTCTCCCATGTTACGCCCCTCCTGCGTGGCCTGCATTGGTTGCCCTCCGAATGAGATTCAAGGTTTTGGTATTGTCATTCAAAGTCCTATGAGACATGGGTCCGGGCTATCTACGGGAACATCTACTGCCGGCATCGAATACCAATCACCCTGTATGAGCACACAGGCAGGGACTCTCGGCGTGCCTGTAACTCAATGTCGCAGGGAGGGCCTACTCTGTGGCTCCCACCCTATGGAATCAACTACCTCTGGGACTCCGCCTGGCCCCGACCTCGCACCTTCCGCCACCTGAAAACTTGGCTATTTGAGCAGGCTGCGCGTGCTGACTCCTCTTGTGGGGAGGGGTTTGTTTTATCATTTGTTTTAGTAATTTGGCTTGTTGGGTTTAATTCTATTTTAGGTAATTATTTATTGTGTTGGTTTTAGTTGTGAGCAGCAGTCCGTTGGGAGAGGCTACATAAATAAATAAATAAATAAATAAATAAATAAATAAATACATACATACATAAAATAAAATAAAATAAAATAAAATAAAATAAAATAAAATAAAATAAAATAAAATAAAATAAATATTATCATTCAATACCAAATGGGGTAAGTAGCATTATCTCCAAACACGGAATCAACATGGTTACCTTCAACTGGGCATGGATCTCAGTATGTTTTGAATTTCAGTAAAGGCACATTGTTGCTATATGGGGGGAAAAAAAAGAAAGAAAGAAGTAAAAGAAATTTCAGAAAAAAGCAATAGTTAATTTCCTTTGGCTGCCAGCTACAGAAGAAGCGAAGGACTGAAATGTGATAATGGCAGAAATGAAAAACAAAATGTCAATAGAAATTAATTGCAAATTGCACATATCTTCTTTCATTTTATTTCCATATAAAACAAAACATATTTTTCTATTGTGGAAAGTCAATAGTAGAACACGGAATAAATAATGTTGATATAAATTTGCAGCACCCATGTACATACAGAGGAAATGATAAATAGATAGATAGATGATAGATAGATGATAGATAGATGATAGATGATAGATAGATATGATAGATAGATAGATAGATGATGATAGATAGATAGATGATGATAGATAGATGATGATATAGATAGATAGATAGATAGATAGATGATAGATAGATAGATAATGATATAGATAGATGAATGAATGATAATGATAGATAGATGATAGATAGATAGATAGATAGATAGATAGACAGATAGATAGATGATGATAGATGATAGATTGATAGATGATAGATGATGATGAAGATAGATGATAGATAGATGGTAGATGATGATGGATATAGATAGATGATGAATAGATAGATAGATAGATAGATAGATGATAGATAGATGATAGATGATGATAGATGATAGATGATGATGAAGATAGATACATAGGTGATGGATGGATAGATAGATAGATAGATAGATAGATAGATAGATAGATAGATAGATAGCTGGCTGGCTGGATGATCAGGGGTGGGCTGCTACAGGTTCATCCTGGTTGAGGCAAATTTTATGGCCAGTTCAATGAACCGGCAAATCCCACCCCTGGCTTGCCTCACCCACCCTGCCCTGCCCCTCCCAGGAGTCCCCACACAGGTTTTAGATCCCAGGTAAGTGCAAGGCCCACACGGAGGCTCAGGGAGGGCAAAAAATGGGCCTCCCAGAGGGCGTCCGGAGCCCAGGGAGGCTGTTTTTGCCCTCCTGGAGGCTTGAGGAAAGTCTCCTGAGCCTGGGAGAAAATGCCCACCCCCATAGCCCATTTTTGCTCCCAGGCCAGGGTGATGCAGAGGCCGACTAGGCCACGCCCACCATGGCCTTGCCCACCCAGCAGTCAGGCAGAGAACCGGTTGCTAAATTTTTTGAAGCCCACCCCTGTAATGATAGATAGGTGATAGATAGATAGATAGATAGATAGATAGATAGATAGATAGATAGATAGATAGACAGACAGACAGACAGACAGACAGACAGACAGACAGACAGACATGTACATATAGATGCAGATATTTGAAAGTTAAGACTTTAGAATATATTTTCATATTCAATAGATGGATAATATTGTTGCTGGTTATATTTCATTATCATTTCAGAATCTGGAGGAACAACAAAGAACTTTTCCTTTGAAACATGTTGAGAGCTGAGATTCATTTTGGTAGAGGAAAAGGATGATTTGTGTATTTGTGTCATGGTCTTTGTGCAGATGCATGCTTGTTCCTTCATTAACTATGAAACTGTTCTATTTTGAGCACAGAATTGCATGCTGAGGAATTGGAATTTCTGGAACTGTTCATGAAACTCAGAGATGTCAATGGATTGCAGCATCAACCATTTAAGGACCACAATAACAATCTGCAGAACTCTTTTTAATTAAATATTTTTCTGCATTTCTACAAATTGCTGTTTTTTAAATATTCCAGATATGTATAAGGTATAAGGAAATAGAGGTGTATAATTTGTGCCCAATAAATCTAAATCAGTCCTATCCACCTGGCCTAATTAGGAATCATATTATTTGCTCAAAAGCTGAGATAACAATTTGAACCACATCCAAAATGATTATCCTGCATCTCATAGATATTATTTTCAAGTGAATTGACAACATACTGGCTTGCATAGAAGCTACAATTATTTATGGGGGCTGGACAGGGAAACTGTTTTATTTGAATTGCTCCTCCATTTAAATTCAGTTAAATCTTTGAATTTGAAAATGTTAAGGTATTAGTGAATATGAGGATTTTTAATCGGAAGTGGAGAATCATAAATATTTGTGATGAGGTCAGGCCCAAAGAACTAAGAACAACGCATGGAATTACTTCTAAGTAGTTTCTTTAATGTTCTTCCCCTATAAACAGAATCTTGCCAGAGCAATTATCTGCCTAACTATCAATATATTCTGTGAACTCTCTCTCTCTTTCTCTCTCTCTCTCTGTGTATGTGTGTGTGTGTGTGTGTGTTTGTTCCATCCTTGTCCCTCTCCTACCTACCAGCCATTCCAATGTTACAGCTCTGGCTGAATTAACTAAACTCTCAGAATAACAGGTTGGATCCTTGGTGGTCATCTAGTCCATCCCCTGCACAGTCAGGAGATCCTATCCCATTTCAGACAAATGTTTGTCCAGTCTTTTCTGAAAAACCTCCAATGATGGTGTGCCCACAACTTTTGGAAGCAAGCTGCTCCACGAGTTGATTGTTCTCACTGTCAGGATTTTTCCCCCTTAGTTCTAAGTGTTTGTCTCTTTGATTAGTTTCCATCCATTGTTTCTTGTTCTGTCTTCAGGTGCTTTGGGGAATAGGTTGCCCCACCCCCTCTTAATTATGGTAGCCCCTTACATATTGGAAAGCTGCTATCAGCTCTCTCTTAAGCCTTGATACTTGAATACAGCCCATCAGTCTGGAATCCGCATTACGTATCTGATATTAATACAGTTGAGAAATCCAGAAATATTTTACAAGAAGAGTTCTCCACTCCTCTACTCATTGCAGAATACCTTATTTTATTTATTTATTTATTTATTTATTTATTTATTTATTTATTATTTATTTATTTGACTTGTATGCCGCCCCCTCTCCAAAAGGACTCGGGGCGGCTCACAACTAAAAACATAACAATAAATAATTACCTAAAAACAAATTAAACAAGGTACAAGTCAAATACAAAATTTAAAACCCCAAAGTTAAAACACAATCAACCCCACACCCCGGAGGTCAGCACAGCCCGGACTGCGTAAATAGCCAGGTCTTTAAATTGTGGCAGAAGGTGCGGAGATCGGGGGCCAGCTGGAGCTCCATCGGAAGCTGATTCCACAGAGTGGGGACCGCCACAGAATAGGCCCTCCCCTGGTCGCCAAACAACATTGTGTTGCTGATGGCACCCCGAGGAGCCCCCGTCTGTGCACTCATACAGGGCGGCTGGTATGCCACCAGACTTGAAATTCTAGACCTAGACAACCTAGAACTATGCCGCCTTTGGTCCGATCTAAATATAGTATATAAAATCATACATTGCAGTGTCCTACCTGTCAATGAATACTTCAGCTTCAACCATAACAATACAAGAGCACACAACAGATACAAACTCAAGGTAAACCGCACCAAATTTGATTGCAGGAAATACAACTTCAGCAACAGAGTGGTCAATGTCTGGAATACTCTACCTGACTCTGTGGTTTCTTCCCCAAACCCCAAAAACTTTAACCTTAGACTTTCTACTATTGACCTCACCCTTTTCCTAAGAGGTTTGTAGGGGGCATGCATAAGCACACCAACATGCCTACCATCCCTGTCCTATTGTTTCTTTTTATTTTTCTTATATGTATCCATTTCATGTATTCATAACTATATTTATACTTATACCTGTTATCTTATAATCGCTTGACAAAAATAAATAAATAAATAAAATAAAAATAAAATTAGACTAGACATACACAATTCCTGCAACCATTCTTCTTATGTTTCAGCCTCCAATCCCCTTTGTTGCCCTTCTCTGCATTCTTTCTAGAGTCTCAACATCAGTGTTGTTCCTCATCATGTCTTCATAGAAATGAATGCTATCAAGTGTCTGAACCACTAACTAGATAGAGAATCAGAAGGTTACAAAGGATGGCTACAATTTCAGGAGATTTTGTTCCCTAAAGGATCAGGACTTCTTTCAGATCTTCTTTCTAAGCTGGAGAGCTTTTGTTATTACAAACTGCCACACTAAGACACCACAACATTTTTCTCCTGCTTGTAGTATCTCATCCTAACCCATCACGAAGAAATCTGGTTAATAATGAACTGATTTGCAACCGACAAACCACTTGAAAGAGACTATCGATTTCAGTGGAGCTTCCTTCTGAGCAATTATGCTTAAGATTGACACACAGCAGTTGCAAAGAAAAATAATGGCACTTTTTATCCCAGTTGATTTATACTAGGAGAAACCATAGTAAGTGTAGAACAAACTCCACAATATTTTTCTCCATCTACTTTGCACTTTTCTCTACTGAGTAATGATAGATCTAACGTTCTCACTTACATGTATATCTTTAGCAGCTGTTTTGAGATGGAGATATATAATAACCCACTGGGAATCCCTTCCACCATTTTTTTATGCAGAAGGGTAAAATTGTTCCCTCAAACTTTTTTAAAAAAATTTTTTAATGCTGGATAATAAACAATTTGAACATCTGGTGATTTGCAAGTGAGCTCCAGCAGGTTCAACCATGCAGTCTTCTGTTCAAAACAAAGATTTTGGAAACTTGTGAGAGGAATGTTAATAAGTAATTATTTACTTACGTGAACATGACAGAATTTAAATTAATCTGTTCTGCTTACTCTAATTCTACATGACTAGGTGGTGAAACATTTTGACCTTACTCATACTTCAAAGTATTTGGGAATGGTCTATAATTCTGATGTTTAGAGCCCGTGTGAGAGGTCAAATGAGGAAGGCTCAGGTTCAAATGTTGAATGCAGTATTACAGCCCAAATTAAAGACAATTATTCTATCTTCTCCCCCATTGTCAATTTACAAGGACCTTGAAAATTAGGAAGGCAAACTGAGGATTTCCAGAAGCAAGTTAGGTCATCAGAGTTGCTTGAACTAAAAGAATCTGCTTTCATAAAGCAAAACAGGTTCAACAACATTTAGCAAAATTGGTCTAAACTGTCAAGGCAATTTATTAAATATATGTATTTAAATGTAGATGAAACTTATTCAAATTTACTGAGTGTTTGACTGATCAGTGGGCTTTTCAATTTTTGCTACCCTAAATTACCAGTTTTCAAGAGACATACACAGAGAGCATCCAATTAGCTAGGTGTCTAATAGCTATGCAGTTCTGATCCATGAATTACTTTGAAGACTGGTTTAGACATTATTAAATTGCCTTTCATTCTTTTTATTAGTCTTGTGAACCAAGAAATCAATTTACGGCACTTCCATGCTAGTGCTGTTTTACCAACAACCAAGTTGTCTGCTGATTTTTCATCCTGTTTTTCTCAGTGTTGGAAAAATAGCTCTTGTTGAACATCTGGAAGGAACTAGAATAGAACTGAACAGAATAGAAGAGTTGGAAGGGACCTTGGAGGTCTTCTAGTCCAACCCCCTATTTAGGCAGGAAATCCTATACCATTTCAGACAAATGGTTTTCCAATCTCTTCTTAAAAACTTCCAGTGTTGGAGCATTCACAACTTCTGGAGGTAAGTTGTTCCACTGATTAATTGTTCTATCTGTCCAGAAATTTTCCTTAGTTCTAAGTTGCTTCTCTCCTTGATTAGTTTCCACCCATTGCTTCTTGTTCTATCCTCAGGTGTTTTGGAGAATAGTTTGACTCCCTCTTCTTTGTGGCAGCCCCTGAGATATTGGAACATGTTGAGGTATAAGATTTAATAGCTGCCAGCTGCTGTAAGTCTGATGTATGATGAGGCTGATGCAACTGAAGATGAATCAGCATTGGTACTGCTCCTTTAAGACTGGGGATGGGTTCTACCCTTAAGATGTGTTTATGTAAAGGCAGCAATTAGAAGGCATGTTTTCTCTCCTTGTGTCTGGTATCCGTTGCAGAGTTCTCTGTGTTAAGAAGAAGTTTGCTTACTTGTAATGTATTTGCCTACCATGTATATATCTGTATATAGTTGTTGTATATAAACCACTGTTAAATGTCTAAGTCTCTGTGTGTTGTGTTTTGCTCCTGGGTTGTCCCATGCTGCAAATGCTCTGATATTTCATCTGCTGTAGACTTAATGTTTCTGGATCAAAATGTAGCATAGAAAGGAGAACACGTTGCTAAAGAGAACCTAGAATTATCGGGAAGGAAGAGGGGGGCTAAAACTGAACCATTGAGGGCCGGGCATTCAAGTTGTGCAGCAAACTACTTTTAAGTTATTTGTTTCCCCAAAAGATGATTAATCTTTTAGCTTCGGGGGGGAAGGAGAATGTAGTATCCTCAGGGTTCAATCCCAAGCTATGATTATGCTCTTCTTTCAGTAATTTGGAGACTATGGGTAGAATATCTTGATCAAATTCAAAGTTCTCCCACTCCTCCTCCTCTTCCTCCTCCTCTTCTTCCACCACCACCACCAACAATAATAGTACCAATAGTAATATGCTCCTTGGGTGCAATCCCAAAACAACTTGAATATCATCAACATTGACAAAATCCCCAAGAGTCAATTGCAAAAGGCATGTTTACTTGGAACAGCTTCCATCCTGTGATGATATCTGCAACATCATCAGACACCCACTTCTCCCTATCCCTGCTCAATAAGTAGATAAATGCCAAACCCAGTCTGAACATCTGGCTGATTGTGAGATGGGCCATAATAATAAAGAGCTACAAAGGATAAAGGGAAATTTAAAAATGGAAGGTTGTTCTGTAGTGTCTCTTTCAAGTCTTCAAGCCTTTAGATGTGCTCTGGAATCAAACTTCTGTACATTTTGGGGCTGGAGAAGCATTTAAGGGGCACCTTAAACCTAATGCACCCATTTTATCTCTTACATGTCCTCCCAAATGGCCCAGCCACCCCTCCCAGAAAACTCTATGGAAGCCTTCAAGCTGATGAAAAATGTGCACCTCTTATGGAGGCCATGAACAGCAAAGCTGATACTGATTTCTGGTATGCTGTTGTATTCCATGCAAGAGAAGGTGGTGTCTTTCTTGTAGTAGGGAAAGATGCGAGATGGGTCAAGCTAGCAGAGATGAGTTTCATAAGCCACACCAAAAGATATTTTCCCATATGCATAGTTGAGGGTGAGGATGCAGAACATAACACTTGACAAACGATCATGGAACCATTACACCTCTAATCTGTTGTGGCCCGCCAGAGCCCAGCAAAGCTGGTGGCAGACTCGATTAGTGAGGAGGTTGGGGAGGAACATGGGCCAGTCCTGGAGTTTGGGGAAGGCTCTGATGAGTGCCCTGCATTGGAGGCAGAGATGGGGCCAGGGCCGTCTGACAGTTATCAGCTGCCTTCGGAGTCAGATATCAGTGGGGCAGAAGAGCAGCTGGAGCCTATTCCCAGTGTGCACATGCACAGAGCTGCAAGGGGACAGTCAAGGAACAAAGGTTGACTCGGGAGTAAGGGGTGGATGGTGAATGGTCCCTCCCAATAAAGGGGAGCGAAAGGGGAGTGGTGTTTTCAGGAGACAATTAGTTCAATTCATTAGGTTAAAGATCTGTTTGTCAGCTTTGGAAGCTATATTGAAACCAGGTGCTTCCACACTGCCACATTTTGAGCCTGGGAAAGTGGGAGGGTGGAAGTTCTTGGGGTATATGTAGTTAGACAAAATAACATTCTTTTTGTAGTTCAAGGCCATGCTATTGTGCGCATAAGTGAGGGGAAGTCTTCAGTTAGGACAGATGATGATTGGGGCATGTGATGTGATGATCGGTGTAGGGGGTTGGATTTGTAGTTTTGATTATTGCAAGGAAGCCGAATTTTCAGATTCAGGATTCCCCAGTTGTGCCAGTAACTATCCAAATAAAAGAGAACTTTTGAGTGATGTCTGTCTCGGAGTTGTTGGTTGGAGTGGGGTTTGCTGGAATGCTGACACTGTTCCTGACTTCTTGTCAAGTAATTGCTGCTACAGCATGGCATTTTTAAGATATTGGCCTGGCAACTTTCCAAGCCTTCAACAGGTTCGTAGTTGTGAAATCTCATGAAAGACTGTTTAGTGAGACTTTGCTGGAGAGGAATTCACTTTAAGCTAAATAAAAGGGGTTTTATCAGGATGAGGAATCGGCTCCATGATCTTGGGGAGGCCTCAGTCAGAACACAATCAGGAAGCCAACAATTTTGAAAGGAATATATCTTGCCAATCTAATAATCTGCAGCAGTATGTTTATCAGTGTTATCAAAACATGCCTCCCCTATACCGCTAATAGCACTTGATTATATTCTGCTGGTTTTAACGTTTTGCTTGACTAAATGTACCCATGTGGTATTTCATCAATTCTCACATTTGTCAACTTGGGGCCGATGGTAACTTAACAACACTTCCTGCAAAATTATTCTGGTGCAAAAACATATTGGAAAACTAAAAGGAGGAACAGGACATTCCTCTTAGATTCACTTTCAACAAGAGGCGCATGGGATCCACTTCATTTTGTACACAATTATATGTTTTTGTCTAATATTAATTAATAGGTCAAGTAGCACTTAGAGAGATGTTAGGCATTAATTAACATTTAAAAACTATCACATATGACATATTAATTAGATATCAATCACTTATTGCTGGTACTGACATTTAATAAGCATTTTCATTTACACCAAAAAAAACTAACTTGCCACCAACACGTTTTAAAGAGACAAAATTGAGACAGAGTCTCTGCAGATTTAACATGTTAATTGCTGACTGCTCTTAACTATTATAATTCATAAGATGATTCCTAAATGAAGCAGCTGCTTTTAAAAAAATGCCACTATGTATTTAATTTGTATACATAAAGACAGGAAGCTATGAAAACAGTCACATGAACTCTATTTTAAATGTTTTGGAAGCGATGACATAATGATTCTGGCCTGTGTTTATATAACACATAATTATACAAAATTCCTCCTCAACTGCTTCTTTGTACTGTAAACATTCAAAGGGACATTCTTCTCATTACATATTATGAATTTATGTTACTATGAATATTCATGCTTTTGTAGCCCCTGTTCAGCCTTTTGCAAATGTTAGAAATGTGTTTGAAGGCTCAGCTCATTATGCCATTTTCATACTCTTTTGAAAGTATGCAAAAAGCTTAATTCTAATAATTAAAAAAAAACATGGCTTTAGGGACCTGACTTATGACTCATTCATTACTTGAGTTGACTTTGATGTCTTTTTATAAAACTATACCTGTCCAGTTTTTTAAAGACCATGTTGAACATCAAATTGATATTGCTCTATGACCTAATAAAGGAATTTTTACAAATGTAATATCTAAAAGAGAGAACAAGGTTATCAGCATTAAGGAACCCTTTCAATACGGACACTAAGCCAGCCAAACATACTTTTTAACCACACTTGGAGATGTTCAGTTTAACCACTTTATGGATATTAAAGATCTTCAAAACAGTGAACTTGATTTTACACTTGGTGAGCAATAATACACATTTGGCAAAAATGGACAAAAAACAATTTTGATTTAAGAAACTTTTAAATGGATTGGGAGGCCAGAGAGGTTGGTACATTGGCTGTAAGAATCAGAAACATCACAACAGTTAGCTTTCTAGGTGTTCTTCATATTGGCCAGGCACACTTCTCACCAGCTAAAGGGAAAAGGAAAAGTAAGTAGATCTGGGTTTGGTTCAGCAGGGAGTAGACCAGGGCCTTCTGGGTTGGTGGGATGGGAAGAAGACCCAGGCTTCTTGGGAGTGGTGGAGCAAGAAGAAAGCCTACACACTAGTGGGCCTAGTTGGCTGAGGCTTTCCAAGTGTGATAGGCTGGGGACCCAGGTCCCTTGAGAATGGTGCACAATGGAGAAAACCCCATGTTGATGGTCTTGGCCAGCCAAGAGGTCACAGTTCATAGCAGGTTTCCATATCTTGGATGCCTAGCTAGTTGACACCCTCTAGTCTATGATAAGGCTATAAGTATAAAATATTATGCACCTAGCCAAAGCCTTATTAATTCTCCATATGATCAAACAACCTCAATGCACTTCTTTCATACAGATCATTGAATTTTGTATTCAATTGTCCATGGAGATTCTCAGTCATCCAGGTCATGGTTATCCCAAAAGTGTTTTTTTCCTCAAAAGACTATTGGACATTTTTTCCCTTAAAAACATTTTGCTTCTCATCCAAGAAATTTCTTCAGTTCTGCATTGTATTCATTGCAGTGCAATGCACATTCATTCCACATCCATTTATTTTAGCCAATCTTGCTTTAATGCACACGCACGCACACACACACACGTTCCTTAATTATCCCATTCCTTCGGCTTTCATTGTATTTTGTTTTGTTTTGTTTTCCTGACAGCCTTGGCTCTCACTTCTCTATCACCCCCCCCCCCCAAAAAGGCAGAGACATTCTATTCACTGCCATTTTTCTTTCTTTCTTTATTTTGGTAATTATTCATTGCTTGCTACAAAACACTCACTAACACTGAGTGAAAGTAAAGTGTCTGGTATAGTTTGGTTGCATTTGTGTGTATTCTGTTGGATACAATAGCATTTTG
This sequence comes from Naja naja, assembly GCA_009733165.1. Lineage (NCBI taxonomy): Eukaryota > Metazoa > Chordata > Lepidosauria > Squamata > Elapidae > Naja > Naja naja. Next base: position 48,264,106 of record CM019153.1, on the reverse strand, counting down.
CTTATTTTCTAAGCTGGGTTTTTCTGGCTAAGACCAGAGCTCATGGATTGTTAGAAGGATAAATTGTATAAAGTGTTTCCTGCAGCAGGATTATCCTGTACACACACTGTTTGATTTGGTATTCAGTGGTATTACACATTTCTAAACCATCAGTCAAGCGTCTGTCAGATCCAAGAAATCCTTAGTATAATCGCCTGCCACTGAGTTTTTATTGAAAAGACACACACTTTGCAACAACACATTGTACGGAATGAAATTTTTCAATGAATACCTTGCAGGCAGGCCTGTCATTTAGCAAATTTTATCAAATTCCAAAGAAACTCTGCAGTAGCTTAGACCAGTGGTCACCAACCAGTGGGCTGGGGACCACTGATGGTCCACGAAATTTTTGGTGGTTCACAGAGAAATGTCACCCCCAAAGCAATTAATCCAGGCTCCACGCTGAACACAAGGCTGCAGTGCCCACATGGCCCACATGAACACAAGGCTTGTGTCACTTGCACTGCGAACAACATGAGGTAGTGAGGGGAGGGGGAAAGAGCAGAAGGGGGGACTTACCCCACTTGACCCACTCGCCTGGCCTGGCCATTGGGCTGCTTCTTTCCGCTTCTTTCTTCTTCTGCTTTTTGCTACACGGAAGGAAAGCAGCAAAAGTCTTTCTTTCTCTCCCCCAAACTCTGCCAGAAATGAGTCTTTTTGACCCTGCAAGGCCTCCTACTCCAAGAGGCTGCACCAGCATGTCAAGTCTCACAAAGACTCATTTCTGGTGGAGTTTGGGGGAGAGAAGGAAAGACTTCTGCTGCTTCTGTTGCTTTCCTTGCATGAAGCCAAAAGTCAGTCAGTCTCTCTCTCTCTCTCTCTCTCCCTCCCTCCCTCCCTCCCTCTCTCTCTCTCTCTCTCTCTCCTGAGAACAGAGCTTTAGTAAAGTAGTGATTCCCTCTGATAAACCTTGATTCCAGGGGACATTAAAGTCCCAGCCATGATATTTTCCGGCAATAGTGTAACAGTGATTTCCTATGGCCTTGTTTTGAGATATTATTTCAATGTCCTAGTCTAATCTGTAGCCCTAATTAGCTTCCAAGGCCAAAGCAAGATTGGCTAGGTAATAAAACCTGATGAAACAAAGATAGAATCTCCTTTAAGGTGAGCTTCATTCTTGGTTATCTGATAAACAACTCATATCTCTTTTGTACAGGGATGTGGTGGCTCAGAGCTAAGATGATGACCTTGTCAATCTTCAATCCCTAGCACCACAAACAGAGTGAGTTCCCATTACTTGTCCCAGCTTCTGCCAACTTAGCAGTTCAAAGCATGTAAAAATACAAGTTAGAAAAATAGAATTTGATGGAAGGTAACACTTAGTAATCACCTTTCATTGTCATTGTGTAATCACTACATCACTTTCTTGTAGGTTAAACCTAGATCAGGAACAACTAGCATGTAGTGATTTATTTTGTATTTTGACCCTATGGAATTTGGATAATTTCTATATTGACCCTGAGTTTTAATGTTTGTTTATTTGTAATTTTATTGTTTTATGGTAATTTGGACTTGTTTAATTAGGTTTTTATTGTAATACTAGGAATATATTTAAGTCTAAAATAATAATAAAATAATAATAATAATAATGTCCTAGTCTAATCTGTAGCCCTAATTAGCTTCCAAGGCCAAAGCAAGATTGGCTAGGTAATAAAACCTGATGAAACAAAGATAGAATCTCCTTTAAGGTGAGCTTCATTCTTGGTTATCTGATAAACACACTCATATACATTTTTGTACAGGGATGTCATGGCTCAGCAGCTAAGATGATGACCTTGTCAATCATAATTGAATCCCTAGCACCACATAACAGAGTGAGTTCCCTTTACTTGTCCCAGCTTCTGCCAACTTAGCAGTTCAAAAGCATGTAAAAATGCAAGTAGAAAAATAGGGACCACTTTGATGGAAAGATAACAGGGTTCCGTGCACCTTTGGCATTTGGTCATGCCGGCCACATGACCACAAAGATATCTTCAGACAGTGCTGGCTCTTTGGCTTTGTAACGGAGTTGAACACCACCCCCTAGACTCAGGAACAACTAGCATGTATGTGCGAGGGGAACTTTTACTTTTATACTATTTTGGGTAGCACCATATAAGGAATTTGGCATAACTTCTTCTATATCACAGCCTGAGAATTTCATGGTAGCTTCCTACTGTATTAACTTTATATTGTGGCTTCTATAATGTACCATGTGGCATTAATCAGGTCTTCATCTGAAACCCATACTAGCCGACAATTCTTCTCATATTAACATTCAAAGTCCTACAAGGCATGGGTCCGGGGTATTTACGAGAACGACTCCTGCTGGCATCAAATACCAACCGCCCTGTACGAGCGCACAGATGGGGGCTCCTCGGGTGCCGTCTGCGACCCAGTGTCGCTTGGTGGTGACCCAGGGCAGGGCCTATTCTGTGGCAGCTCCCACTTTATGGAACCAGCTTCCCCTGGGGCTCCGGTCGGCCCCTGATCTCCGCACCTTCCACCATGATCTAAAGACCTGGTTATTTGCATAGTCTCGGCTGTGCTGACCTCCTGGGGGGGGGGATGATGTTTGTTTTAACCGTGGGGTTTTAATTCGGATTTGACTTGTTTGGTTTAATATGGTTTTAGGTAAATAATTTATTGTGTGATTTTAGTTGTGAGCTGCCCTGAGTCCTTTTGGAGAGGGGGTGGCATACAAGTCAAATAAATAAACAAACAAATAAATAAATAAATAAATAAATAAATAAATAAATAAATAAATGACATATGAATATGTGTAGCTGGCAGTCCATGGAGAAAGAAGTCCTAAAAATGGACTTACAGAAGTTTAGCCATATTTGGGGGAAAAAGAAGAGTGAACTCAGGATTCATTGCTAATCAGGCATAAATCCCATCAATCAAACAATACATACTGATGGAAGATGGAAGATTGGAGACAGAGGCAAAAAAAAACCTTGGAAAATAATTTGAACAATTTCTTCTAATAGCTTGAAAGCTATTACTAATATTGGTACTTAGATGAAGGAATAAAATGATGCAGAGACTCTATAGCAGGATTTACCAAAATGTGAAGTATGGGAAAGTACAAACAGAGTCCAGGGGATGTGTGAAAAATCTTTTAATCATATTGTTACAATAAATAACTCCCCCCAAAGTTCCATTGTGTTAGTTTCATTATTCATTTGTGTTCATTTTGGTATTTGGGCTTACATTAAAGGGAAGTATGGTAGCAAAACATTTATGGATCCATGATGTATAATAAGAGGCATTTTAGCAAGAGCACTTAGCACTTACTTATATACCATTTCATAGTGCTTTACAACCCTCTCTAACTTGTTTACAGAGTCAGCATATTCTAACCCTAACCCTAACCCTAACCCTAACCCTAACCCTAACCCCAACAATCTGGGTCCTCATTTTACTGAACTTGGAAGGATGGAAGGCTGACTCAACCTTGAGCAAATGAGCATCAAACTGCTGGCAGTGGCCAGAGTCAGCCTGCAATACTGCATTGTAACCACTGCACCACCAAGGCTCCTATTTTGATACCATTTCCGGTAAAGACCAATCACATAATAAAGAAAATCCCAGCAGCCCTTGAGGATTCTAGCTAGGACTATAGCTGCTGGTCTGATAGAAACTGGTTCTGATAGAAGGTAATACAAACTATTAAACCAGCATCAAAGAAGCATTAATGCAACACCATCTACCTCACAAACATTTATTTGATTGTGAAAGATGCTGTTAGTCCTGCATCATTTTTTTTTCCTATACACTTTCAGGTGAGACAAGCTTTCAATCATTGGTGAGTTCTAACTTTCCCTCAATTAAAGTAATCCCAAAGTTGCTTTCCCAAAAAGCAACTAGGCTTTGTTTTTTTTCTTTTCTTTGAAAACATTTTGCTTCTCATCTAAGAAGATTCTTCAGTTCTGTACTTCTTAGAGAACTGAAGAAGTTTCTTGGATGAGAAGGGAAATGTTTTCAAAGAAAAAAACACAAAGAAAGTCTAGTTGCCTTTTGGGAAGCACCTTTGGGACAAGCATGACCTGAATGGTTGAGAATCTTTGTATTAAAGTAGAGTATTTCTCTTCAGGAGAAACTTAGTTCTGAATTATACACAACTCTTTATGATATCTACTCAAAACCTTCTAAGGGTTCTGCTTTTAACACTTTAAGATTATTGTTGAATCTTTTTGAAATGAAAAGTCCAATGCTGCCATTGGATGCTTCAATAAATTATGAACAGAAGTTAAAAATATACTGATTGAATACTGGGGACAAAGGAAAAGACTTCAAAAAGCACCTGAATAACTTCTCATAATAGCTTAGAAGTTGTTACCACTATTGGTAGGTAACTACTATTGTCTGTTGATGAAGTTCTTGCTTAGAAAGCAATAGCATTTAAACTTATATATCACTTCACAATGCTTTACAGCCCTCTCTAACTGGTTTTCAAAGCTAGCATATTGCCCCCAGCAGTTTGGGTCCTCATTTTTACTGACCTCAGAGGGATGAAAGGTGGAGTCAGTCTTCAGGTCGTCAGCATCGAACTCCTGACTGTGGACAGAGTCAGCCTGCAATGCTGCATTGGAAGGAAGGAAGGAAGGAAGGAAGGAAGGAAGGAAGGAAGGAAGGAAGGAAGGAAGGAAGGAAGGAAGGAAGGGCAATAGTACTTAGACTTACACACCATTTCATAGTGCTTTACAGCCCTCTCTATTTACAGAGTCAGCACATTGGCCACAACATTCTGGGTCCTCATTTTGTCAACCTTGGAAGGATGGAAGGCTGAGCCAACCTTGAGCTGGTCAGGATTGAACTCCCATCAGTGAGCAGTGAGTTAGCCTGCAATACTGCATTCTAACCATTATTCCACCATGGCTTGTAATTGATTTTTGCCAATCTCAGAAGGATGGAAGGCTGACTCAACCTTGAGCTGATGAGACTCAAACTACCGAAATGCTGGCAATCGGCAGTCAGCAGAATTAGCCTACTGCACCATCACGGCTCACTCTAACTCACACAAAAATCCCTTAATGTCTACTTTTCCCATATATAGTAAATTGCAGAACTGGAGGGGGGGGAATCTCCCTAAAGTCAGATCTTTAGTCACACCAGCCTTAGTTAATTTAAGTGGTTAATTTGCAACCTAACTGACTTTGGGATTAGAGTCTAGGGTCTTGAAACTATGAAGCATTTAAATACATCTGCAGTTTTCACTCCAGGTGAATTTCATCTTGTGGGAATCCCACACTGTAGGCCTGCATAAATATTTGAAGGGTGTCATTTGATAAAGATTTAATTGAATCATCCTACCAAAACAGATTCATTTTTCAAAGCAGGGATCAGATGGTTGTCAAGCCTAGCCCCCCACCTCCTAATCCAAGCCTTTCAACCTGTCCACAAGTGTGATCATGTTTGATTGCTAACATTAAAGTTTTATTTTGCAGGAAATTTTAGACAAACAAAGGTTGGTTGGTTAGATTTCTTTTGGGAGGGAGTAATTCTGGAATGAATACAAACATCCCATGAACAGAGACACTCAAACATAGAACTTCTGGATTAGAATCCCCCTTTTAGAATTCATTAGAATGACCAATGTTCTCCTGGAGTTGTTTTTTCAATATCTATGGAGATTCCCCGTCATGGTTGTCTCAAAGGTATCTTTTCAAGAGGCAACTGGACTTTCTTGTTTTTTTTTTCACTGAAGACATTTCACTTCTCATCCAAGATGTTTCTTCAGTTCTGACTGAATGGTAGGGAATGGAAAGATTTATGTTCCTTGCAGTCATCTGGTCATTAGCACTCTTTCTAAGAGAGATTGAGGCCACTTGCAGGCCATCTACATTAAAATTGAATAGAGGGATATGACACCACTTATTACCACCATTTTTTTTTACAAAATAGCAGTTCAAAAAAGGTTCCACACTACTCCTTAGGGCAGAGATAAACCTCCAAGAAGCCTCAATGATTCTCAGAAAGAATGCTAACCATTCAATCAGAACTGAAGAAGTTTCTTGTTTTTTCAATGTTTTTTTTCCCTGTATATGTCACTATTGTTTCAACTTAATCATAAATTGAAGCAGAAACATTTCAAATGAGTTACAAAACTTCTATCCACACCTGCCTTAAGATACTTCCTTTGTTAAATAAAAACTTCAATAACACTTGGAAATATGTGAACTGTCAAAAATATCCCAAGAGAAGGCAACAGCAAACCTTTATGTTACTAGACATCTGCATGGTGATGTCCATGAAGTCACTAAGAGTCAAGGGTGCTTGAAAGAGATTCTATTTTTAAAATCATCCCAACAAAAGGCAATGGCAAGCCAGTTCTGCACTGTTCTCAAGAAAAGTAGAAATATTTGTTCTCCAGGATCTGAATTTGACTTAAGGGAGAGGAAACAAGATCAACCTCTTCCATGGGTGAACTTGCATTATTACTGCATATGTTCCAATCCAGCAGTTCATTCTTGATAGAATGGAATGGAGTGGAGTGGAGTGGAGAATAGAATAGAGTAGAGTAGAATAGAATAGAATAGAATAGAATAGAATAGAATAGAATAGAATAGAATAGAATCTGGAAGGGACCTTGGAGATCTTCTAGTCCAGCCCCCTGATCTGACAGGAGACCCCATACCATTTCAGACAAGTGATCTGTTCTTAAAACCCCCCAGTGATGGAGCGACCACAATTTCTGAAAGCAAGCTGTTCCACTGGTTAATTATCACTATTAGGAAGTTTCTCCTTATTTCCAGGTTGCTTCTCTCCTGTATTAGTTTCCATCCATTGTTTCTTGCCTTGATTTCTATATTCCCTTTCCTTTTCTTTGCCCACCTTTCTCATCCTAATTTTTATTGCACTCTAGTCTTGTGAAATGAATGGAGGGACACACTAGTCTCCACCCCTCATGTACTCACTGCTTTAAGTTTCCTTTCATCATGAGCTAGATAATCAGCTATTTCTTCATATGGTAATGCATGGAAAGGATTGTCTACAAGCACCTTGTGCATTTACTTACTATTTGATGCTGCAGCTCAGCCCTTATCCCAGCCAGTACAGGCTGATAGGTAACATCTGAAGAATGATGGGACTAAACTCTTGACTGAACTCACCTTATTCTGGAGATTTCTTAACAGAAGAACAAAGTAGGAAGGGACTTGGAGGCCCTCTAGTTTCCATCTCAAGCCAGAAACCTTACATCATTTCAAACAAATGGGGTTCAATCTTTGTTTGAAAACCTCCAGTTATGAAGCACCCACAACTTCTGGAGGCAAATTGATCCACTGATTAATTGCTCTTCCCGGAATCCACTCTTGCTGTTTTTTTTCCTTCTAAGAACGTACAGTCCTAGGTATTATTTTTCAGTTAGAAAACACAGAGATCTAAATAACAGGCCTAGGCAATGCATCAGATTGGTGGTGGCAGCGCAGTGGTTAGAATGCAGTATTGCAGGTTACTTCTGCTGACCTCCAGCTGCCAACAATTTGGCAGTTCGAATCTCACCAGGCTCAAGGTTGATTCAGCCTTCCATCCTTCCAAGTTGGGTAAAATGAGGACCCAGATTATTGGGGGGCAATAAATCACTTAGAGAGGGCTGCAAAGCACTGTGAAGCAGTATATAAGTCTAAGTACTATTTCTATTTGTTCAGGAATAGTTGCTTCAGAACACACAGAAATGATAGGAAAGGTGCTTTTTTCAAGAGGCAGTTGGGCTTCAGCTCTGAAGAAGCTTTTTGGATGAGAAGTGAAACATCTTCAAAGAAAAACAAGAAAGTCCAGTTGCCTCTTGGAAAAAAATAAACACCTTTGGGACAACCATGATCTGGATGACTGAGAATATCCATAGATGATAGGAAGCACAAATCAATCACTTTCTGAAATCCCAGTTGACTATAAAGATATCCAACGGGGAAAAAAATCATGTCCATGCTCACAAGGCATCCTTTAGTTGATCAGGACAATTTCCAAGCACTGCCATTTTCATCTAAATAAAAGATTTTTTGCTGAATAGTTTACTGTGCATCAGATTCACCCAAGTCCTCTGAAGATTTAAGGTTTTTATGATACTGATTTAAGCTCTCTGGTTTCTCGATAACAAGGTTACATTTACCACTCCCCTGTGAGGAATAATAAAAAAAAGGAAAAGTCAATGGTTGAAGGCCTCCTTGAATCTGCACCTCCACAATATGTCATTCATTGCAACTCACTTATCAAAACTCATTCCCACTTGACACCACAAAGTGTCGGTGTACCTCTCCAGTGTCTGCATCTGAGGTTGATTTGTTTACTCTGACTTTTAAAGTGACATTAGCTAATTACTACACTCCACAGGATATATTTCATTTTAACTTTCATGTCATTGTAAAACACCATGAGCTCCCTCACGTAAGTGAGTTTCAGACTCTGAAAATAGTTAGAAGTTGGCCACCTGTTCCAGGCACTGTCCTTATGCATATAAATTAGTCCAACTGGACCTGAAACTCATTAACTTTGCTTTAAGTTCATATCAATTTGTTACTATATTTTACAAGATCAGCTACAAATCATTGTCTTGATTTGGATATTAATTGCCAACTCTTAGTGCCATCCTTCCATCCCCATTTACATTGAATTCCGTTCAGTATCAAAACTATGGTGAAAGGATATAGGAGAAGGGTTGATAGAACCTAAGGTGGAATCAAAAGAGGAATCAGCTTAGAATCTTTACATAGCCACAAAGGGATTAAGTCCAACTGCTCTTAAATTCCATTGGCCCTTATCTAACACAAAGGTAGTGCTAGATTCCTATTAGTTGATGCATGCAGTAGCATGATCAGCAATAAATTATTTTAATTGAATGGTCATAGTCTTTTGTACCTGATAGAAATTTAAACAACATGCTGCTTTTCAGTTTCAGGTTCCTTGACAATGGACTGCCTTTTCATTCTATTTTCAGTACTCCTTTGTGAATAGTCTTTTGGACATACATGAAGGTTGCAAGATTTCACCAAAAAACAGAGAAATGACCACATGGCTGGCAACGTTGTTGGCACTTGTTCAATTTATCCTACTACTTCCAAGGTTTGTCTTGTCCTCCCAGCATGAGAAAAAATCTAGAAAGTTTTGCATAAGGGATCTCTTTTGCAATCAAACTTGGTACAAGACTCAAGGAACTTATGCAAGAAATGAAAGGTTGTATTCAGAATTTCTTCCCATATTTTTCCATTACGTCAGCTGACAATGGAGCTTATGTTGCGAGCACAGACTCATACAATACAAATGTTTACATGACTGATATATTAAATGGAATATTATAATATTTTATTCTGGAAAGGGAAGGGAAGGGAAAGGAAAGGGAAGGGAATGGGAAGGGAAAGGAAAGGAAAGGAAAGGAAAGGAAAGGAAAGGAAAGGAAAGGAAAGGAAAGGAAAGGAAAGGAAAGGAAAGGAAAGGAAAGGAAAGGAATGGGAATGGGAATGGGAATGGAAGGAAAGGAAAGGAAAGGAAAGAGAATGGGAATGGGAAGGAAAGGAAAGGAAAGGAAAGGAATGGAATGGAATGGAATGGAAGGAAAGGAAAGGAAAGGAAAGGAAAGGAAAGGAAAGGAAAGGAAAGGAAAGGAAAGGGAGAGGAAGAAGGAGAGGAAAAGGAAAGGAAGGGAATATTGTTTCAATATTATTTTCTGTAGGTGCTGAGTGGTGTACTGTTTTGCCATTTTCAGTATAAACCTTCCCTTCAATATAAATATATATAACTGATCTGGCTAAGGGTGTGAAATGCATAAAATCAATGTGTTAATGTTGTCCATTAAGGAATGGACAACATCCTTTGCTATAATATGTTGCTTCAGGCTATAAAAAATAATTTATACAGAACATTCACAAGTCATTGGCAGTCTTTAATGGAAAAATGTCTGTGGAGATACTCAGTCATCCAGGTCATAGTTGTCTCAAAGGTGCTGTTTTTTCCCTTCAAAAAGCAACTGGACTGGGTTTTTTTTCCTTGAGGAAGAAGAAGAAAACATTTTGCTTCTCATTTAAGAAGCTTCATCAGTTCTGATGATGGCGGGATGGAAGGATAGATTTCCATCTTTAATGGAAACTAACCAGTCTGATGCAACCCTTTTTACTTACCTATTGAATTTAAAAGTTCTTTCTTTTTCACATTTTGAAAAGCATAATATATATTTCCCAGAATATAATATTTCATGTTTAATAACTACTACTTGAGATACAAGTATTTATAACTGTATTTTAAGACATAGGAAGGTACAAGAGGTTCCTGGATCCTACTTTTTATAATCTTTGGACCCCTCACCCCAGCCATGTTTTCTGTACACTAATGCATTTCTCTGCCATCCTGAGATAAGAAACAGGTGAAAACATATTATTGACTAAAGTATATTACCAACTAAACAGATCCATCCAATTAAAACCTCTTTCTTTCTAAATCTGCTCTTCCCTACATATGTTTTTCAGTTCTCCATGTTCAAAAAGATTGAGTGTGACCTTTGATCAGAATAAAGTTGCCCACCCCTCCTTTATGAGGCAACAGGAAATCACAAGCAATGTGATGACAACTCTGATCACAAAGACTATGGAATGAGCACAAATTTATCATGTGCACACTCCAAGACAAATTAAAGTGAAATGAATAAGCTAATGAGGAACAAAGCCAATTCCCATCATATGATCTTGAGCACATACCCAACATTTTTCAAGGAAAATATCAGAAATCGCTTTGAAGTTCTGAATTTCTTTGATGGGGTACCAGAGGAACTGTGGAATAAAATCAAACAAATTGTTAAGGATGAATGTGAAAAGAGACTGCCAAAGACCCAGAAAGCAAATGGGACATCAGTAGAAATTGCCAAGAAGAAAAGGGAAGCCAAAGGCAAATGAAATCTCTTTCCAAAATGAGAGTCCATGTTCAATTTCATTCATTCATTCATTCATTCATTCATTCATTCATTCATTCGTCAAGCAAGTATTAGACAACAGGTATAAGTATAAACCTGGTTATGAATACATGAATTACAGTGAATTACAATTACAATTAATTACAATTACAATTACAGTGGAGAGAGAGAGATGATAGATAGATAGATAGATAGATAGATAGATAGATAGATAGATAGACAGACAGACAGACAGACAGACAGACAGACAGACAGACAGACAGACACAGATGGTTAGGTAGATTCTTAGATACATACAAAGAAAGACAGAGAGGGACAGAGAGTGAGAGAGAAAGAGAAACAGACAGGCGGATAGACAGGTAGGTAGGTAGATAGGTATAAAGAGAGGCAGAGAGGGATACCCACAGAGAGAGAAAGAGATGATAGATAGTTAGATAAATAGATACAAAGAGAGAAGAGACAGATGGAGAGGGAGAGAGAACAGACTTTTAAAAGATGCTGAAAAATGGTATTCCTTTTAATGTCAACACCTATGACCATGATGATAGATAAACTCAGCAAGGAGCTTCAGAATGTACAAGAAGTAGCATTTAAAAAACAAACAAACATGTAGACAATGAAGATGGACACAGATATGGACAAACAAGGAAAATCTCCTCTCCTCAAATTCCAAACAAATTAGTTTGTTAAAAGGCACCATTGGACACATAGTAAATGATTCCAAGAAGATCAAACAAAGATGGAAGGAATGTGCTGAAGTTCTGTATGGTATAAACATCCCTGGTACCTTAAAAGATATTCCCTACTTCTTAGAATCTCGAGTAATAAAAAATGAAATTAGATCAGCATTCTGGTCAGAAGGGTACAACATCTCATTGAATATCTACAGAAATATGACAGGCAAAGAAGAAAGATCAGAGCCTGCTATGGAAAGGAAGATGACAGATGTTCATGCTAGTTAAAAAAACCTCTGAGGAATATAATACATTATTGCTGATGCTAACTCAATAACTGAGAAAACCAAAGAAAGGTATTTTGTGGGACCGCGTGCAAAGGAGAGGCAGGACACAGCAGTACCAGTAGAACACTTTATTTCAGCACTGAAGCAACAAAAACCACTCAGCTGCGGCAGGCACCAGCGTTTTAAAGCCGGAGCTATGCAAAGCTTCAGCCACCGATGGGGCTTCAATTTTCCCACCGGTGGCTGAACCAATGAGTGGAGTCTGCTGTCAGACTCCACTCATTGACCATATAAGGCCATACAGAACACCAGGTAAATATGTATAAAGGTAAATTTGAGGGAAAAACCATGGGAAACCACAGCCAGGGGAATGATTGGAAGCTGAGTTGTCATGGAGCTGTCCAAATGAAGTCATAGACACTGACAGAAATGTAGTTTTTTTAAAAAAAATATCAATAAATATATTTAACAGTCAAACTTAAAGCAATCTTTGTCATCATCCAGAAAGAAAGGGAAAAAAAAGGAACTCAGGAACGTCATGAGGTAAAATTGTACAGTATACAGAAGACACCGAAGAAAAAGGAGGGAAGAAAGGGAAACACCCCTTTTACACCTACAGCAACTAAACACAGCCCAGATTGTCTCATGCATGAGTCAGCACTCTCTAACTCAGAGGTCTTCAAACTTGACAGCTTTAAGACTTGTGGACTTCAACTCCCGCAATTCCTCCTCCAGTCATGTTAGCTCAGGAATTCTGGGAGTTGAAGTCCACAAGTCTTAAACTTGCCAAGTTTGAAGACCCTTGCTCTAACTAATCAACTACTATTATGTATTCTGGCCTACTGTACACTTCAATATCCTAAATTCAATATCCAAACATTAGTCCACTACAGGAATGGCAAATGTCTAGAAGGGACTCTCTTTAGTTTCTTGGGCTGTAAATCAATTGGTGGGGTGGGGGGAGAGAAAGGTACTTTCAGACTTGCATGATTCTGTTAATATAGCCTTAGAATAAAGTGGGATTAGTTCATCTGGACTTGCCTGGACTTGCAATGACCTTAGGAAAATGAAAATCCCACAACCTCCTGTTGTCTTCATGTAAAATCTATATAGAGACAAAAAAAGTCCTAGTCAACAAATGAATGAGAAACGACAATATTCTCCCTTCCTCCTTATTTAATCTATATGCTAAATATATATTCAGGGAGGCTGGGTTGGAGGAAGATGAACAAGGTTTTAAGATTGGTGGCAGAAATATCAAATACCCATACTTTACCATACGATACCATAGTCTTTTGAGACTGAAGGTTGCCAACAACAATACTTCGCTGGTGACACCATTCTGATGGATGGAAATGAAATTGATCGGCCAGCTCTAATAGAGAAAGTCAAGATGTATGAATGGGGTTACAATTAAATATCAGGAAGACCAAACTAATCACAACAGATCAGCCAAATTTAGAACTTCCAACGGAGATAGCAATAGCACTTACTTATATACTGCTTTATAGAGCTTTACAGCCCTCTCTAAGCAGTGTACAGAGTCAACCTTTTGCCCCCAACAATCTGGGTCCTCATTTTACCCAACTTGGAAGGATGGAAGGCTGAGTCAACCTTGAGCCTGGTGGGATTTGAATTGCCAAATTGCAGCCAACCGGCAGTCAGCAGAAGTAGCCTGCAGTACTGCATTCTAACTACTGCACCTCTGAGGTTCATTTACTGAATGAGATACTGAAGAGGTGGAGAGTTTCAGCTATTTGGAATTGATAAACAACTGTAAGAGAATCTGCAGTCCATAAATATGCTTCAGACTAGCACTTCATAGAATAGCGATGAAAGAAGGCCTTGGAAAAGATATTCAAATGACAGGACTTGTCTATACCTACAAATCATGGTTTCCCTGTGAAACCATAAAAGGAAAGATCGATGGCATGCAAGTTGGATGGATGGATGGATGGATGGATGGATGGATGGATGGATAGATAGATGATGGATGGATGGATGGATAGATAGATAGATAGATAGATAGATAGATAGATAGATAGATATTCAGTAAGTAGGAGAGAAAAAGAACTATCACTTTGGTGAACTTTGGTGCTCAACTTTAGTGCTAGTGAAGATTCTTGAGAAAAACATGGATAGCGAAGAGAACAAATAAATCCCAGAACAACTGAATCCAGAATTCTCATTCCCAGCATAAATAATAAGGATTAAATTTGCAAAGATCTCTTGAGAAATCCATAGAACTGGGGGGAAATGGAAGAAAAGTGTAGAAGAGGATAATTAGAAACAAGTAGGGTGGACTTAGTTAGGGTGCTGATGGATACACCATTCAAAGACCAAATGAACGAGGTCTCAAACAGATCATCCTGGAAAAAAATCTATGTGGTAATGTAGAGTCAACACTGTTTTTGTTGAAACATAATCAATCACCAATGGGCAATGATATGCTTTCTATTAAATGATCACTACTGTAACATTTCCTGAAAAGAGATCGCATTTTATGCCACAACATTAGCTATTACTAGCTGCTGCATCTGAATGCAAACTATGTAGCCTTATTTTCCGTTACGCTGCATGCTTTGTATTTTAACTGTGTTTTGTGGTCTATGGCTGTACATAAATGAATATATCCACTTTAATTAGGAGGAAAAGAGGATTTTCTCCCACTGTAAATCCAATTTCTTTTCTATTATTTATTTTGATATATTTGAAATATTTTAATCCTGCTTTAGTGCCAAAAGAATTCTGCCTTTAAACACTGTGTGGGTGAACAATACAAGATAGTACAAAATTATTATAAAGTATTTAACTATTGACACCTAGCTTTTTTAGATTAGGTAAACCAACTAAGTGTTTCTAAGTGCTATTGATGTACTGCAATATATTTCTCCCTGAGTGCAAGCAAGTGGTCCCAGGTCAGACTGATAGAAGAAAGACATATTGAACAGCTGAAGTCAAGAGCTGGCAGGATTTGGACATCTCCAGAGGAATGATTGGGAAATACCTGGATAAAACACTTTGTCTGAAAGATTTAGACTTGCCAATGACCTCTCCTCTTAGCAACTTGTAACCAAGATTCTTCCTTGAACATCTGGCGAAGCTTTTTCTTGAATCCCCATCTTTGTAATAGCAACTACTGACTTCTTCAAATATACTCCTTGGTTCAGGCACCGCATCCAAAAAACCCTGAGTGCAAATAATGGGTTGTGCTATCCAAATGAGGTAATTAATTTCAGTTTTTATATTAGAATAACTACAGCAATTATGTTGAAGTGATTTACAGCAATTATAGGAATCAAACAGAACAGTTAGAGGATGCTCTGGACTGGAGACCTCCCAAACAGGTTGAAGAAGATGAACGAGAGGTCTCAAATTTTCCTACCAAGATAACTTTTATTTAACGTTCTTTTCAAGATCTCAGTTCAGAACATCGCCTTACAAGGGAGGCTGTCCTCTGATTCTGCAGAGTGCTTCCTGCCAAGTATAGGTGGAGACTTTGCTAGCTGAATTCCAAGGGTTGGGGGCAATTAGAGAGCTCTTGAGCTTCAACTTATGCCATTTCCTTTCCTGGTGCAATAAATAAATCACAACTCACATCGTACCTCTTTAACTGAGCCATCTCTTTAGTCAGTTATCTTCCTCTGCTTCCTCTTTGCTGAAATGTGACTTTAATCTCCAGTAAATATTTTGAGTACCCCAGACTCAGTCATACTGTTCCCTCCCAGAAAACAGGAATGTGTCCCCAGTGTATGTGTTTTGTTTGGCATTGCTCATAAACTGACGAAGCACACTGCTGTCAAGTTGTCAAGATCAGAGGCAGCTTCAGGGAACTTACCAAAGGGAGGGAAATTAACAAAGCCGATGTGAAATTAACATGCTCTTTGACAAGCTAACAAGCTCATTACATTATCTGAGTAATAACTGGCATATAGTAAAGGACCATGGCTCCCGAAAACAGTTCAGCAACCTGTGGAGAGTGATGTGCACTCACAGATCACAGCAGGAAACCTAGTTACAGCTGAACAATTAAGGCCAAGTTGTTTGCAACTTCATGCTTTGTATCTTCAAACTCTGGGAATCATGGTTCTGCTTTCTTCAATTTCTAGTTACAGACACCTTTAGACAGCGAAGACAACATACCTGATAGTTTTCACAGGTGCTTTCTTCTAGCATCTGAGAAAGGACTCCTTGAAAATCACTTCAGGTCAAATTCTTAAGCATTTCCTGGATTTATTTGACAATCCCTGACATGGGGATTGTTCATTTGTTTGTTTACTTTTAAAGCAGAAATGAATTGCCTTTGTTGTGTTCTAGGATTTTTTCTCCCAGCATCCCTGTTTCTGGGATATTTAGGATTTATATTTTGTATGTTTCTGTTTTTAATCCAGAAATGGATTACATTAATTTATTGATTTAATTAAATCAGTTAAACTGATTTATTGTTCATATCTAAATACAAGAATTTGGTCAACTAATTGTCAGCACTAAATTGACTTTAGATAAGAGTTAATGGAATTAAAGAGGGGTTGGAATTAGACTAATTGTGGGAATGAAACGATTCCAGGGTAATCCCTCTCTTGATTCCACCTGCATCTTCTCTTATATCTGGGGAGTATATGCTGCTCAGAGTATGTTTTGATTGGAACATCATGTAAGGCCAGTATGTAAGTTCATATTGCAAGTAAAATTCTGGATCAACTCACTTTTCCATCAGGAAGATCAAATTTCTCAGCAGCCATAAATATAGCTTTCTGTTCCTTTACCCAGTTGAGTTGCCTGGTCTTACACCTGTTTTTCTAGCTTGGTGTTTCTATGTTTGGCAAACAAATATGGATAATCTGATATAAACTGGCAGAGATTTGCTATGAAAACATGGGAACCTGTAACTAGGAGGAGTCAGAAATAGAGGAAACATGATTTGGTGGCTTTAAGATAAATAGAAAGAAACAGCAGTAAAAAGATCCCAGGAAGAGATCTCAAAGGAGAAGACAGCAAGAGAATTAGGACCAGGAACTTCTACAAGAAAATGGGAATGGTCTGGAGGAACTAATAGGAAAATAGTGACTTGTGTGAATATGTGTAGTAGTTTCAACCTGTAGTACCCTTTGAGCAGGCTTCCCAACTGTTGGAAGACAGACAAAAAGATTGTGATTTGTGAGCCAACCTCACCTCCAAGTTCAATAGCTTGCTATGTTTTAAAGTTTCATCATACTTGTGTGTTACTAGTCCTGTCACAGTAGACAATTCCCTACAGATATGAAGAAAAATATATATACTATTCACAACTGATGGTCAGCACCATTGATTGATTGATTTAAATTAGTATGACTGCCCATTCCAAAAGATTCTTATTAGATGCCCAGGACAGAGGGAAATGACCATGAATAGTTTCCCAGAGTGGCTAAAATTTGATCGCACACTTGATGAAATTAAAGTCTGTTAGAAGCTGGAACATCTCTGAGGCAAGACGGTTTTCACACAGGACCAGCCCTTATAGCAGAAGCTATATAAGAATGTAAGGTAAAGAATCTCAAACTAACTCCTGATATTTTTTCAGGATATGTCTCTTCCTCTGCCAATTTGGAAGTGATTTATCATTATCTTCTTCTAGGGCTTTTTCCTGTTATCTGGTCTCAGCTATGATATTTCATATTGTTGTCCTCTCCAGAATTAACTAGGCCCAACCTTGCTTAGCTTTCTGATATCAGTCAAGGTCAGAAAAATGTTGCCAATTAAATGCTCAGGAATATAATATAGACTAGTTCAAAATATCATGAAGTCACCAGGCTAACTCAAAGAAGGTTAGAGAGCTTCCACCTAGTTTATCATCTTATCAACTAGATGCCACTGGGATTTCCCTGACTCTCTTTAGATCTACCTTCTCATTATTTTTTCTGAATCAGAACTTCAATTAATCCTACCATAAATCACCACCATAGAAAAGCACTGGGGTTTTAAAATGATGTGGGCAGCATTCTAAAAACAGAGAAGAAATTGATGAGGGCAGCAATTTGATCTAGCTAAAACACCTGAATGAAACAACAGGGATTCAGCCTAGAAAGACTTTGGTTATTAGTAAATTAAATTAGGTCTGATAGGAAGGTTGCAGGGCATGTAAACACCTTTTGCATACCCACTCACCATATTCACATATGGAGACACAAGGACACACAATTATGCATACTTTTTAAATCAGGTATCCATGGAATTGTGGGACCTTTCTAAACCAAGGCAGTAGAAAACAGCTTCAAATTGCAGCCAAGAAAACTATCTGGATTTTTATTTATTTATTTATTTATTTATTAGATTTATATCCCGCCTCACTTCCCCAAAGGGAACTCAAGCGCATACAACAAGATAAAAAAAACCATTTCTGTACAATATAAAAGCAAGAAACTCATTCATACCAATCCAAAACATACATGGGGGAAGAGCAAGGTCTCAATGCCATGCCCTCCGACAAAGCCAGGTCTTAACGGCTTTGTGGAAGGCAAGTAGATTTGGGATGGTTCTAATCTCGCGGGGAGCATATTCCAGAGGGACGGTGCCACTACAGAGAAGGCCCTAGCCCATGGACCCACCAGCTGACATTGCCTGGCCGACGGTATCCGGAGTAAGCCCTCCCTGTGAGATATAACTGGGCGCTGGGAGGCATAAGGTCGCAGAAGGC
This sequence comes from Naja naja, assembly GCA_009733165.1. Lineage (NCBI taxonomy): Eukaryota > Metazoa > Chordata > Lepidosauria > Squamata > Elapidae > Naja > Naja naja. The sequence continues at coordinate 48,245,551 of CM019153.1, read as the reverse complement.
GGTCTCGCAGGTATCCTGCTCCTAAGCCATGAAGGGCTTTAAAAGTTGTCACTAGCACCTTGAATTGCATTTGTCTGTGTAATTATAAAAATATCAAGTAGTTTCACAGGAAAGATCACAAGAATTGGTTCTGAAGACATGTGGGTCAAAGTTGGCCTTCCAGTTTGCCCACAATATAAAATGTGCAGGCAATCCATCCAAAGAGTGTAGATGTTAAGATATTACATTAGTGTTTGGAAATCACTTTCATATCCATTGTCAGCCTGCACTGTTCCCACCTTCTCTCAACTCTCTCTGTGCTCAAGGATCAGGAGAGGGTGGCCCTTCCTTATCGCCTGAGCACATGTTCACTACTTAGCCTCTCTTGGTCATTTTGCCCCCATTTCGCCCTGCCTACAAGTTGTCCCAATCCTGAAAGGCCCTGGCCTGACTCAGCCTGCTCCTCCCCATTTTCCTCTGAAGCCAACGAAGCTGCCCCCTCGATCTCTGTCCGCTCCAGCTCCGGCTTGTCTTCCTCCACAGATTCAGGCTCCGACAAGGGCATGACAAATTGTTTTTCCAAAATGCAACTGGACTTTCTTGGATTGCTTTTTTTTTTTTTTTCAAAAATGTTTTGCTTCTCATCCAAGAAGCTTCTTTGATTCTTCAACTTCTCTGGAACTGTTTCAAAGAAAAACAACCAAGAAAGTTCCGGTTGCCTTTCAGAAAAGCACCTTTGGGACATCAATGGCTGACAGTGGATGTGAAAGGGATCTCCAAATCCTAGTGTAACACCTTAACAACTACGCTATTTGGATGGATGGATGCACAGCTTATATTGTGGGCCAACTGGAAGGCCAAGAACTAACCCTCATGTTCTCAGCTCTTGTGTTTTTGAAGAAACGATCCCATCTTTCTATAATTACACAGACAGTCCAGGTGGTTTGACCTGGATGATTGAGAATCTCCTTAAATTCTCTGCCATAGAGCTCGCTGACTTTGTGAAAATCATTCTCTCAGCTCAATCTACCTTATGAGAATGTTATTGTCGGGAAAATTGGAGATGGATTAAATGTCCATCATCTTGAGCTACTGCTGGCGAAAGGCAGGATATAAATATTACAAGTAAATAAAACCAACCTCAGCAGAGTACTTGACTATTACCCTCTGAAATGGAGAGGAACTCCATGACCACCTATGTTAAGAAAATGTGAGTGCTCCCAGCATAGAAATTCATAGTTGGAGATGGATTATCCAATGTAACACCGGTGGCTCTTCTAATATATTATTTAATGTGTCTGGGGACTTTAATAGGTATGCTAAATGAAGAGGGCAAGAGGAAATTATTCTCCTTTCTTAAGCACTTTTGGCATCTTCTCAGCTACTAGCTCCATATTTCATCTCACAAATGGATGGAGAATATTTAATCCCATGTGTCTGTTGCAGATCGAGCAGCATCTCCTCCGATGGTCCTTCTCCATGATCTGGCAAGAGATTTAAAAACAAAGCACACCAAAAAGACCACTGTCAATTTAATGATAATTAAAGTCACCATTGCTGGCTTTATTGTTCCCTGCTCATACATTTTTAACAACAGTTTAAACTACAGATTAACTGATTATGATTTAAATGGACTGGGTTAAGGATCTCTAAGGCTCATTATAACCAGGGGTGGGATTCAAATTTTTAAAACATTAAATTTTTAACAACCGGTTCTGTGGGCATGGCTTAGGTGGTGGCTTTGTGGTCATGTTATTGGCTGGGCGTGGCCAACTCAATATCACTCACATCGAGGCACGCATCTCCTCACCTGGCCTCTCATGACTGTGGGGAGGCTGCAACAGTCGTAAGTGTGACAAATGGTCATAAGTCACTTTTTTCAGTGCCACTGTAGCTTTGAATTGAACATTGTAACTCCACACAAGCAAAGTACCAGCAAAGGAGAGGGAAAAAACTCCAGAGATGTTCCTGAGACAGGAAGTCTAGTCCTGCTAACAATGTAATAAGGGTTAATGGAGAGGCAGTTTCTGTAAGCAACACCAGAATGTCTCCTTCCTGCCTTCTTTACAGGATTAGGCCAGTAATTTCTTCTAACAACCAGTTGTCCAAAATGCTTAGAATGTTAACAACTGGTTCCAGCGAATAGGTGCAAACTGGTGGAATCCCACCCCTGGGTTGACCCTTTCTTCTTTGTGGCAGCCCTTTAAATATTGGAACACTGCTATCAGGTCACCCCTAGTCCTTCATTTCATTAAAGTAGACATACCAAATTCCTGCAATGGTTCTTCATATGTTTTAGCCTCCAGTCCCCTAATTATATAGTACAATTGGCAACTGTTGGCTTGTACCATTGATACAAAAATCAAGTATTTTAGGTTAGGATATCATGGCACTTGTGATATCTTTCTGGCATCACCATAGCTTCCAACCCATGCCTATAAATGAATTTTTAAGTTTTGAATTTTCTAGACATTTTATGTAATAACCATTTAGCTGTTATCTCTTCCTTCTTTTAGTTGTTCATTGATCTGATGCTTTATTGGTTTTGTTTTGCAGTTAGCTGTCCTTTTTAATAGAAAGGTGAGATCGAAATCTTTAAAATAAATAGACAAATAAGCCAGACCCGTCACTAAGCACAGCAGGATTCCAACCTATTCTTTACCATTCTGGTTAATTGGCAACACCAATATTAATAGGAAAGCAGTATGGTGTTAGGAAATTAGTCAACTGAATAGAATCAGGAAACAATATAATTTAGATGTTATCCTAAAAGGAGGAAATGGTGTTGTGTCTAAGCCATTTAAGACATCATAAATAACCAGAAATGCCTGTGCAAATAGGTTAGGTGCTAATGTCTGCAATTGCCCTCTTTTAATAGTCAGCTGTTAGAAACCATGACGACAGAGAATAATCATGTCATATCAACCCATGCACATTGTGTCAGTCACATTGGCATGCAGATGATATAAAAGCAGCTTTTATGTGATGACATCATGATGTGTGTCATTCTGCTTGCTTAGTTTTTCACCCTTAAAAAATTCCATCCATCCGTATACTCTATAATGTTATTTATAATATTCAGAAGGAAACAATCTACATCAATGCCTAACATTCTGCTTAAACCAGCTGTTCATAGCAATAACACTTAGAGTTATATACCACTTCACAGTGCCTTTCAGCCCTGTCTAAGTGGTTTACAGAGTCAGCCTATTGACCCCAACAATCTGGGTCCTCATTTGATCGACCTCAGAAGGACGGAAGGCTGAGTCAACCTTGAGTTGGTCATTCTAACCACTGCGCCACTGACATAAAAGTGTTGCTGTTGTTGTTGTTGTTGTTGCTGTTGTTGTTATTGATCACAAAGTTAGCCAGATGTTCACACTACGTTTGGAATTTTTGTCTACCCATCAAGTCCTTACCAAGAACTTGGTATAGGCAAATCTGGATGTTTGATGGTGTTACAGATATTACTGTAGGATGGAAGCTGTTCCAAGTAAAGCTGCCATTTGCAATTGACTGATGGCAAATTTGTCAATGCCTATGATGTTCAAGTGGTGCTCCAGTTGTTTTGGGACAGCACCCAAGGCGCCTAATACTATTGGTGCTATGCTTGCTTGCCTTTGCCACAGTCGTTCTATTTCTATTTGTAGGTCTTTGTATTTCACTATCTTCTCCAGTTCTTTCTCTTTTATTCTGCAGTGCCTGGAGACATCATCATCATCATCATCATCATCATCATCATCATTATTATTATTATTATTATTATTATTATTATTATTATTATTATTGCCACACAGTCACCCAGTGTTCAGACTGGATCTGGCATTTTTGTCCACCTATTGAGTCCTTCCCATGGACCTGGGATAGGCAGATATGGATATTGGAAGGAAAAATAACTTTAAAGCAGGACAATTCCTCATCAGACCCTAACTTACAGCCTACTGTGTATAATGCTCCATTCAAAAATCAGAGTTTTGGAAAGGAATGATATGACTCTGAACATTTCTGATGATCAGCCCCATTTGGCTGAAATGTTGATCATTAGGTTAGCTTTTAAGGGCACATATCAAAAGTTCAGATGCAGATTAGAAAATAGCCACAATTTCAACTGAAACAACAGTAAATCCACTCCAGATCAGGATAATAAAACAAACACTGCAGCCAATCATGCAGGACTTTACTCTATGTGATCAGAGCAACCAAATCTAAATTGACATTTCAGATTTAGACTACCAAAGGCTTACTGCTGAACAGATTGGAAAATAAATTTGGAAGTTGATCAGACACCCCTCAGCTTGAAATAGAGGCTAGCACCAATGGGAATAATTTTAGTATGAGTAAAAAGCCTATATGACCTCTGGGTAATCAGGGATCAGAAGGCTCAAAACATTTCTCTATCAGAGAACTGATAGAGGAAGGAAGGAAGGAAGGAAGGAAGGAAGGAAGGAAGGAAGGAAGGTGAAAAGAAAGAGAAAGAGAAAGGAAGAAAGAGAGAAAGATGAAGGAAGGAAAGAAGGAAGGAAGGGGGAAAGGAAGGAAGGAAGGAGGAAAAGAAAGAAAGAAAGAAAGAAAGAAAGAAAGAAAGAAAGAGGAGGGAAGGAAGGAAAGTGGAAATAAAGAAAGAGGAAGGAAGGAAAGAGGGAAGGAAAGAAGGAAGGAAGGAAGAAAGAAGGAAAGAAAGAAGAAGAAGAAGGAAGGAAGGTGGAAAGAAAAAGAAAGACAGAAGGAAGGAAGGAAAGAAAGAAGGTAGGAAGGAAAGGTAATAGTGTTCATGCAGTTTGCTTAGGGGGGTCGGAGGGTGTAGCATGCAGGTCTGGTTTCTGGACAGTGGTTGCCTTTCGTCTATCGGATGGGATTGGGTTTGAGTCTGGTGAGGGAGATTGGTGGTGGTGTCATGTGCTGTTTTGGGTCTGGTGTTGGTTTTCATGGCTGGGACTTGTTTGTTGATAACTAAGCAAACTGACACATGCCATGAACACATAGCCAGACCTCAAAGTCAGAGCCAAACCAAGGCCCAGAATGTTACATCACAGCCATCCGCTCAGGATATCACATCACAGAACTCAGGAGGTTACACCACAAAACCTCAGGATGTTACAACACAGCCAACGACCCAGGAGATTACAGCACAAGATCCAGGATGTCACAACAATAGAACTCAGAGGGTCATCACACAGCCCATTACCCAGGTCATTACAACACAAAAGGCTGATAGACACACAACCAGTACCTCAGCCACACAGGTTCTTACAAAAAAGCCAACCAATCTGCAAACATCAACTCCATCGACCAATCAAGAAATAACAACACAGCCAGCCAACCCGCTTACAACAGAGCCAGCACACCACACCTCCCCACCAGTATTTATAGAGAAATGGCAGCTTTGATCACACTTTGCTGGCACAAGCACGAAGCCAAAAGCTCCAACCTGAAGATGGCGAGTGGGACCTCGTCAAAACATCGCCAAGATACTCTCAATCTTACACGGGATAAGACCCGAATACACCAAGACCTACATATATATATATAGATAGATAGATAGATATAGATATAGATATGATATAGATATAGATATAGACATAGATATAGATATAGATATGAGATATAGATATAGATATAGATATGCAGGTCTGGTTTTCGGTCTTGTCCCACCCGAATACACCAAGACCTACATATATATATATATAGATAGATAGATAGATAGATAGATATAGATATAGATATAGATATAGATATAGATATAGATATAGATATAGATATAGATATAGATATAGATATACAGAGGTCTTTTGTCAGTCTTGTCCCATGTGAATGAAATACAATAACAGCACGTTTAACAAAATCTCATCCATCATCTTCAGGCTGGTGTCTTCAGCTTCGTTCTTCTGGGAGAATTGTGTGATGGTGGCTGTTTTTCCCTTTAAACTCTAGAGTTGGCTGTGTTGTTACTTCTTGATTGGTTTGTGGAGTTGATGTATGCAGATTGGATGGCTTTTTCCTGAGACCCTGTGTGGCTGAGGTGCTGGCTGTGTGCCTCTCAGCCTTTTGTGTAAACGACCTGGGTAATGGGCTGTGTGATGACCTTCTGAGTTCTATTGTTGTGGCGTCCTGGGTGTGGTGCTGTAATCTCCTGGGTCGTTGTCTGTGTTGCAACCTCCTGATGTTTTGTGTTGTGATCTCCTGAGTTCTGTGATGTAGTATCCTGGGTGGAAGGCTGTGATGTGACATTCTGGGCCTTGGTTTGGCTCCGAGTTTGAGGTCTGGCTATGTGTTTATAGCGTGTGTCAGTTTGCTTAGTTTGGGGGTTGGAGGGGTGCAGCTGGTGTTGCAGCCATGGTCTGGTTTCTGGATGGTGGTTGCCTTTCATCTGTGGCGTGGGCTTGGGTTTGAGTCTGGTGAAGGAGATTGGTGGTGGCATCGTGTGTTATTTTGGGTCCGGTTTTGGTTGCCACGTTGCCACGAAAACCCAAAATAACGCACGATGCCACCACCAATCTCCTTCACCAGACTCAAACCCAAGCCCACGCCACAGATGAAAGGCAACCACCATCCAGAAACCAGACCATGGCTGCAACACCAGCTGCTACACCCCCCTCCAACCCCCAAACTAAGCAAACTGACACACGCTATAAACACATAGCCAGACCTCAAACTCGGAGCCAAACCAAGGCCCAGAATGTCACATCACAGCCTTCCACCCAGGATACTACATCACAGAACTCAGGAGATCACAACACAAAACATCAGGAGGTTGCAACACAGACAACGACCCAGGAGATTACAGCACCACACCCAGGACGTCACAACAATAGAACTCAGAAGGTCATCACACAGCCCATTACCCAGGTCGTTACAACACAAAAGGCTGAGAGACACACAGCCAGCACCTCAGCCACACAGGGTCTCAGGAAAAAGCCATCCAATCTGCATACATCAACTCCACAAACCAATCAAGAAGTAACAACACAGCCAACTCTAGAGTTTAAAAGGGAAAAACAGCCACGATCACACACTTCTCCCAGAAGAACGAAGCTGAAGACACCAGCCTGAAGATGATGGTTGAGATTTCGTCGAAACGTTGCCAAGGTATTCTCAATCTTACAAGGGACAAGACCCGAATACACCAAGACCTACATATATATATATATATATATATATATATATGTATGTATGTATGTATGTATGCATGCATGCATATGTATATGTATATGTATATGTATATGTATATGTATATGTATATATATTAAACATGTCTGATGATTTAGCAGGTCATTATTATTCAATTTTTAAAGAGAAAATCTTCAGGGCTCCAAGAGACAAAAACGATAACATTCTGATCGTTTGTTAGACTTCCTTCTCTTTCATTTGTTCAGCCAAAAAGAAAAAAAAAAAGTAAAGTAAACAGGAGCAAAATGCTTGATTAGTGTAAGCGTATGCAGATTAATATAAGTACCCCCAGATAGCACAAAATTGTTCATGACACTCAATGGAATTTGGCTTTCTGATTTAGGCATATGAGCAGGTGCCAGAAAGCTCTCAGTCAGAAGAAAAAACAAACAGCTTGAGATGCTAGCTTTGGCACTGCTAAACATTATTAAGAATGTTTTTCCATTTCTGACTTGCAATTTCTGTTTCTTTCTGCTACTTTTAATATCGGTGCCGTCCCTTTTGCCAGTTCAGTAAACCTTCGCATTTTGGAACTTGATTCTCGAATACATGTTTTCCCGGTTTGTCTATTTCATTAACTGAATAGTTGCATTCCTTCCCATCAGAATAGAAAAGGAAAAAAAATGCATTCTGAAAGCTAAGTAATGCAAGATGCCCTTGGTATCACAATGACTTCCATCTGTGTGGTGATGTTTTCCTTAAAGCACAATAGGTTTGTTGGTATGAACTTCACAGCAGGGTTATTGACTAACTAAGCTTACTTAAGGCACCTGGAAAAACCATAGGCTAAAATGTATCACGGTAATAAAAATGGATGGTGGATATGAAAGGCATCCCCGCTGGTTCCATTGATTTGCAACTTATCTTATTAAATGTAGAAAATGTTGGCAGAAGCATCTTTGAATAAGCAGTCGGAGTTGAGGTAGTTAAGAAGTTAGCAAATATTATTTGATTCACAAATAAAATACTGTAGATTCAATTCTTTCTGTATTTATCCTTCAAATAAAATCCTGTAGGCCTGCTTTCCTTATTCCTTCTTCCTTCTTCCTTCCTTCCTTTCCTTTTTTTTCCTTTCTGACTTTTTTTCTTTAACTCTCTCTTTCTCAATGATGACCCTTCCTTCCTTCCTTCCTTCCTTCCCTCCCTCCTTCCTTCCTTCATTTCTTTTCCTTCCTGAATTTTTCCTTTCTTTCTTTTCTTTCTGACTTTCTTCTGTAACTCTTTCTCAATGGTGACCCTTCCTTCCTTCCTTTCTCCCTCCCTCCCTCCCTCCCTCCCTTCCTTCCTTCCTTCCTTCCTTTTTCCAATAATATTTAACACTTGCTTCTGTGCTTTTGATGCACATATATGACAGCAGGCAAACAGCAGCTTCCTGATGCTCCTAGATGGGGAAGAAGACCAAGAACAAAAAGCAGGTTGTCTTTTCTGTTGTATGTGGGGAGGCAAAATATGGTTACAATAACAGATGTAATGTTAGAAGATATGAGCAGAAAAGGAGGGCATGGAACCTCCTTAGAAAAACAGAATGTAGACATTCCTGATCAACACCTTTGTGATCTTACATTCCTCGTGGAAAGGTCATGTTATACTGTACACCATTTTGTATGTCCTATGTACCATTTGAGAGAGTATGCAACCTGTAGCTTTGTGAGTCTTGGCTGTTCTGCATTCTTTTGATGTGGGACCCAGCGACTACTGTAGTTGTGCATGCCAAGAAAGGGTGATAGTGCTACAGATTATTTTTAAGCAGGGTCCCCTGAAAGTCCACCAGCATGATAGGATTGGCTTGAGAAAAATGCAGAGCACCTACAGTATATGGACTACATACAGAACCTTGTCTATATCCAATGCCATTTGCTTGGCTGCTTCAGGTTGCTAGGCAATCTCCATGCCAACACTAATGAGGTCTACCCATCTTGATAACTCTTGCTTTTGTATTTTTAAGGGTCTAGTGAATTAATCATCTGTTTGCTCTTTCATGATCCCTGCTGCCAATATTCAATGCACACAACACATGCATAAACACACACACACACACCAATTTAAAACAAACAAGCAAAAATCCATGAGAGGAGCTTCACATTAGGTCCATCCTCAACCTTCAAGTTGAGGATGTTCCATGGGAACTTCCCATAAACTTTGGAATCTAAATAGATCTTACTCTCTGTGCAACCTTCTGTGTTTGAATCTCAATTATTGTTCCTGTGGGTTTTTTTTTGTGTAAACCTAGATTATAAGAACACAAGAGGGACCATCATGAACTGACCCAGAATTAATTTGATCCATCATTCCTGCTTGTCCAAACATTTCTTTCCCTACTTTATCCATTACCAGCATAGAAATCCCAGGTATATGATTGCTAAATCTGTCAGTTCAGTGTTTAACTACTATGGTAAAAACAATATAATGTCTATACAAGACTATAAAAGCAAATTGTATTTGTACTTTTTACTATAGTAGTTAAACATTGAACTAACAGATTTATGTTTATATTTTACAACTGATGTTATATTTACTGTTTGTATTTGAATCAGTAAACCACTATAATTGTGATGGCGAACCTATGGCACATGTGCCACAGGTGGCACACAGAGCCATTTCTGTGGGCATGCAACCCCCAGGCAAACTTACCTCACTGCGCATGCGTGCACCTCCCACCTAATTTTCGGACCTTTCTCGGCCTGCCAGAGGCTTGAGGGATGCCTCTGCAGGCTTTACAGGCCAAAAAATAGGCCTGTTTTGTCACTTCCTGCATTTCTGGGAATACCGGAAGTGATGAAACAGGCCCATTTTTCGGCCTGCAAGCCTGCAGAGGCATCCCTCAAGCCTCTGGCAAACCGAAAAAGGCCTCAAGCGGGCCAAAAATCAGCTGCGAGGCACAGTGCAGGTAAGGGGGTGGCAGGTGGAAATCATGCGCACATGCATAGGGATTGGGGGGGCTGCACGCATTGCCTTCTGGGTGCTGGCATGTAAGCACGTGCACAATTTTTGGCACAGGAGCCCAAAAAGGTTAGCCACTACTGCACTATAAGAATGCATTTCAGTGTGCAGAGAAAAAATGTTGCTCATCCCAAAACTGTTTCCCACACTCTAAGCCAGTGGTGGGATTCAACTGGTATAACAGTGGTTCGGTGAGTGCATGTGCAAAGCGCTTGAAAACCACCAATTTTCAGCCAAAACTTACCTTCTGCTGCAGCCCCAGTGAGTAAAACAGCTGATACATGGCAATCTGCTATGCCGCACAAATCAGCTGGGCTGGAAAAAAAAAAGAAATATAAGACAGATTAGGGTAGGGGTGGGTGGGCGCAGCCAACTAATCAGTGGAACTACCAGTTTGCCCAAACTGGTCCATACTGGCTGAATCTGAACAAGAGCCTTGGTGGTGCAGGCTGTTAAATGCCTAGCACTTAGTTCCAGCCACTTGCAATTGGTGCAGGCTCGAATCCCACCAGGCTCACGGTTGACTCAGCCTTCCATCCTCTCGGGGTAGGTAAACTGAGGAGCCAAGATTGTTGGGGGCAATAAGCTGACTTTGTAAAAATGCCGCTTAGTAATAAGCAGGCATATACAATGGAAGGAAGGCTATTGATGAGCGCATTGGGCTGTGCTCCAAAAAAATTGTAAGCCACCCTGAGTCTCTGGAGAAGGGTGGGATATAAATTTAAAAAAAAAATCCCACCCCTGCTCTAAGCACATAGTGCCCAGTCTCAACAAAGATAGTCATCTGTGTATGTGGAGAGAATAGAAATAAAACAACCCTGTTCATCACACCTAATGTGCCATAGCGAAGTCTGCTCATTGTATGTTTACTAACTACAAGCTAATATTTCCAATTTCTTTTGAGTTGTACTCTATTCTTTATGAACACACGAACACACCCCTTGCCTTGCAGATATGTTTGCCAGATGCTTTCCCCCCTCACTGTGTCTTCTCAATCCTCCAGTTTAAAATTCCCAGTGATTGTCCATTCATCTGGCTCCAGCTGAGTTTTGTTGAAAACAACTCACATTGTCTTGAATGTACATCCTCAAAGGACATTCAGCCCTGAGTGGCTGACTTGTTGTGGGATTGAGCTTTGAGCTTTTACATCGGTAATGCAGCTAAAGTTCGTATATCTCCATTGTGGTAGAAAGTAAAAAATGGATAGACACTTAAAGGGATATAGAATTTAATGACTGAAGCCTTCAGGCTATCGGTCCTTGGCTTTTGATTGTTCATAACGAGCAACTTAAGATCCTTTCTACAAATTTGCAAAAAATATCTGCAATCTATACATTGAGGAAGTGAATTGAGTGTGTTCTTCCTCATTCTGACTTCTAGGTGATTATCTTTTATTTGTAAACTTAAATATGCCCATGCCTGCATCAAATTTGGGTGTTGTCTTTTTCCTGATCATTGCACAGAGGTAAATAACATCTTACAGTCTCTTTCTCTCGTCCATGCTTTGTATGCTGAAAGTACTGTTATTTACAAATGGCCCCAAACAGCTACAAAAGCTATTTTACAGACAAAAGACTTCAGGTAGTACAGACAAAAGGGATGGCTGCTTTCAATCATGCATGTAGAAAGCTGCCTCTCCCAAGGTACCAGCCCAGAGTGCATGTTTATGGAAAGCAGACTGCTGACCCTGTAGATCCTGAAATGTAGTTTAAACCATTCCAACACAATGCTGCCCTGTTGCTTTGTGAGAAACAGGCTGGTGACCCCTTAGTGCACATTGGTGTGCTTAGCCAATGAATTAATAGCCGTGACTGGCAGGTGGGCAACAGCATCAAACAGAGAGTTCAATAAGCAATGAATTATTGCAAGGATTTTTCACTATTTATTTTATACCTGGTTTTGGAACAGTGATTGCCACTCGCTGAAAGGCCACAATTTCCCTCTGGATTTCACAAGGCAATAGCTGGAGGTTTAAAGGCTGAAGGACATGAAAGATTGAAGGGAAACAAGCATCAAGGCAAATGGGAATAGTACTTCTGAGGCCTAAGACTTGTGGGTACCGTGTTATTATTAAGAAATTTTCTTGAAAAATATAACAAGATGAAGAGTCTTTTACTCAAATTCTAGTGATCTAAAGATCACCAAAAGAGAAGGGACAGCATTACAGCTGAAATTGGTGGCCAGAGAATGGGTCCTGGCTGGCAAAAACTCTCTGGAGAAAAAAGAGGCCATGAGATTACTCACACATACTCCAGACAGCTGCTTCTCATGAGTAGACTATAGAAATGAAGCTTCTGTAGTTAGCTTTGAGTTGAATTGCTGGGAATTCAACTAAGTTCACAGTTGTAATGTATAGAAACAAAATTGGCTGAGACTCATTTCTTGATCACTTTTGGAATTATTTTTTAATGCTTTTCAAATATGATGAGCTTTTGGAAAAGTTGGGACTTTGCAGACTGAACACTAGAGAGAATCAGAAGCAACTAAATATTTAATTAAAGGAACAAAAGAAACAAAACAGGACAGGGTCCAAGAATTGTATGCAAAAAATATGATATACTGGACATACAAAACTGATTAAAGTTTTAACAGTTAAAAGGAACATACAAGTAACAAGCCAGAAGAGTGACTGGCACATCATTTTCTGGAAGGTATTTTAGGACCAAGATTGTTAAAAATGAAGTCAAGGAATATAAACTTGATTTATTTGATTGAAATTAAAATGATAGTTTGCTGTCTGTGATAGCTCTTAATGGACTTTTCCTGAGCAGGATTGAATGACAAGGTTTTAAGGTTTTCTTTATAAATAAGGGAGGAAATATGAGAAGAAGAGATAATTTGTTATATTTTAGAAGATAATTGTTGCTAAAATGTTTATATTTGTTGTGACAAAGTGTGAAGTAATCTCTTTATATACTTCTTGTTTCTTTTGTTGTTAGATTCTTCTTTTTTCATTATTTTCAATTTTTCTTTCTGCTGTATTTTTCTTCATTTTTTATTTTTACTCTTTAATTCTTTTTAACTTGTATTAGCTTTTATTCTTTTAATTGTAATGCTCAATAAAACTGTTATGAAAAAAAGACAAAGAGTCATCTTAATCTTTGCTAACAATACACCAATTAGATAAAAACAACAAACATTTGAAATGGTGACCCTCTCTCACACAGATGAATTTCAAAAGGGGAAAAAAAGATCATCTGGTTTTAAAAAATAGTCTGCTCATTTAAATGTCAATCACAGCATATTTTTATGGCATCCTTTTAATCAGGCTAAAAAGAAGGGACCAGTACAAGGAACAATTCCAACATCAAAATAGAATAGATGAACTGTCAGTAAAATATTTGCATAATAAACTTGCAAAAGCACAATGAAATTAACAAGAAACAAATTAACCAAGTTTGTGTGCCTGTGTGTATTAGGAGGGAGGGAGAGACAGATAGAGATGGGAGAGGGCAGTTACATTAGCTTGCAAAGTATTTCTTTCTTATTATACTGGTATTACTGGAAATAAGAGAGAAAATTGTGAAATGGTTTGCAATTCTGTTTATGTACCTGCAAGTGAGCCATTGACAAACAAAGGAATAGGTTGGATGTCTGCATTCTATATATGCATAACCATGTCAAAGCTTCCTCCAGCTCATTTCTATTTATGAGCAGGCAAATTACTTTAAGGTACAAATGTCCTATCTTGTTTATCATGTCTGAGTGAGGCACTAAGAGAGTTTCACAGCCCCTCTGTTTTCACTTCACAACCAACCTTTCTCTTTCACCAACCTTGAAATGAAGAGAACCTTATGCGGGTTACATCGGATGGGCAATAACGTAGCAATCAGCATTCTGCTAATCTCATCTCTCTCTTGACCTCAGTGGTGTGTGCTGTGGTTGTTTTCTCATTGAGTTTGAAAAAAAGAAGAAGACCTGGTTAGTTCTACTATAAAAAGCTGCAGGGTTGCTCTCCTGTTTAATGAGGGAGACCAATAAAAGAACAGCTCAGTTTTTGAAGTAGCTGAAGGGAAGCATCAAGTATCAGCCAACGCAAATCTCCTCATTTCTCAAACCTCACAGTATTTCTTTCTTTGTTCATTTGTTTAGTGAATGCATAGGCTGTCCACAAATATGTTTGACTCTGTATTCATCCATCCATGCACTCATCCATCCATCCACCTACCCATCCCATCCCACCCAGTCTAACATCCTGTCCCATCCCACCCCATGTCATCTTTTGCTGCAACTGGGCTATTATCAAATAGTAAGTGTGTGGGATCAAAGGAGTGCAGAAACAATTTGCAAGTTCAGTACCCTATCTGTAGCCTGTATTGTTAAATGTTTGTCACTGCATTGCTCAAAAGGGAAATGATAAATTAGATACAGTCATATTCTTTTAAAGGAAGCATTAAAATGGCTAAGCCTTAGTGGAAGAATACTTTTCTATGTTGAGTATGCATGACACATATAGAAGTATCATGGAGACTATGGGAAGTGAGGTAAACTACAGAATATAGTGCATTTTTTCTCTATAGCATTACACCCCCAAAAAAACTGAGGATCTTTCCAAATTAATCTAATCAATGGTGACTCCAAAGAGTTTTCCAAGACAAATCAGCTTGTAATTTTACTGTTATCATTGTAGAAATGGATGCAAGAATGATAGAATATGCTGAATTTTCAACCTAAGGTCTTATTTGAATCAGTTCCCAAACTCAAGTACTTTTTGCTTCTGAAAGAATTACATGCTTTGCAGAAACTTTCTTCAGCCTACAAAACTTCCAATGAATAGACCAGGGGCTTAATTATAAAGGTCCAAGGTTGTTCACAGTTTTAGGGGGAAAATAGTTCAAGAAGTAGATGGGGAGAGACAGAAATTCACACTGACTACTAACCTACAGGGTATTACAGATCACAGAAAACTCTGGGGTTTTCAAGTGAATTATTGTCTTAGTGAGATAATGTCTGTGGATCATGGAATAGCCCTTATGGGATGACAGGGTTATTTACAAGATAATTTTACTATAAGAATAACTGACATTTCCGGGGACAGTTAAAGCAGCTTGTTAATGGAAAGCGGGTATCCATGTGTGCTAAGAGAGAACATACTTCCCCCCCCCTTTTTTTTTTCCTCCTTTGCTTAGGTCACTGAGACATTAGCATGGTCAGCAACAATATGCTGATAATTTGGATGATAAACCCCATAATCACAGGCCATTGTCAATGCTAGCTAGGATTGTGAAGGGGTACATCCCAAGAGACGGACAGAATAACAAAACTAGCTATTTCTGATCTAGTCCCTTTGGAGCAGGGGTGGGATTCAAATAATTTAACAATCATTTCTCTGCCCTAATGACTGGTTGGGTGGGTGTGGCCATGGTGGGTGTGGTCAGTGGGTGTGACAGGCAGCACTCAGCCTCCTGCACTCCCCTGCGAGCAAAAAGATACAATGGGGGGCATGCCACCCCATCATGCCCTGTTTTGGGACTAGTGGGCAGCCCTGCAGCTTCCTGGGAATAAAAACGGGCCAGGGGGGCTCTGCACCCCCCTGTGCAGGGTGGAATAATTTATTTAACAACTGGTTCTGTGGGCATGACTTAGGTGGTGGGTGTGGCTTGGTGGTCATGTGACTGGGTGGGCATGGTTGGTGGTCATGTTATTGGCTGGGTGTGGCCAACTCAACATCACTCACATCGAGGCATGCATCTCCTCACCTGGCCTCTCGTGACTGTGGGGATGCTGCAACACTCCTAAGTGTGAAAAAATGGTCATAAGTCACTTTTTTCAGTGCCATTGTAACTTCAAATGATCACTCCACACAAGCAACATACCAGCAAAGGAGGGGGGAAAAGACTCCAGAGAAGTTCCTGAGACAGGAAGTCTAGTCCTGGCAGGAATGTAATAAGGGTTAACGGAGAGGCAGTTTCTGTAAGCAACACCAGAATGTTTCCTTCCTGCCTTCCTTACAGGATTAGGCCAGTAATTTCTTCTAACAACCGGTTCTCCAAACTGCTTAGAATGTTAACAACCGGTTCTAGTGAATAGGTGAAAACTGGTAGAATCCCACCCCTGCCCCTGTGCCCTGTTTTGGGCCTAGTGGGCCTTCCTGCAGTTACCTGAGAGCCAAAACAGGGTGCATGGGGACTCCTGGAAGGGGAGGGGTGGGGAGGAAAGAGGCCAGTCAGCAATTTAACAACCAGTTTGGTCGAAGTGGTGCGAACCAGTTGACTCCCAGCACTGCTTTGGAGATGGTGGAGTGTAGGGTGGAAATGGCATAGGCATGGACCCCACAGTCTGTCGTGCAAAGCATTCCATGAGTCCCTTAATGGTTTCCCACCCCTTTGTTGGCAGGCTGAGAGAAGGTTTTGCAGAACAGTTTCTAAAAATAAAGAACATCATGAACATGAAGAACATTTGCCGTGGGAAAAGTTGAAGGGTTTGAACAGATGCACCTGGGATAAAAAAAAACAGCGCTTCCCACAGATGCTGCAAGAGAAATTGCTAAAAGGATAAAAAGGAAAGGAAGAAAGAAATTGTGATGCTGTTCTTCAGTAGTTCTTAATGCCAAGCTATAATCCTCCATTCTTTCACCGGTAGATATCTTTTCCATGACAGGATGTTTTAATTTAACCTTTTTGGGGGGCTAGAGGTGGAGAATAAGAACTTATTGCATTGTTGTTGTTTATCTGGTGTCTGTTGATGACCCGGTGTCTGGATGCGGTATGGATCTGGATGGGAAGGAACGGGCTACAGCTCAATCCGGCCAAGACTGAGTGGTTGTGCTTACAGGCATCTCGGCCCAGTCAATCGATTCCATCGTTGGTCATAGGGGGAGAGGTGTTGCCCCCTGTGGACAGGGCTCAGAACCTGAGGGTCCTCCTGGATTCACAGCTTAGTTTGGAGGAGCAGGTGAGGGCCGTGACCAGGGGGGTTTTGCCCAGGTCCGACTGGTTCACCAGCTGCGCCCATATCTGGACCAAGATGCCCTTCACACAGTCACTCATGCACTTGTGATGTCCTGACTTGACTACTGCAATGCTCTCTATCTAGGACTGCCCTTGCATACCATCCGGAGGTTTCAGCTGGTGCAGAATGCAGCTGCACGGGTTGTGATGGGAGCTTCCCGATACTCCCATGTTACACCCCTCCTGCGCGAGCTGCATTGGCTACCAGTTGCCCTCCAGGTGAGATTCAAGGTGTTGGTTTTAACATTCAAAGTCCTTTATGATTTGGGTCCGGGGTACTTGCGGGAGCATCTCCTGCCAACATCAAACACTGATCACCCTGTGCGTGCGCACAGATGGGGACTCCTCGGGGTACCATCGGCTAGACAATGTTGGCTAGTGGTGCCTCGGGGGAGGGCCTACTCTGTTGCAGCCCCCACTTTGTGGAATCAACTTCCTTTGGAGCTCCGTTTGGCTCCTGATCTTTGCTCCTTCCGCCGCGGTCTGAAGACCTGGCTATTTGAACAGGCTGGGCTGGACTGACCTCCTGGGGGGGTTTTAACGTATTTTTAACCATTTTATTGATTGGGCTTGTCAAATTTAATTGTTTTTTATATATTTATTGTGTGGTGTTTTTATTGTGAGCCGCCCCGAGTCCTCGTGGAGAGGGGGCGGCATACAAGTCCAATAAAATAAATAAATAAATAAATAAATAAATAAATAAATAAATAAATAAATTTATAAAAGCTGCCTACACTTGTAGACTTTGAGTGGCTTACAACAGTTAAAAACGGACAACATCAAGGGCAGACAAAACTGAAAAAATCATAACGAGTCATAGTGGCACAGTGGTTTAAAATGCAGTATTGCAGGCTAATTCTGCCAACCGCTAGCAGTTCGATTCTCACCAGCTCAAGGTTGACTCAGCCTTCCATCCTTCCAAGGTCAGTAAAATGAGGGTCCAGATTGTTGGGGGCAATAGGCTGACTCTGTAAACCCCTTAGAGAGAGCTGTAAAGCACCACAAAGCATTATATAAGTCTAAGGATGTATTTATGATGACTATGATCATGTTTGATCACTTATATCTTTTATGTGCACTGAGACCTTATGCACCGAAGACAAATTCCTTGTGTGTCCAATCACACTTGGCCAATAAACAATTCTGTTCTATTCTATTAAGTGCCATTGCTATAAGAGCAAACCAATCCAAAATTCCCAGAAACACATTAACCCTGGACCTGGGACCAAAACTGGATCTCAAGACATTCATGGAGAAAGGGTCCTATCCAGATCTCTGGGAGAACGCTATTTCAAGTTGGAGGGGCCAGAACAGTCAAGACAGAGGAATCAGTCACACAAGATGACCTTGTTTAATAGAAGGGCCCTGGAGGACATCCAGTCTGCCAGAATGTATCAGGCAGGCAGAAATGATTTAGAGAAGGAGGAGGAGCAGGAGGAGGAGGAGGAGGAGGAGACTGGATTTAAACGCAATTTCCATGCTAAACTGAAGGAACTACTTTGATGAGAAGCAAAACGTTTTCAAATAAAGAAACCAAGGAAGTCCAGTTACCTCTTATAAAAACACCCTTGGGATCTTCCAAAGGTTGTTAAATTGTTTTTAGTACTGACATAGCTTTTAACCTGGCTTCCTAAGGTATTGTTAAATATCTGAGAAAAGCTGCAGCTAGATATTTTTCTTAGAAGATCACATTTGAGTTTTTAAATATTCGATATCTATCACCTTCAACTATTGGCCTCTGTTCTCTAGTCTCCCTCCAGAGACCATCAGCTAACTTAGTTGCCTTAACACCACATACCGTGTTTCCCCGAAAATAAGACCTACCCCAAAAGTAAGACCTAGCACTATTTTCTAAACCTGCCCTAATATAAGACCTACCCCGAAAATAAGACCTAGTGTAAATCTCCAGTTCCAGGAAGACTTTTCAGGGAGCAACCGTGCACCCGTGAAACCCCCCCACTACACACTCACACCCACTATTTGGCACCATAAATATATAAGACCTACCCCAAAAATAAGACCTAGTGTGTTTTTGGGAGCCAAAAAAAAATATAAGACAGTGTCTTATTTTCAGGGAAACACAGTAGTTATTGAGCTTAGGTAATTTCCTTAACTGGTGTCTTCTGATTTAACTGTTTATTTTATTATTTACTTATTTCTTTATTTGTCAAAAGCTTACAATATAACAGAAACAAGAATAAACATAATTTAAATACAAGAAATAGGAACTAATAATTGGGGACAATAGGACAGGGATGGTAGGCACGATTGTGCGCTTATGCACGCCTACAACAACTAGCTGTTGCCCAAAGCTACAATGTATTGTAAACTAGCTCGATACCCATGCTTCACTACAAAACAATGTGGTTGGGCTTAGTTTTGGGGGAGGAAAATAAGGGAGGGAAATTCTGCCTCTGCCTACCAGCATCCATCGGTATTAATCTGGCTAGCATCCTGTCAGTGTGTGAGGCAGTTGAGGGCTGTTTGGAAACTGAAAGAGTATTTGATGTATGAACAAAAAGGAGACAGCCAGGACTTCCGGGTTGAGCCTTCTCGAGAACAGGCGGCGGTTTGTGATCGTCCACGACCGCAGCCTGGCTCTTGCGTCGGAGAGCCCCGATCCTGCAAGGTTCGGGGCTGAAGCTGCCTCGTAGGGGCGGCGGAGAAAGGGAAATCTGCCAGCCAGAGTGAGGGGAGCCGCATCTCCCCCCTTTTGGGTCTGGTCTCTTCCCTCCGAAGACGTCAAGAAGCGGTGGTCAAAATGGCCACCTCGAAGAGAAGGTCTCAACGGGACTAAGATTGGTGCAGGAGGAAAGAGAGAAGTCGACAGCAGAGGAACCGGGAGTATCGGATGGTAAGATCAAGGCACCCGGGATTAAGATAAAGATGAGTTTTGAAAAAGAGAAACAGAAGCGGCGCAGTTCCAAGTGAAGAAAAATAAGTAAAATATTTCTGACAGCTATAAGGGGCTTGAACCGGAAAGGAAGAAGCCAGCGTAAGAACTTAAGTTTGGGGCTCGGAAAACTTTGATTATCAAAATAAAAGGAAAGGGTTAAGACTCTGTGCAGAAAGTGCCACTTTGTGGAGAAAAATTGGAAGCTAAAGAAGTAAGAAACTATCTTGTTCCTTTGTGGATTGGAGTTGCTACATTTTAAAGAGACGCAGGATTTATAGAAAGTGAAAGCTTGAATACACAAAGACGGATTGCCGGACTAATTGGTAATATTGATATAGATTCTGGACCTGGGTTAGGATCATAGAAAATTTAAAGAAGAAGAAACAAGGAAAATTAAAATTTTGGTGGTCATCCAAAGAATTAAAATGGAGTTTAAAAGTATGAAAGAACTGTTACAGGAAGTGACTGAACTAACTTGGCATGTTGCAGAAAATATGGGCATTCGGTGCTGAATAAAGAAGAAGAAGCGTGGAAAGGGTGGAGCCAGCGCAGGAGAAAGCCATTTTAAAAAGACAATTAATACAAAGATTAATACAAATAAAAGGGAAAGGAAGGGTGGCTAAAAAAACGGAACCTAAGAAAGTATCTAAAAGGGGAACATTTACGAAATTAAGCATGCCAGAAAGGTTCAGAAGGAAAGGGAACAGAAAGGTAAAGAGAGAGAGAGGATTTAAACTGGATAGAGAAGGGGAGATCAGGATAATAGGGAGGAGAAGGAGCCAGCACAAGAAAGCTATTTTAAGAAGACAATTAACACAAAGATTAATACAAATAAAAGGAAAGGAGGATGGTCAAAAAAATGAAACTTAAGAAGGTAATTAAAAAGGAACATTTATGAAACTAGGCATGTTAGAAAGGTCCAGAAGGATAGAGAGCAGAAAGGTAAAGAGAGAGAGAGGATTCAAACTGGATAGAGAAGGGGATAGCGGGATAAAAGAGAGGAGAAGGAACAAGAAACAAGAACAAAAGATAGAGATACGGAATTACATAACAAAGAGAGAAACTTGTTTGCATAGAGACAATGGCTGACGTATTTAAAAGGGGGTTCTGCATGAAGAAATGGTAATAGAATCTATTGTAATTATAAGAGTGTAAAACAATAGGGGTTACTGACAATTTTCACTGGTAAAAGGTCACATTTTTTCATTTCTTATCCACAAAAGAAAGCTAAATGATGATTAGATGAATTGAATTAATTGAAATGATTTTAGAAAGTGCTTAAAAATGGGATTTGTCAGTAACCAAGATTAGTTATTTTTATTATTATTTTGGAACCATAAATTAATTTTAGGGGGGATATGTGTTGCAGAACCCAACCGATTAGAGATATATTGTAAGGGAGCTTTTCTCCATTTTCTTTTCTTTTTCTATCTTTCGTTTTGAAGGGAATGACTATGATTATGTTATTATATTAACCACTGAGGTGTCACTTTCAAAGTAGTAAAAGGGGTGCAAGTCTAGGTTTTTTTTTTCATTCTTTTAGTGTTAACATGGGTATGGATTTAGAATTATGGTGAGAATATGTGATGAAAGGGCAAATCTGACGGACAAAAGAATTCTGTAAATGATAAAAGAGTATTAACAATGTGAAGATAATTAAAGGTTAGACATGGATGAACTTTATCTTTAATATGATGGGCAAATATATTGTTATTTGTAAGATTTATACATGAAGTTTTTAAAATATATATGTATATTTGCAATTAACTTGAAATGAACTGGGGGGCTATACAGAATGAGATTAAGATTTGAGATTAGGATTAATTTTTTTGACCCTTTGTCCGCTAAAATGGAATAGAAGTGAAGTCAAATGTTTAAAAGGAATATAGATCTACTGTCACATTTGCATGTAAAAGTGATGACTCGGGAACATGCTGTCTACTGAAAAAAGCTGTTTTAAAAAATTGTTAAAAATTGAATAAAATTTGGTTAAAAAAAAAAAAAAGGAGACAGCCAGGAGCCTGGGTGTGGCTTAGCTCAGCTGTTCTGTACTAAAGCTGCTTGGTGCTCTGAAACTGAAATTGAAACTCCTCTCCTCTCCTTGTGTTTTGCATTTGGAACAGATTTCTTTTCAGGTGGGGAGGGAGAATAGAACTCCTTAGCATCAGAGCGTGTTAATGATAATATACGAAATACTAATGCTCCGATGGTCATTGGCTCTTGCTTGAAGGCACATGGTTAACATTCTCCCCCCAGTTTTTGCAATATAGCCCTGTATAATTTGAAGGAGAAGGATGAAAGAGAAGGAGAAGGAAAAGCAGAAAGAAGAGCCAAAACAGAAGCAGGAGGAGGAACAAAAAAGGCAGAGGGAGGATCAGACACAAAAGGAGGATCGAAGGAGGAGGAGGAGAAGCTGAATTTTAAATACAGTTTTATCTTTCTTCAACTTCCATAGACAGAGATCTATTCTATAAGAAAGTCATCTGGACTATGGGTGACATGTACTAAGATGGAACAGCAAACCCAAAAGATTCAATCTGGAGCTGTCTCATGGGAGCCAATTTCATGCCAGAGTTGAGGAATCTATACAAACCAGCTCGGTAGAAATCTTGAAGTGTGACTTGCTGGATATTGTTGTGCTTATCATCTGTATGGAAATGGAGCTGTGGCCAGATGGGCTGAAGTTGTAAAGTTGAAGCTGTCACCCAACTGCTTAATGCTGTAAAACTGGGAAGCAAATACCGCTCCAAATATTGAGACCTTGGCTGAGAAATGGTTGGAACTCACTGACAGCAGAAGAAAATAACATAACCAGGAGAAAGATGTGCTGTCAGAATCTGGGAGGAAGAGGAAGAAAAAGAGGGAGAAAGAAACTTTTCTTCAACACTCTGGAGGATTCTGTATAGTTCATATAATGTTGTCTCGCTGCTCCATTCAAAGCGGTGCTAGTGTTATTATTAACTTCATGATTCTACCAGTGCAGATGGAGAACTGAGGCTGGCTGGAAGAACATGGATTCCTAAAGATACTAAGAAGCTGCACCGAGAGTCAAGATTTAAACAGGAGACTTAGAGATTTGCAGCTCAATTATCTGAGACTATAAACTGGGATAATTAGAGAAGATACTTCAGGTTGAAGGCTAATTCCCCAGAAAATGAAGAGAAGGAAGATATGGGGAATCATTTAAATGGTGACCTGATGAAAATTAATTATTCGTTGAAAAACCCGATTTGAAAATAATATTTTAAAAAAAGATCTACAAGTTTTATAAGTGAAATGAAAGAAAGAATCCAAAGCCTAGGTGATATCGAGGAGAAAACTCAAAGGTGTTATTTCAAGAAGCAACTGGACTTTCTGTTTTTTCTTTGAAGGCGTTTCTTTGAAGAACTGAAGAACCTTCTTGCATGAGAAGAGAAATGTCTTCAAAGAAAAACCTGAAAGTCTAGTTACCTCTTGAAAAAGCACCTTTGAGACCACCATGACTGAGAATCTCCATAGATTCTCAAGGAGAACAAAGGAGAAATTTCCTGATAGAACAATTAATCTGTGGAACAACTGGATTCCAGAAGTTGTAGGTGCATTGGAGATTTTTAAGAAGAGATTGGACAACATTTGTCTGAAATACAGAGTATCCTGCTTGAACAGGGGGTTGGACTGGAAGACCTCCAAGGTCCCTTCCAACTCTGTTATTCTGTTATTAATGCAATTTCATCCATCTCCTTGCCCTCAAAATACATTTGTGATGTTTTGGGCTTAGATAATTAGAAATTAGAAATTTCTCATTTCTATTACAATTACAATTGCAATTACAAATTATTTCAATTACAAATTAGACATTTTGGGCTTAGACAACTTAGAACTATGCTGCCTTTGGTCTGACCTTAGCATAGTACATAAAATTATCTTCTACAACGTCCTACCTGTCAATGACTACTTCAGCTTCAACCACAACAACACAAAAACTTTAACCTTAGACTGTCTCCTGTTGACACACAATAGAACACCCAAACTTAAGGTAAAAACATGCTTGACCAAATAAATAAATAAATAAATAAATAAATAAATAAATAAATATAATTCTTTTTTTAAAGAATAGAATAGAACAGAACAGAACAGAACAGAACAGAACAGAACAGAACAGAATAGAATAGAATTCTTTATTGGCCAAGGAATTTGTCTTGGTACAAATGCTCTCAGTAAAGGAAAATATACATTCGTCAAGAATCATCAGGTACAACACTTAGTAATGGTCATAGGGTACAATAAGCAATCAAATCAGACTAGGAAACAGTCAATATAAATCGTAAGGATACAAGCAACAAAGTTACAGTCATACAGTCACAAGTGGGAGGGGATGGGTGATAAGAAGTGATGGGAAGATTAACAGTAATAGTAGTGCAGAGTTTGTAAACAGTTGGACAGTATTGAGGGAATTATTTGTTTAGCAGAGTGATGGCATTTGGGAAAAAAAACTGTCCTTATGTCTAGTTGTTCTGGTGTGCAGTGCTCTATAGCGTCGTTTTGAGGGTAGGAGTTGAAACAGTTTATGTCCAGGATGTGATTCGTTTATGTCCTCTTTTTGACTCGTGCAGTATACAGGTCCTCAGTTGAAGGCAGGTTGGTAATAATTGTTTTTTTCTGCAGTCCTAATTACTCTCTGGAGTCTGTGTCTGTCTTGTTGGGTTGCAGAACGTATTGAATGAATGTTGAATGAATGTATGTCACTAGAACTCATGGTAACTCAATGGAAAGTTAATCTATATTTTACTAACCTCTTCAGCTAAGACTTCCCAACACTTCTTGAGCCTGTCATGGTATCTCTGCCAAGTTTTAAGAAATGCTTCATATATATGATGGTTGAGTTGTATAAGTGTCCAAATCAGTGACAAAATTTGCCAGCCATGATGGCTTTGCAATATCTAATGTCATCCTCTATTGCCTCTCATTCCAACAGCTTGGCTGATATTGCAGCTACAATTTGAGTACAGAAAGTCCAGGGTTTTTGAGAGTTTTGTGAAATAATCAGAAATTGAGTTGCTCTGAGGATCTATTCAGAGCTTTAGATTTGATTGAAAATTCTGTTGACTGTTGACTCTGGCTCCTGATGTTGTAGAATGAGAATATATTTTTAAAAAAACATATTAGGAATTTTAACCACTCTTTCTTTTTAGATAGAAGTTGGCTTGGGTCAATCTCTCAAAAGGTTTGCAGCCCAGTAATAATTATTTGCCTTATGAAATGGTTATGCTAAGCCAATGAGGTTCAAATACAGCCAGATGCTCTATAATGCTACATAAGTACAATATGAAATACTAGAAATCAAACTTAGCATTTTGATGAGAATTTCTGTAGGTAAATGGTCAATTCTATTTATTGTTCAGCAATGTATCCATTCAAAATGTGTAGATATTATTGAAGAGAGGTGTTTATTAATCTTCTCCAGTATTGGAGAAAAACCTATAATTCTTTAGCTATTAAAAACCTATCATTCTTTAGAGAGCCTGGTATAGAAACTAGCTTCAATTATTGTTATACATGCAATATATCCCAGTTATACTGCATGTTTGAAATAGCACAGAAGAATAGAAACAGATTTTCAAGTCTCCAGTGGAAAATACACGGTGATTCTACACTGTGTATTGAATTACAATCTAGGTGTCTTTGTTGCATAAATATACAGAGGATATAACATTTCCATAATATAAAAGTCTATGCATCTTTGCACCACCAATTATTCATGTAGAATTGAGACGTGAGTATTAAAGTACTAACACAAATTAAAATCTCTCTTTCTCTCCTTCTCTCCTTCCCTCCCTCTCTCTCCCTCCCTCCCTCCTTCCCTTCCTCTCCCCTCTCTCCCCTTCTCCCTCTCCCTATTTACCAACTTACCTATCTACCTTTCTACCTATCTTTATCTACCTATAGATAAACACTCAAACACACTGTAACATACACAAACATAAACTTTACCTGTAAAACCTCAAGCAATTCACAGAACAAACCTAAAAACAATTTCATCAATACAGTAGATTAAGAACACAGCCATGGAAAATCCCAGAAGAATGGAACCAACTATCAACTTTTAAAAAGCAGGAAGCACCAAGTGGAACAAAAAATATCATATAATGACTTCCCCAAGGATTCACACCTGGCAGTCACCTTGATACGTTTTTCATGTCAGCCAAGATCCCTTTTCTCTCAGGCATGCTTAGATTTTCATAATTCCTTTTTGACATTAAATGTGCAATATTCTGGGATAATTATGTACTTCCTCATAGTACATACTATCAGTTAACTGCCTTTTATTGGTTTGTTATTTTCCCATTCTTCATATATTATTTGTAACTTTACAACCCATTTGAAAAAAAAAAAAATCTCCGGTTATCAAAAAGGATTGGTATAATTCGTCCTTCATTCTCTGTCCAATAAAAGCCATGGGATGAAGATGACAACATGACCAGCCTTTGCATCTTCAGTCAACACTTTATGGCAGTGGTCCCCAACCTTTCCAGCTTGGTGGGAAGGGGAAGTGCAAGCAGCAGAGTTGCATACTTATGCCCACAGCTCCTTTTGTGCAAGGGGCAGCTGCACGTGCTCTCTGCTTACACAAAGGGAGATTTGTGCATGAGCCCCTACCGCTCATTCAAATGGAGTTGTGCATGCTCTCGTACTAAGCTGCCAAGTATGGTTCTGAACGGACTGTAGCCTAGGTGTTGGGGATTGATAGCTTTAGGCTCTATCCCAAGGCAAAATCTGGGCACAGATTGTCGTAATAGCAATAGCAATATCACTTAGACTTATTGTTCTGAGCTAGGATTCACAAAATCACGAAGCAGACTCCTTGTCCTGACAAACCCCCCTTTTATTAGGCTAATATGAATTCCTATCATTCACATCCAGCAAAGTCCGTGCAAACAGTCTTTCAAGCATGAATTACAACCACAAACCTTATCAGGCTTGGAGAGCTACCAGGTTGATAGCTTCCAAGTGCAATGCTATAGAAGAAAATACTTGGCAAGGAGTCTTTGAGAGTCACGAACAAATCTTCACACTAATTAAACAAACAAATTGTCTCCTGCAAACACCACTCCTCTTTTGGTCCTATTCATTCCCTGTGGGAGGGTCCATTCACTGTCCACATGTGCCTTTACTCCCAAGTTGACCCTTGTTCCTTAACTGTTCCCTTCTCCTGGCAGCTCTGTGCATGGGCACATCGGGAACAGGCTCCAGCTGTTCTTCTGCCCAACTGATCTCCGACTCCGAAGGCAGCTGATAACTGTCAGATGGCCCTGGCTCCATCTCTGCCACCAATGCAGAGCACTCATCAGAGCCTTCCCCAGACTCCAGGACTGGCCCATGTTCTTCCCCAACCTCCTCACTTTCCAAATCTGCTGCCACCTCCATTGGCTGCTGGTGGACCACAACATTTATATACCACTTCACAGTGCTTTACAGCCCTCTCTAAGCAGTTTACAGAGTCAGCATATTGCCTCCAAAAAACTGGGTCCTCATTTTACTGACCTCATAAGGATGGAAGGCTGAACCTTGAGCCAGTGAGAATCAAACTTCCAAACTGCTGGCAGTCAGGAGAAGTAGCCTGCAGCACTGCATTCTAACCACTGCGCCACAATGGCTCAGGATTATAACAAGGTATCGTGGGCCAGCAAGTATATGACAGCTCTCTTCATTTTGCTAATCCAAACAGATCTACCCCACTGCCCCCCCCCAAAATCTGATGTATTAAGCCCCTGGAAAATCATGATCAAAAAGTTGTGAGAAAATGGGTTGAGCCATGACCAGCCATTATCTTGACATCCAACTGAGCAGAGAGATCAAAGGTCATTGAGGTGAGGGTCAAAAAAGTCAGGACGGCAATCAGAACTTGTAGAAAAAGGTGGAGCTTTGGCAAGATGGATACCACCAGTTTGAATATTTTAACTCCCTCCTATGGCCATCACTGAAAGGGAGCTTTGAGAAGAATTAGAAACTTTGTGTAGTGGAAAAGAATATTTATTTGTTTGTTTGTTTATTTATTTATTTGACTTGTATGGCACCCCCTCTCCGAAAGGACTTGGGGCGGCTCACAGCTAAAACCACACAATAAGTTATTTAACTAAAACTGTATTAATACAAGTCTTGTATTCAAACTCAGTCATCGGTAGGTTTGCAAATGAGTAAGGAATTATTCTCTTCAAGAATGGAGGAGTGGTGCAGTGGCCAATCCTAAGTAGAGGCAGATATTTCTCTGGGCACAATGTGAATGTATCTGCTGAACAAAACTCCACATTGGTGACAGGAAGGGCATCCAGCCATTAAACACTCTGCTAACTCCATTCAGTTGCCCAGACTCCAACCCGCAAGGGATTATGGGGTCGTTAAAAGGTGATGATGATGAAGATGAAGATGAAGATGATTAAAGGCAGAAGGCCAAGAAACCACAAGCTTCAGGCACAAAACTAGCTAGTTGAATAAAAGGAGAAACAACATTTTAAAAGGTTGCCAATATAACTACATGTTGTTGATGACTGGAAGGGAAGAAGGAATTTTTACTTAAAGGTAGA